>VMKM01000210.1:0-483392 GCA_008360985.2 Macquaria ambigua
ATATATATACATATATACACATATATATACATATATACACATATATATACATATATACACATATATATACATATATACACATATATACACATATATATACATATATACATACATATATACATACATATACACATATACACATATATACACATACATATACATATATATACATATATACATACATATATATACATATATACATACATATATATACATATATACATATATATATATACATATATACATATACATATATATATACATATATATATACATATATATATACATATATATATACATATATACATATATATAACATATATATATAGAGCATAGGAGAGAGTAGGTGTGTATGTATATATATATATATACATACACACACACACACACACACACACACACACACACAAATGACTAAGGCAAGTTGAAGATGTTTATTTGAGATTGGACTCCAGCCATGGTCAGCACTACACACACACACACACACCTGCTGACATTTGGTGTTAATCGCTAGTGCCTTGTGTCCAATCCAATCTACCCTATCTATACCATCACATTGTGGGTTTGAGTGAAGTCACACCTTATTGATCCCCTTGGGGACTTTAGGCTTCTATTGATGCAACCCTCTTTGATTGTTTAACTTGATGTGGAGAAAACATCAGCTAAATTACTTATACTTTTTAGGAGAGGCAAAAGTTGAGTCAGCACCCAATATAAGTCGAGACACGAGGCAGAACTGAAGCAGCAAGCACACCTGCTGCCCAGAAAAGCATTGACGTCAATGGGAAACTCTTGAAATGTTCGAGCTAAACTTTTAAGTCAACATGGGTGATCATTTGTAGGGGTGCTCAGAATCATTGAGATTAAACATCTACAGTTCCATGGAAGCTGAAAAACCTCAAATTTGCTGCTGAAGACCATGTGACGTGGACAAAAGCTCCAGAACAAGTGAGTAAGTGGACCTTGAGTTGACATTGTTAACATCTCAATGGGAAAATTTCAGTCTTTTACATTTTGGTGTTTTTGAAAATTGTTGTTCCAGTAAGTGAATGTTTCATGAGAGCTGTCAAGGTTTGCCATTAGGCAGCAGGGAAAAGGACCCAAACGCAGACTGACGGCAGGCTGAGTGGTGCAGAGCGAGGATTTATTGACGCAAAAATAAACTTACAGAAACGCAGGGAAACTCTTGACACGGCGAGACGAACAACAACATCAACATAATCAACCACAATGAGATGTGCAGAACAAAGGGAGAGGACCGGTGTATATATAGGGGAGGAGACAACTAGGGAAACAGACACAGGTGAGTAACAAGACACAGGTGCAAGCAATCAAAACTGGCGGGAAAACAAAGACAGGAAATAAACAGGAAACAAGAACAGTAATTTCAAAATAAAACAGGAAACACAAGACCAAAAAACACAAGTCCACACTAGAGTCCTTGGGATCATGACAGAGAGCCATGTTTACTGGGATTGACAGGTGTCTCTGGGTGTCTTAGGCCTAAGGCCAAAATCCGTTTTTTTTTTTTTTTTTTTTTTTGGCATATCCAGATTGATTTTAGAAAGTCTGGACAGCAAAAAAGAAACACATGAAATGCAATTATTGCAAATTGGATCCGAGGACATTTGAAAAGCGATTCCAATCGGATTTCTACAGATGCGTAGATGCTCAGTCCTGCCGCTCAAATCGAAAGTGCCTTTAGCGTCACTCGCAACGTGACACTACACAACAACGACGTAAAATCCAGAGTGACAGAAGTGCATCAAAGCGGCTGTACACCTGTACACCAGACAAACTCAGCATTGGAGGAGTTCTACACCATGACAACACTTCTGCATTGGAAAGTAGATACTGATGCCTACATCATTACCACAGCAACCTATGCAGATAGGTTGGTGATGTCTGGACACACATATCCGATCTGATCACTTGCAAATAGCAGTGAGGACAGTCTGTCTTAAAGATCTGATTTGAGAAACAGATTTGCGTGCAGTCTGAACAAAGCCTTAAGTATTTAAGTTCCACCCAGGCTTAATTTTGCGCCCCCTATAGCCAGAGCTCTAGACTTGAGACTTGGACTTGAGTTAGTATTATGAAAGGAAAAACAAGTCTTAAGTTTTGACCCGGTAAAATCTTGTCACAATAAAAAATAATGGAGACAGTGTCAGGTGGGCTTTGCATAGCCACACATGGGCCTTTGCATCCAAAGGACTTAGTCTGAGCTATATCAAAACACTATTTACCACAGCTTTAAAGGAAAGGTTGTCATTTTGAGATGAAGACTTGCACTTAAAAACAGCTCTGTGGTTGACAAAGGTGATGCTCCACATAAACCCAAGGGTTTCAAAATGTCCTGTCAGAAACCTATTAGTGAGGTCACAAACTTTGTCAGTTTGTTTTTATTTTTATTTTTCAGTCAAAGCTCAGTGCATTCCAGCCCCTGCTGGCATCACCACAACATCCTCAGACTAACTGATGCAACTTATTTATCACTAACACCTTATGTATCTTGTGTTTAATCTGTTGTTCCCCTATATTTACATACTGTCATACTGAATCTCTGTCAACCTGCCCTATCTGCTCGCAGTGTCGATTAACTGATTAACATCAATTGGCACTTTCAGTGGATGGGAGGCAGCTGGGCTTTGACTTGATCGGCTTTGACTTGATCAAAGAGGGAAAGGTGTTTTGCCTCATCAGGCGTGATGAGGAGAAGCTGTAGGTGCAAACACCCTGCACCAGCCTCATCCTGGTCTAAGAGGCTGGGAGAGAGGCCAGGGGAAATGGCAGCATCGCAGGGCACCAGCTGGTCACACACACAAGTAAAAGGTGCGATTTCACCTGGACACTTAGCAAAGGCGTTTCATCAGCCAAGTCTGGCACACTCTGGCGTCCCTCTCATTAGGAAGGTGTAACTCCACCATTCTGGCAAGGATGGACTTGGAGAGACCCAAGTAGATGTGTAGAAGTCTTATACTAGATTTGTTAAAATAAAACAATTTATGTTGTACTATTTTAGGGTACTTTTGGCTAACAAAATAGCACAATATTGTTATGTATTTATGAAGCATAAGAGTGCTTTAGAGTCTGAATTTCAAGTAAAACATTTCACTATTAGTGAATTGTAAATCCAGTCGAAACATACCACACTCAAGCATTTAAATGTTTCTGGTACACACACAAACACTCTGTGCTCCCCAGTACTATCATATTCTGACCATTTTGTTTTGCCAGATTTTTCCTGCCAGTACAGACACTGATCAAACCACCTTCTGGCCAGCTGCTCTGACCACTGAGCCACCAGCACAGTTGGGAGTTTGAATGAGTTCAAGTGCACTGTATGCTCTCTTTCACTATATTCCTTTCTGTTGTAATATGATTGTGATGTCCCTCTCTGTTGGACTGTGATTGTGAGTACCCTTTCTGTGTTTTCTTATTGCTTTGATGCACAGTGTATGTCACTCTAGGCAAATTGAGCCATGTTAAATTCCCACTATATCAATTCGAAAATTTGATTTATTTGAACACCAGGAATTTTACTCTGCTCTGCTTAAAGTATATGGGCACGGTGTATAATTCATAATGCAAAAACGTGCTTTTTATTGTAAGGAACTTTTGTAAAGTCATGAAACAACAGCCTATACAATCATGCACCTGCGCAGTGTGGCCTTTTACAGCAAAACTATGACTATTTTCAACCAGAATGATGGTGTGAAACTATTATGGATACTATGTACAGTATGTACTGTGTGTTGTATGTGTACTGAATGCATGACTGCATCAGGCAAGGTTAAATTCTTAATTACATATGTCTGACTGCCGAAAATACAGTGAACATGCACTAGCCATGAAACAGCTCCTGCCTCAGCTTAGTGTGATAGTGAGAGTGAACACACCAGCCAATCACAGTAGAGCTGACGAGCTCAACAAAGACGGAACGACCTTAAAGAGCATCTGAACTCTCTAGATTTTGAACATTTTCTCTTTTTCTACACACAGAGATTTCAAAGGAAATATGCTGTGAATAGAATGAAAAACATTTTTAAATAATAGCATTAATGACTGCTGACTTCCATTTACCTGCCTCGGTTTCAGGGTCTTGGTATTGTGTACGCTGTCTCAATGTCACACTGTCCTGGCATAGTGGGAGTACAACAGAGCCATTGTTAATGTTATTAGTAATACCTGTGCTTCTCCTGCTATGACAAGTCAAAATGTCTGCTGTGAAAAAGGCCTATGGCCATTATATTTTCATGATTCAACTACACAATTATATGTTCTTGATTTTATGCTTCCACTCTTACCCGCACTGGGGATCTATCCCAACATCAGCGCTGCAGTAAAGAACTACCCTCTCATCCATTCATTGTCCACAGCTTATCTTGGTCCAAGTCACAGTAATGTAGAGTGCTAATGAAGAGAGACTTCATAAAAAATCTTATGAACATTATGATTACGTTAATTGTCTCATCTGACCTCGGTATTATTCTGTGCGTGTTTGATGCAAGTCCAGCATCCCTCAAATGTATATTTCTTCTTAATAAAGGTGTCTACTTAAAGAGAAGTAGACACCTCAAAAGGGAGCTCAAAATATTTCAGCTCTTAAAAATATCCAGATTTATCCAAATTAATCTAAAAAAAAAAAAAAACCTTGAGAAAAACTGGATTGACATGTGACAGCTCATCAACTGTATCAAGAGTACATCTCCATGCAGTCAATAAAATCAGAAAGTTAAAGCTGAATGAATGTTAAACACTGATTTACTCGTGGAGTATGGAAAAAAATATCTGTTTCTCAGGGGGAGAGTTCCACAACAGATAGGACACATGTTCGTATGGGTCCATCAGCACCTTTGGTCATTAAACAAGATTCAGAACAAAGCAGAAATCTAATCTACAGCTCTTGGGCTGTGCAAACCTCCACACGGACAGCCAAAAGGCACCAGGGATGAGTCTGAAAATTCATTCAGCCGTTTTTCTCCGGCGCAAGTGTGATTCCTTTTGTGTGCCCGCATACATTAGGCTTCAACATCCATCTCCACTGGCACTACTTGTGTGGCACAGGGGAACACCAGCTGTGCCCCCCCATCTGCTGTCGAGATAGACCCAAGCATTTAGACCCCCAAAAAACTAGGAGAAAAACAACAGCAGGCTAAGAGGCAGGCATTACAGCTTGTGTGTGTCTGGCTGTCTGTTTGAAGGTTGCGTGCAGGTCTTTGATATACGTGCATGTGTGTGTGTGTGTGTGTGTGTGTGTGTGTGTGTGTGTGTGTGTGTGTGTGTGTGTGTGTGTGTGTGTGTGTGCCTATTTCTTTCTTTCACTTTATTATGAGTTTGGACACAGTTGCCTGGGGCATCTTATAGTACGCGGTTCACACTCCATCTGTAGACGTCGGTAGCGTGTAGCTGCAACACACTTTGAACGCAGACATTTTAATGACGAGCATACAAGCAGCCTTGAGGCCCTGCACTGTGCACATGTTTGTTCTGCGTGTCACAACACTGAAACGTTATCTACACCAGTCTTGATATCACTTCGCAACAAATTAACCCAAAATTTACAAAGTCATCACCCTTGGTGCACACTGAACCGAAATGGTAATAACTTTTGACAAATGAGGGGCCCATGATGGTGAGGAGACTAAATGTTACAGCACCAATTCTGGGGAATAACAATCATGCTTGAGCTGTCAGCGCTCAGCCTTTCAACTCAAGACAACAACAACAACACACAAAAAAAAAGCTCTGGGTCTCACCACTGGCCATGAGAGATGTGCTAGGTGTTACTAAATCATGAATAATTCAAGTGAAATAATAATTTAACTCCCGTTTTATGGACGTATACTGTATTTACTTGGCACATAACAGTTCTCTCTTTGTTGTGGAAAGGCAGCCATATTCTGTCTGATTACATTTAAATCAACAGGGCATGTAAAATTTAAATTTCTTCAAAGAGACTCTGGGAAATATTTCAAAGGCTTTGAACTTTGACAGCTGACACGGAAGAATAACAGAAGGAAATGCATAACATTTATGACTATGTATGAGATGCATGAGCTTGCAAGAACATGAATTACAATACTGTGAGAGATTATGAGAATCGCTAGGTTCACTAGAGTTGCTGTCATCATGACGCTTTTGTCATTAGTATAGAGCTTTTTTTGTTTTTAGCAGTAAAATATTCCAATTTAGCTCTCACAGCAAGGCGAGTTCAACATGACCCAAACTTGCATGTATGTGGAAATTCATTTTTATGGTATCTTCTAATCATATAAAGTAGAAATAGTGGACAACATTTCTATCACGTTTGCATACCTGGTGTTTCTCAAACTACAATACATCCTCCGAGCCTCAGCTTTATCTCTGGTGTATGTGTGCTTTGGTTAAACAGACCATGCATTTTACTTGTCCCGCCTTACTATCTGCACATGGCTGCAGCCAAGCATGCACCAAGGCATTTCCATGCAGCCCGAAATATCAAAAGTCAAACATGCACATGCATCTATTTTATACATTATGAAGGGCATGCCAGATGGAATTTTTGAGAGCTCACTTGAACTCGATGTCATGAAAAAGCGGGGTCTAGATGTGGCCCGAGCGTGTTAGCATTCAGCTAGCTTTGTCCAGCTTTGGCTTTAGATGATGGAACTGTGTAGATGAATATCAAACCTGACTAATCTTTTCCCCCACTCAAAGCACCCAGCTCCCATTATCAGTCTCTGGGAGATTAGACTAAACCAAATACAACACTCACCAGAGTTGTGTGTATGGCAGCACTGCACTGTACAATGGCTTTTTATTCCAGTATCTTAATTAATCAGTGCAAACAATAAAACTTTGTTAGTGCTTCATGAAAGTCTCCATACATGTACATACAGCTTTCTTTTTATATACTATATATATGCACAAAGGTTGTAATATAAAGTCAAATATCCAGAGTGCATCGCTGAAAGGGAGAGGCTAAATTTGTTGAGCACAGTACAGCATTGGGTTAGCCCCATGCATGAGCTTTTCAAACAGATTTTACAGCATATTGCACCTTCAAAGGTATGTTTGTGATATCACACGTGTGCAGTCTACCCTACACAATTTTCCACAGAGTTTGCCAAGTATTCCAGTAGCAAGTTTTCCAACTCCCATGACTGCCTGCCATAAGCTAAGGCAGCAGACCTGACAAAGAAGAGAAGACCAGGCATGTTCGTAAAAAAAAAAAAAAAAAAAAAAAAAGTCTGGATAGCAGCTAGTCTGCCTGACAGCTGCAGCTAGTCAAGATGAAAATGAGTAGGTTCCCATTTTGTTTGTCTCTTGCATGAGGACACACATGCACGTGCATGCGCAGGCGGGTGACGCGATGCACAGTCCTCCCAATGATTTCACATTAATCCAATGATCGACAGATGGCGGTAAGAAACGCACCAATGGGCCGGCAAAGGCAGGGAAGAACAGCACTGCTAGGCAAGAAAACATGGATGAAAACAATGCAGGATTTTAAAGGTTCAGCAAAACACCTTTGCAAATGTTTTGTAAGAAAGGAAATGCATTTAACATGCTTATTAGACACAAGGATACACACAATGCATTTTGGTAAGAAACGTTGAATGTAAACAGAAACATTGTTTACAAGAAGACTCCACAGGGTACCTTTTTAAGTTGGCTGATGTAAGTGCTGGCAGTAACAAACAGGTTCTAAAAGCAACGATTATAGAGATGTTCTTTGTTTAGCTTCCACCTGCCCAACCTTACAATAGTAGCAATTTGATTGTTGTCGATTGTAATAGTACATGGAAGTAGTCAGGCCAAGTCAGGCCAAGTCAGGCCAGGTCCAAATAATATTCCATTTAAATGGGTCGGTCGGTATGGTCGAGTGATATTGCCACAGGTTTCTTTTCAGATTGGGTCCAAATTGTCCCAGCCATTGTAATAGCTAATCCGATAAGTGGCTTCTTAATTCAACGTATTCTGAGATAAACGCAGTACTGGCAAGGATGATTTGACAATGTAGTCATTTTGGGTAAAAGATAAAACAATAATAATTTTGTCAGGCCTTGACTGCATGCCAGATTTCACTATCCAGTGCCAGTGGTGGAAAGTAACTAAATCCATTTACACCAAGATACTTAATACTTCTACTCCAGTACATTTCAGAGGGAAATATTGTACTTTTTGCTTTACTACATTTATTCGACTGCTGGAGTTGCTAGTTACTTTTCAGATTTAAGATTTTAAATTAAAAAACATATTGTTAAAGATAAAACCAGTGGTTCCCAACCTTTTTGTATTTTTCTTTTACAAAAATCAGTGTGCAGTTTGGGCCTTTTGTCATGTTTCAGATGTCCCTGAGTCGTTAACAGTTCCACCAAAGACACATTTTTCCTCTGAACTGCTCACATTGTTTCACTATTACAATTTGTTTTAGTCCTAAAAGGTAACATTATTGAATGTTTTATAAAAAAGCAAATATTAGAGAAAAGTACAAAAAAAAAGAAAACGGATTTGTGTATCAGAGCTTTGTTTGTTCCTCTTTCTTTCCTCTCCCATTAATCATCTCACAACCCCTCAGATTTCTCTTGTGACCCTTAGAAGGGGCCCGACCCCTAGGTTGGGAAACGCCAGACTAAACTACCTAATTTTATATCAAGTAGTTAAAACTAGCTCCACCTCGAGCAGCTACAACAGTAAAATGTTGCTTACACAGTGATGCATCAGTATTAACAATCTATTAATGTCATCATTTATCAGTCACAGGGGACAATTTACTGCAGAATGAGTACTTTTACTTGTAACAGAGTATTTTTACATTGTTGTATTGATACTTTTACTAAGGTAAAGGCTCTGAATACTTCTTCCTCCTCTGTCCAGTGCTTGCAGTCAGACGCGATGGGCAACTTCTGCTAACAGCCATGTAAACACTTTCACTCCCCGAGCTGGGTTGTTGTGAGGAGTTCTGCTTCGTGAACCACACGGTCGATGCATTCAAGTACATGGAAACGCTGTGTGACAGGCTCTCTGAGCAGGGGAATGCTGATTTCACCGTCAATATGAATGGTGCTGAAGTGGTTACAGTTTTAATGGACTGCAGAACGCACCAGCACCAACTGGACTCCTGCATAATTAGCAGCAGTGTTTTCTTTTCATCAATACACAGAATAACACACTGGAAGACTAATGTTCATAGCTTTGTTTGTTAATCCAAAAAGTCAGTGTCCTCTCACATAAAAGTGATGGCATTTTTTCCCTCCTAATTTACAAAATATCCATTTTGGCAAGATTTTCCTCACCAAAATGATTATTTGGAAGGTTAAAAACACCTTTTATATATCATGAAAAATATTGTCTAAAGTCTAAAAATGACCGCTGAATAGTAAATCTATGTATTACTCTTACAACAGCAATATTTTTGATTTTCAATTGGCAGATATTACATTTCCAGCCGAAACCGTTTAACCATCCTGATCTAGTTTCCTCATGTAATTGAAATTAGCACAATCAATTAATTAGCATGTAATTCCGTGTTTACACAGCGCTTCCGCAGTGGCCCTTTAAACTTCAAACATCAGCGTATTATATACAACCCCTTGCCGTGACCAATTAAAGCTAGCAGTCGTTGTGGCGTCTATAGAAACTCTTGCATGGTAAGCACATCTACGAGGTTAATTGAGCTGACCCTTTGTTTTCCCTCTTGTTGTCATTTCCTTCCTCGAACCACTGATGCCCTGCGTGAGCAGTCACCATGGCGATGGAGTTATGGGGACAATACTTGATTTGGCTATAACCTTTCATCGGCATCACTGAAGGCTGCATAACACCAAGGTTTTCATTGTTACCGCTGAACAGACAGATCATTAATTTATAGAGCGGTTGTAACTGCTATGGCTCATGTCGACAGGAAATCATCTATATGGAGGGTCTATAGGGTGTCAGCAGCAAAGTAAGTAAACAAGTAATGTGTGGCATGTGTACAGCCTGGCTTTGCAGAATTATGTGAAATGTGCCTGATGTCTTAAAATACATTAATACTATACTCCGTCCATGAGAAGGGAACTTTCATCTTCAATAAACAGTTATTTTTCTTATTTATCATAAACATTCTTTTATTTACCCTTGCCTGGAAATATTTAGTAGCCGCATATCCTCACGTTAACTGACTTTGACAGACAAATATCTGACCCAGTCGCTGTAAATTTCCCAAGTAATGGAAGTTCAAAAGGAGCTAATTACATGACTAAATGAGGCAATTGGGTAAAAACAATGTATAAGTCACTGCTTCCCATCCTTTTGTCTTGTGACCTTTTTATAGTCAAGCAATGCCTACTCACTAGCCAAAGTCACAGGTTGCATATATCTACGAGCAGTTTCACCAAAGAATAATGTTCCCTTCATAAATTCTTTCATATTAATTGTTTTTAGAGGCCCAAAGAGGTAAAACCAGTACCTCGCCAGTATTTTACTAGAAAAAAAGCAAAGATTTGAGAAAAATCTTCCTTTTTTTCGTATTATTGTAATTATCTCGAAACTACTCCGATTTATCTGTCAACCTCTTGGCGGGGTCGCAGCCCCGAGGTTAGGAACCACTGCTGTTAGTCAGAAGTACTGTCACATAATCCTGTCATTGTGGAGGAATCTATACTTCAAAATATTTCATCTCACTGTATCCTCAGTTTATAACATTTTGAGAGACTGTATTAAGCCACCTGTTCGCTTGCAGACGCAATTGGTTTAAGTTGAGTCCCAGAAAGGTTAAGGTCAAAAGGTCAGAATACACACTTGGAAGGTCTCATCCCCACCCTGCTCTGAGAAGGCTGGTTATCGAGTACTGCTACTGTACGCCCCCATCAAACACAGTATGTGTGATGTGTTGCTAATTGTATCCTGGAAAATAAAACCTCAGCAGTGTAATAGTAGAAATTTGGGTTCACTTTTTGCTAAGTTTCACTTCCTTAACTTTCGTTAACTCTTTCTTGTGTTTATTTTTTTTTTAACTAAATTAGATAGGTTCAGAAAAAATACAGCACAAGCGTTTGTGTTAGTGACCGCACTCTCAGCTCATAAAAGTATATTGTCATGGATCTTTTATTATTGCTCATGGCAATGTTAATAAAAGATCCTTAATTACATAGTTTTATGGGTTGAGTGTGCAATCACTAACACAAACACTCGTGCTTTATTTTTTTCTGATTATAAATTCGTCTTGCAGTTACCAGCACCTCTTGCTCTTTAGTGCACACTGTGCGCAAAGTTTCTTTTTTTATCTTTTTAATTAAGGTAGGTTTTTATGTGTTGTATGGAGGGTTAAATGGAGACAGAGAAGTCATATCAGAACTAAAACATACATGATATTGGAACAAGCAGACGTACCTGCAAACAAACTGCATCTTGTAATGTGTTACCGTTTCCTTAGCTGCTCTTGCAGTTCGTGTATGCTTCTAGCAACAAGGTGTAAATTACTGTTGGAAAATGAGAAATCGCTTCAGACAAATTACTGTATTATCAAATGGGAGTTTGGCCCTTTTGAAGGAGTGCTTTTTGTGCCTGTGTGGGTATCCTGCACTGTACACATTCAGCGTCTAGATGAAACACTTGTGCTGGAATAAAGTGAAAAGAAGTCTGGGTGGAAAAAATTATTCTAAATATGATTATGGTCTGTAAACACCAGTTAATTAGTGGCCATTATCATTTTATCAATCTACATTTGAGATGTAAATTGAAGAGGACATCTGGGGTCACAGACTCATTCTAATTCAAATAGTGATTTCAATAAAAATGCCTGTCCAGACTGAGGCATATTGTGCCCACCTGTCAATTGCACCTTTCAAAAACCTGCTGGACCATCATGCAGCGGTGGAATAGGAGGGCATATTAAAAAGGTCATATTATTTGAAATTCAAGGCACTTTGAATGAAATGAGAACCCATTTATTCTCACACTGCCTGGTTCCTGACAGTAAAAAAGAGCAAGAGAAAAAACATTCATAATCATCTATAATTTTGCGGGAGAAAGAATCAATTTTTGACAGAAATATTATAGCATGAAATATATTCCTACGCACCACTATGAATAACAAAATCCGGAGTGCAGTGTAAGTGGTTGGGTGCCTGCAGTTGAGTGGTGGTTTAATACTAAGTGGGTACCCAACACTGTAGATGTGTCATCACAGAGAACAAACATCATTAAACTTATTATTCATTGCAGTGGCTTTGCAGAAACCCCTGATGGCACATTAACAACAGTCTACTGAGAGACGCATCACTCTTCAGTGGCCCTAAAGAGGCGAATGAAAAGCAGTCCCATTGACTCGCCCTCTTCCTCCAAGCCCATTAATGATAATCATTATTTTCCCTTTGTTCATTATGATCCAGACTCCACCATTAACAAGGACTCTAATATTCTCTTCTGTTGGAGATGTAACTTCTGTAGCCTTAAAGTGCCTCTCTTCACCACGTTACCTCGAGACTCGCAGCGGGAGGCAGACATGATAAGTGACAAATGAACACTCGCTTTGGATATCACTGCAATCTGTGTTGTCATTATCTCTTTTCATACCGTCTCAAAACCACTTTCACTCTCGCTTCGGATCCCAGTCAATCACATGGCTCACGAAACGCCGGCGGGGAATGCAATTGTGCAACTATAACACAGCACGCTATTTGTTTTTTCTCCCTCTCTGCGGTTCTCAGGGTTCGAACTGAAGGGCACCAAGTATCACTCACATATATTGTGTTTAACTCCTTTTTGATATTGATCTGTTTTTGTTTTTTTTTTGTAATCCCCAGTTTCAAAACTATTTTATTTAACAGATTTCAAAATTTAAAAGATAAAGCTGGTGTTCTTTTACTTAATAATATATCAGAGAATCTTTTTAATATATTTGAATTATCAGCAAACCCCATGAAAAGATGTACGAATGTAACAAGTATTATTAGTCCGACGTAGCTTATGCTTCCATCTAATGTTGTCCCAAACATATTAAAAACATATAAGAGATCCATACTGTTGGACTGGGTGACATGCTCCTTCATTATGATGAACACAGCCAGTGCTGTTATTCCTTTTTGGCTTGCTGTTGTCTCGTTTCCTCCATCTGCTCCCTAGAAAATTTCACTCAGTGTAAACATCACATAGCTTAATTTTTCCAACCTTAAAGCTGCTTAAGAGGATTTTAATGTTAATGAAAGTCCAAAGTAGCTATAATAAGCAAAGAAAACTTGAGAAGTAAACGTGAACTGGCATGTCTGAGCATGCTCAGTGGCATATATCTGTTTTATGACACAGACCACCTGTACTTTAGACTGAAAATGTAGTCGCTCTTATTAGTTTAGCCAGTTGTTATACAATAATACACTTAAAAGTGTTCATCAGAATAAAGTAATATGTCATCAAATGCTGTACTATGTAGTTTTAATAGTAATGAGGTGGCTATGGTGTTCTATGACATGGCGGCCTAAGTGTTGTCTGAAATAGTATGATTAATTTACTTTTTAGTTTAGTTTCAGTCTTTTAATTGGATTTGTTGATAATACAAAATAAAACATATAATGCCAACCTCACCCTTTACCAGCGATGACGTACTCTAGATTTGTCACTCCGTCTATATGTTCTCTTGCCTGATGCCAAGTGTTTGCCAGTCAAAAACAGCATTAAGAGAGGCAATGCAAAGGCAGTGAAAATAGAAGATGCCAATCTCTTCTTGCCGCATCAGTGCCTTCTAGTTGACCATGAAACCCAATCTGGACGCTGATGAAGCGCCTGTCAATGCCAGGGGCCCGACAAAGACGTGTCTTTGCCTCTTTATAAATCACTCCACCCTTGCTGCTGTGGAGTGAACCTGGGGCTTTTACCTCTGGGTGAACCTCCTGGCAAAAAGCAATTTGTCAATGGCTCATCTGCATTCAAGCCATATCAAGTGTGATGTGGTAGAGACTGACAACTCCATCAGCTTATTCTCCAGGAGTCTGCAAAGTCTGCTGTGGATATATGGGGTCGATGGGAAGGTAGGTCTTCTTGTTTCATGCAACAGCAAGGCCACTGGGGGGAAACAGCAGTTTAACTAGACAAGCCGAGTTAACAGCACACTGCTGTTTCACAGGCTCTGTGATACACAAGCAGTGCAGGGAATATTCATCACTGCACCGCTCTGTAATTGACCCACTGCACCTACTGATAATGCTTGATGTGACACCTTCCCACCCTGTTTCTCACTGGCAACATCAGCTACCAGCCTTCATTATTTATTATTTCCTCTCAGCGTGTACTTGAAATAAGTGCACGTTCAAAGCAGCAGCAATGAGATCATGTTGCCTCTCTGATAGCATGAACACACGTGGACCTTTTTTGTGTTGTCAGTGGGATGAGAGTATTTTATAATGAACTCCCACTCCAACAGCATGGCCTGTGTAAGGCTAATGTGGAATGCTTTTACATTGAAAAAAAACACAGAAGATAAATTCTGAATATATTTATTAGTGCATAATGCTTAAGATTACAGACCAACGATCACAGTAATGTTTTGTACAGTGCGGGCCAAAAGTGTAGTTAGAAAAGAAAACTGAAAGAAATTAAGAAATAATGTTCATGCCCTTTAAGAGTTTTTTAATAGTCAGAAACAGCATTAGATTTTATGCATATATTTATTTATTTATTTTTGTGGGGAAACTTTGTGCAAATAGGCTGCTGTGGTCGCTCAAAAAGAACAGAAACTAGTGGGCTACTAATGACCGTTTTCAATCAAACAGCCCCAGGAACTAAACTAGGATCCCTTTTGTGCATTTGTTTTTGTTTAATCAGCATCTGAAGAATTGTGAAGATTGGGGAAATTAGTCTAATAACAGATTAGAAAACAACTGCTTGGTTTGTGAGGCAACTTTGTCATGACCCTGCCAGTAAGTCATGACAATAAAAGGAAAAACAAACTCGAGACAAAATGCAAGAAATTCTTTATTGTAATAACGTTCAAGTCAAGTCAGTTTTATTTAAATAGCCCAATATCACAAATCACAATAAAAAAGGAAATAAACTAGTAATTTCTTGTAATTAGTAATATGTCAATTTGGATATAAAGTGTGTTAGTCAGTGGCATCAGTAGTGTAAATGTGAATATGTGAGCATAATGTAGTATAAGGTGCTGAATGCTGGGTCTTTCATATCCTATATCTATCCTAGACAACATAGGTTAATTCACACAGCAGTAGACTGGACAGCAGCCATCACACACTTTTACGCGCAGTAAGTAATGGATGTGGGTAAAGAAATGCAAAGATGGAAAGGGAGCAAAATGACTGTCGCCAAAATAGCAACGATTTGCTGTGTATTTTCGGGTTTATTTTTCCTCCTTAGTATTTAACAGCATTGAGGTACCTTGGTTCCTTTGGTCAAATGGTAGATAAAGTTCCTGAGTTCCTGAAAAAGTGCAATAAACATATAAATCAGCTTCTTCAATATGTTACACTATTTTTTCACATGTAATGTTTGATTTGTCTCTTTGTAACTGTGTCAACATTTTCAAAGTGTTCCACATTTACTAAATATCATTACACGTTATTAAGGAAAATCAATGAGAGGTTTTTTTTTTTCCTCCACTTACAAATATTTTAGTCCTTTTTAAGAAAGGTGAAGTTTAAGACTCGTTTGAACATCTGCTACAGCTGGATATTTCTGCAGTGTACTTGGTGGTTCTGTGCTTAATGTTGCCTCCAAACGGTGGGACATATGAGCCTTTCTTCGCGGTGGCTTTCTGTGCCAGAGGGGTAAACCCACAACAAATGTCAGAGCAGACACGTCTCAGGTTGGCAAGCTGTAACAGGCACTTCATTATGTTTGGGGATAACATCTCATTCTGCATTAGAACCTGGGGTCAGAGCAGAAAACGAGCAAGGCCCAAAACAAAACAAAACACACACAAAAAATTCCATTACAGAAAGGTGTATAAATCAATTCTGCGTAAAACAACAAGCCCATTACGTAACAGCAGACTGTGCAGAGGCGATATGCACTGAAATGGATAGTGACTGTCATAAACAAAAACCTCCAGAGGAAACATGACATCCATCACAGCCTGGGTACACGGTCTGAGATGCAAAACTCTTAACATCTCCACATTCCCACTGCAGGAAAATAATTTTTAAAAAAAAGAAAAGATTCCCAAAAGAGTTACTTGTAAGGACTGCTGCCGGTGTTGCGACGAGAAGAAAACAGGGGACCCATTAGGGGAGTTGGAAAAGAGAATCATGTCTGTTTCTGAAGAGGGACAGGACTCCCAGGAACTGTGACACAAACACTATTCGGGAAATCAGTGTCGCAGCGGGGCCGGGCTCACACGGTGTGAGAGAAAACAGTTGTGACTGGAGGACGGCTACTGAATGAAAACAGAATCACCAACACAGAGCCAGTAAATATCCCAGACAACCGAGGTCTTAATGAGGAGAGATGCACAACGTTTGAGCAAAATACACTCAAATGCTGCTGAATGACGCCTGCTGTCTTTTCGCTGGGATGTTTTTCAAATACAATTGATGTTAGATAGTGAGTATATTTGCTAAAGCTGTGTTTACACCGCAACTAAAAGTGTCACAATTCTCCTCAGTTTACAGTTTCAATCAGGATAAAATACTGTACAAGATCCAAAGTTGGACCTGTGCAACTATATGAATCCTCACATCAGCCTGTAAAAGAAAGCATATGTGAATTTCTCATATATCAGTATAGGCACATAAAGATCATACATCACATGTTATTTTTAGTAAGGTAGAAAAGGTTCACATATTCACATCTCTTAATTGTGTAAAGAGAGACGCAGTTTCCTGTGTGATAAATTAATACATTTTACTTGTAAGAGATAATACACTTCAAGCATATATTAAGCTAAGTGTCATTCTCTATTTATTTTCTATATTTGAACACATTGGAGTGTATTATCTCACTTGTACCATGGCTATTTGATTTGAAAACAGCTTCTCTTTTTTTTTTGCCTGTATCACATTATCAGTTATAATTTATTTATTTTTGTCAGTTTAACCCATGGCAAGGTAACTTCACCAGTTAGCTAATTGGTAAAGAGAGCCTGCTATCACGCTGAACTGCCAATTCACGTCATTTAACATTTTTCACAAAGAGCAAGGTAATACGTTAATTTAAAGTTTGTCATTTCCACACCTATATGAAATGCTGAACAAACAAACAAACAACGTGCTATGTTTAGCATTTTGTGTTTCATGTCACAAAGAGGATTTTGCTGCTTTCCCGCCCATCCCCGTTCCTGCTGCCGCCTTGTGTTGTGTATTTCTTTTGAAGAGCGAGAGGATGAATAAGAGCTGAACAGCCTGCGTGTTTTTTGACAGAATAAGCTAAAGGAAAAGTGAGGTTATGCAGCTGAGAATGGTGGGGCTGGAGTGAAGTTTTGCAATTCTAAAGTAAAACTGATCCCTAAAAGAAATCTCCCTTTGAGCCATAAAGCAATCCAGTGTCTGCCAATTTTGACTGTCTCAGAATCGATGTTAAATTGATCCCAGTCACTTTTTTTTTTTTTTTTTTTGTAGCTGGATATAATTTATAGGATAGTGATAGTGAGTTGAATTTCTAGTATTGGTGAAACGGCGAAAACATAAAAAAACGAGCGGGTCGAGATGACCGACTGACTTCGCTACAAGGTGATGTCAAATCGCCAGCGGCTGATTTCTAAAACCAGCCGCTGGCGATTTGACAAGCTGAGTCGCTTGATGGGCCGCTTCACACCGCTGCAACTTTTACCTGCGACGTTTTAAAACGGTTTTGTCTCGTCGCAAATCTTTGTTCTGAACTGGCCTTTAGAGACCAATATCAGAGCTAAAAGAGAGTGAATATTGGCCAGGTGGACACAAATACAACAAATGATTGATCATTTTGTTCTGTAACTGCTGCGTGTGATCCGAATACTCCTTTCACCACTGATTAATCCAGGTCTTTATTGAGCTACAAGGATCTTCTTCTACTGTCACAGGCAGAAAATACGCAGCACTGAAACCAAACTTCCACAAACATGGAATTAGACTTTTTGTAAAAGCTGCGAGGCTCAGCACGCCGCTGCTCATCATTTAAAACTCTAAATGTCATGTTTGGTGCAGGGTAGTGCATGCATTGCAATCTCTCACTTAGCAGCAATCTGTCAGTGAACGCCCCGTCTCGCCATGTCTCCTCTTCTTTTTCTTTCACCTCATCCTGCTGCACTTCTCTCTCTTACTCCATCTCCTCTTCTCTCCTCGCTCTCCTCCTGTCCTCACTCTGACGGTTCCCTCTTGTTTTTTCTCTCACCTTTCTCCTCCATCCACCCCCCCATCCCCACCCGCACATGGAGTCACCAGTGTCTGAGTCTCATCTCATTTGCTCCCCCCTCAGGCTTTCTGACACACAGCATCCACACAGGGGCTGAGGGGAGGCAAGTGGGGAGCTGATGAAACTAGCTCTGTGTGAACACACCTCTCCTTTCTTGGCAGTCAGCTAACATCTGGGCTCATGAATCACTGAATTATTACAGTGCGTGGGAATGTATGTGAATCCCTTTGAGTATGTATCTATGAGCACTGAAGCATGTGTTTCTATCTGTTTCTATCTCACTTTCTTATTAATCATTTGGACATAATGGGAGTTTTGAGAGCTTAAATTTGACTATTGTTGCGGTAGAGATCACTGGTTCCACCCCCGCATTATAAAACCGTTCACAGCTGAATGAGTTAAGCAACAAACCTTGCACTGATTGAATAAGAATAAATGCTTTAAGGAGGAAGGCAGTGGAGGAAACTAAATATTGTAAGGTACTTGTACTTTACTTGAGTTTCAGTTTTATGTTACTTTATACATCTCAAGACTGTCCTCAAAAGAAAAGCGACAAATTACCAATGTTTACAGTTGATCTGATCTGTGAGAAGCAAAGTATCGTGACGTAACAGCAATGCAAATACTCTCAGGAAAAAATGTCCTGTTGGTCAACAAAGGGTGCAACAAAGGGGTAATTTGCTAATTACAATAACACACTATGTATTCTGTAATGTCTTTATGTTTGCATCCATCCATCCATCCATCTATATGTCTTTTGTTTGTTTTTGTGGTATGTGAGCCATAAAACCAAGACAATGACCTAAAAGAGGTTTAAAACTATTTGAGGTATACTCGAGAGTTGGGTCATAACTCTCTCTGGATTCGTCTCAAAGTGCAACCCTTTTCACATTTAATTTAATCCCTTGTAGATATAAAAAATATTGAAAAAAGCTCAAAGTAAAATGTTCAGTTTGTTTCTTCCAATTGTAATTGACTATTTTACTTTGTTATATTGCGGCAGAGCTACTTCACCTTAAGTAAAAGATGTGAATATTTCTTTCACCACTGAAGGAAGCTTTCCTTGTTGCCATTCATTGTAAATCAAGGCATTTGCTTGAAAAAGGTGACTGATCCTTTTCCACACACACATATTGATTTTTCTGAATGTCCTGTAGCACAATCGATGTACCAACAACAATGTCCAACATTCTGCACTCTATTGCCACATAGCAATAAACTCATAATATGCTTTTGCCTGCAGCAATTTTCATTAATGAAGCCTGAAAGCCAAAGAAATATTGCCCTATTCAAATGACTTTTGAAGGATGACTGTTGTCCTTGAATACTAATGGCGATTTTCCCGAATGTGCAAACCGGGGAGGGTGAAATCAGTAAGTTGCTCACTCCTCAGAGGATCTCCTCAGGGCACAATATGTCTTAGTCCTGTCAGCCGGTGACCTTTGTGTATCCCTCCCTGATTTCTGAGTTTGTAGAGCTGTGCTGTGTGTCACACTCTGCTGAAAAAGGGCAATAGTCTCCATGCTAAGGAGACACTGGTGACAGTGTGAATCACATGGGGATCGGTGGTGTATTTTTATGGCTTATGAATGACTGGAAGGCATGATTTAGAATGAACATGTCCTTGTATGTGCAATTCTGTCAGGAATGAGTTGTTTAGCATGCTCTGCTCAACTAACCCTACCGTTTGATGAACAGTGGGGACAAAGCTTTGCAAAGATGCATGTTAACCTCTTGCCATTTATGAAACTGTATGTCAGACACCATAACAGTGTGGCAGTGACCGGTTTATTAAGGTGCATTAATCTCTCTCTCTCTGGCACATTCACAGTGGAGGTCAAATATCATGATCCTGACCTCGGTCAACTGGCTTCATCAATCACAATCTGATGAGACAGAAATGATGTCACATCTAGCTCGCTGGTCCATCTACATATCAATCACGGCACGTACAAGGCTGAAGTGACCCCTGATGGCTGATGTCATTGATCACACTCAACAGTACTGTAACACACAGTGGGATTTAGTTGAATATGGAAAACTAAGTTTTGCAGCTTTGCTATTTTAATGTACAAGAAACTGCTGAGCATGGTGTGGAGATATTTCTTGCAAGCTGGTGTGAAAACTGTCACACGAATATGAAGACAACAAGATGAATTCAGCCGGAGCCCCAAAAACAATGATCAGGCCCCAGACTTGTCAGGAGCCAGAGAAGTTGTGCTTGCTTTTCCAGCAGACTTTCTCTTTGAAATCAATAGTTTCATGGCCATTGGAGTGTAACTTTTCTCTTCTCTCTGCTCTTTGTTCTTTGTGGGATTGAGATCGCTATTGTATGAAATGGTGCACTCTCCTGTGACTTTGCCTGACATTCATAGCATTTTTTCTTTCATTTTTTTTTCTCCTACTCCTTTTCTTTTTTTTCCTCAGGAAGCTGTTTTGTTCTTTTCCCATCTGGCTTCATTTCATCATTCGTTTAGCCAGGACTGGCGCATATCCACTGAAGCAGAGGCATGTCACACATTTGCAGACCTGCGCCCAGAGGATGATATGATAGAAATGATCAGTTGCAGCATTTCCACACATATGGCAGTCCTTCATTCTGTCCCTGTCTTGTCCTCAGGCATATTTAGCTTCAGAAAGTAGAGTGCTTCCATGGAGCACATCCCCGTGTGTGGATATCTGCATGTGAAAATTACCAAAACTGACACATTCACCAGCATACATGCCTTGAAGATGTCTACATTCACACGCAACTTGCATGCATGAGCACAAACTGTATCAGATTAGAAGCTTCTGCATGCACACACATATCCACCTACAACAGCACATGCACGCAAGTGTCATGCCTTTAAATGCAAGGTATTACTGCCAGTGTGTGATATCAGCTAATGCCCTGTGGCTATGAGACAAGTGGGGTCTAAAAAACTAATATTTGCACGGGTAGTTATCTTTATAAGGTCTTCTGGCTTTATGAAGTTGTAAACCCTGGACTTCATTGAGCGAGGACAGTATGGAAGTCAAGATAAGGGGAAAAGGCCCGACTGGAGTCTAAGTGTCGTGCTGTTTATTAAAAGCACAAAAAGGCAGAGGCAAGAAAAGGACGAGATTGTATCCTATTCCGCTGAGGATGCTAAAGAAGATTAAATACTGCTATGTTTCAATTTGCTGATTTATAGCTCAGGTCTGTAATGTTTTATCAACATATTGTTATTATTCTCACCATTAAAATTAACATTGTTATTATATCCACCTTTTAAATGATCATATTATATCTATGGAGTGTGTTGAAAAAGTAAAAGTACTGTGGTTGGAGATGTTTTCCATGCTCTGCTATCCAGAACTCTGGTTTGACGGGTCATGTCTGTCTGGTTGGCAATGACAGGCCAACAACAACAGCGAGGTGAAAGAAATTCACAACACTGACGCTGGAATCTATCATCTTTACTGTGCTTTTAATGTGCAGAAAGTTACAGAAACAAGCAAACATTCACATTAGAAATGTTGTGAGATAGGTTTCTTTTCTTTAGTAAGATCCAAAAATAAGAGACATGATGACAAAGAAGACAGGAGGAAGCTTGAGTACTGAGTTCTTTCTTCTCTCTCTCTCTGCAATTAAATGTTTTCCAAAGCCTTAAACCTTTCTGCATGCCTTTTGAGTATCGTAACACTTTATAAAAGTGATTGTGAATGGTTGCACTCTTGAAGTTATATCAACCGAGCCTAGATTGCCTTCAACTTGAAAACAAAGGGGAAAAAAACAAAGTCACTCAGCGGGGACTCCTTCAGTCCAAGCGAACAAGTTTTTAATTTAGCCAGTCTGACTAGCAGTCTGTCTTTTCAGTGGAGGTTTGATGGAAGGTTAATGAGGACAATATTCCTCCACATCTGATTCCTTTTTCCCTCTGTTGCAGAAGAGAGTAAGCGAGGGAGAGCATTTGGTTGGGTGCACAAAGATAATGGGATAAATGATTTCATCTGTGGGGAAGATGATGCGCTGATACATCTGCTTGTACCTACTCAAGAAGTACTCTATGTGTCAGTTGTATCACATCTGTGTGTCTACTTTTGGATATTTTTCAGTTGCTTTTTGTCATCCCCTTGAGTCCTATGTGTTGTCCCATATTAGACACAAATAGTGGACAGGATACCTGAACTTCATTTAAGGCGCTTTCACACCGGCAGTTTAGTCCAAATCTGGGAGCGCTTCAGTCAGAAAGTCTGGTAATATTAATGCTTTTTACAAACCTGGGTGCAGACCAAGTCCACCTGAACAAGGTGCCCTTAAATGGAGGAAA
Source organism: Macquaria ambigua (assembly GCA_008360985.2). Lineage (NCBI taxonomy): Eukaryota > Metazoa > Chordata > Actinopteri > Centrarchiformes > Percichthyidae > Macquaria > Macquaria ambigua. The sequence continues at coordinate 22,599 of VMKM01000210.1, forward strand.
TAAAAGACCTTACTTATGTATGAGGTGGCATTCAATCTTGACTTGAAGGATAATGGATGAAGGGTGCTTGTTTTTTACATCTTTGCAAGTGGTACAGACTGCAAAATCTAATTTGTTGGTAACATTTAGTTGACGAAAAAAGCCAGTAAGTAATGGCTCCAAGGCCAAAGTAGACCATGGATTGGAACCGAGCCTCCAGTAACAGTGCTGGGCTGTGAAGTAATTTTGGCTTAGTGGCCATAATTTGAATTGAAGGTCATGTGACACCCACTGGCCCCAAAAGTCTTTTTCCTCACACACAATCATTACAAAACAGCCAGTAAATACATTATTTTGAGCATCATGAACAGGAGCGAAATTGTATTATCACAACTTGAGCCATTAGGTCCAACAAAACATTAAAAGCTGTGTAAGCCTTTAGAGCTTATTCTGTTCTCTCAATACATCCAGGGAACAACAATAAACAAATGTGAAAAGCAGAATGGTTGAGTGATGTGGACAGGGAACGATTAAATTCTGGTTTAGATTCAATCAATGAACCCAGTGTAAAAAAAAAAAGGCCTTACAGAAGAAAATAGATCCCAGCAAAAAGACACCACAGTACTGGAAAGAGTTTGATTGACAAGTAATCACTATGAAGTGTGTGGAATCACAATACTGCTGCAGTGCCCTGCTTTTCACCAAACATGTTGACAAAAAAAAAAAGACTATGATTGCCACTTGAGTTGTGCTTTTCTCGATGACAGCGCTATTCAAGGAGATTGCTGTGGTGCATCTTCTGCATTTTAATGTTCTGAGTTACCAACTACACTTGCAACTTGAAATACTGAAATGTATTAAGCTCAATTTGCCATGGGAGCTGCTGTAAGGTCACTTCTGTTTACTATTATGAAATCTCAGATTGTATAAATGTATTGTTGATAACCTAACACAGGTGTCTTTCTAATAAATGCAGATTCTGTGTTATGTCTTGTTGGCTGTTTGAATAAAGTCTTGTTAACCTTTACAGAGCTATCCTCATAATTATGCAGATAGAACATTTTTATTGTCTGCTTTCTTGTATGGCATTTGCTAGACATTTGTTTTAAATGAAAACATGATACAGATGAATAGATTCAGTTTTCACTGCTCATTCATCCATTCTGTCTCCCTCTCTCCTGCGCACATACGTACAGTAGCTGGATAGCTGAATTTAAAGTAAAGCTACTTGAAATTTAAGATTTTTTATTTTACTAACCCCCTAATCACTAACTTCACAATAACAACATGCATGTAGCTGTGGTGGAAATGACTGTGGTCCAAGATAGAGATGTCACTGTGCCCCATGTTGCATGGAGTGGGGAGTATGAAGCCGCCTGCATCTGCTATAAATGTCAGGGACTGGTCAGTTTGGCTATGTCCACTCCCACAGCAAAACTGTCCCTGTAGCCTGTCACCAGTTCTTTTTGGGGCTTCTGCAAATATTGTTTCACAGCTTCCAACACAAACAAATGGATGTGTTGTGTTGTATCCAAAAAAAAAAAAAACCCTCAAAACAATTTTGGACAGATGTTTCTTTGTTAATTTCTAGTTACTAATTTATTTTTCTGAATACATGTTTTTGTTTTGATCTGCTCATACCAACAACAGAACAGTTACTGTATAAAACTTCTTTGTTAGGTATCATTCATAAATCAGGAACAAACAATGTTCCCAAAGCAGTCTTATTTTAATTAATGTTTTGGTTGTTTTTCTTTTGCATCCCTAAACAGAAAGCACAAAAAACTGCCAGCCTCCACGGAAAATATAGTGAAGCACATTTGATGTTTTTGTACATTTTCTGTTTATTATCATTCTTAACTTCTACAAAGTCTGAATATACAAAACACTGTTTAGAGGCCACAGTAAAAAAACTATAAAATATCACCACATGAACTGCTGAACATTTTACCAGACTCTAAATCACCATTAAAGGTAGCCGCCAGCACTTTTGCCAGCCTGTGAATTGCTGATCACTTATGCTAACTGCTAGCGATATCAGCTAACACTTATATTAGCCTTCAAACCGCTATTGCTAATCGCTAGCACCAATCGCTGTTGCTTCCAGCACACAGGCCTACATATTCCAGCCTTGCATGTAATCCTAAACTCAAATTCACAGTAGTATCTGTGACCAAAACAAATGTTTATCATGTTAACAAGAGTTTATACTGTATTTTGCCTCTGGCCATCATCAAACCCATCAGGTCCTGCTATGTTCCTGTCAAGTTATGAGCTACTATGAGGACATTTGTGGCAAAACAGTTCAACACGGTTGACTCCATTATAAAACAGTCAGACTGCTGTGGTGCAGGACAGACGTCTTTCAAGGGCAGCTGTGATCTGATATAGCTGTGTTCCATTTCAGTGGCTGCCTCCTTCAAAGTCCCTAATTCAAGACAGACTACATCATTACAGGTCAAAAATGTAGTTAAGTACAGAGTTATTTGGGTAGGCCACACCTGATGTTTGTTGTGCTGTCTTCAGTAGTATGTAAGGCCAGGAATGGGTAATGACACTTGTGAATCCTATGTAGGTTGTCACATTTTGGGAGGAGGGAGTAGCAGGTTTCTCTATAAAACACACAATTTCATGGACATTATCCTTATAGTGGGCAAACCCAAAAATTGGACAAGCCATTCTTCCTAAACTGCAGCACTTTTGTCTGGCACACTTTTAATACAGAATAAAGATTTGCAAATCTCTAAATCAGTGTGTGTTTTCTTTTTTTCTTCCTTTGTTTATTTTGACCTTTATGCACCACAATACCACGTCAAACTCAAGTCAAAAAGTGTTCAATAGTCATTATTTAAAAATGCTACATCTAACATCTTCGGTTTGCAATATTTTAGAGAAATACCGTCACTTTGGTAATAACTTCAGTAAAAACCCACAGTGAGTCCCAAACATGTTTAATATAATATAATTTAATATAATTAGAATAAATGTTCTTTCTAAAAAACTGTTCTGTAAATTCTTAGAAATCATCCACCCTCCAGCAACCAAATAGTAATTTGGTTACGAGTGTGTTTCTCCCACTCATAAATACTGATATAAGTATCCTTGTCATAATGGAGAATATTATAGGACTGGATTATGAAGTGATTTGTTTAACACAGCACTGCAGCAAAAATAAATCACCACTCATCACTCATTAACACTGACAGATCATTGTTACAGCAGCGTACAAACGTGTCCCTCGGTGCCATGGGATGAAAGATGAGCCTTTGGCTTTGAACTTGAACTGTACTTGCCCTTTTTCTTCGTGTCTCAGATCCTCATTTGAGAATACTGCTAAATTGCAAAGCCTTTTTTCGAATATAATTTGATGGATTTGAAGTGTGTTTGAGCAAGTCTGAGGGTGCTTGTTCACGTCGGTCGTACATCAGCTCAATCTCACACTGGGGGCGTAATGTGTGCGGTAAAGATTATCGATCGGTGAAATCATTCCCCGCACGCGTTACTGATATGTTGAACTGCATGTGAAGTACATGGACGTGACACTCACCTATGCCTCACTGCTGAGATAATGTGGAGACGATTACAGTTCAAGAGCCTTTCCACGCCAGGAGGAAAAGAAGCTGAAAAATAACACCTAACACCTACACACCTAACACCTAACTTACCTCACTGTTCTTATAGGCTGGTTTCCGGTCTGTCCACATTTTTACACATTTTCCTTCTCAGGCAAGTGGCGAGGAACAGACCTTCTAGTAGGAAAAGCACAGGTGTAACTAGTTACATTAACCATGGCAGCATTCTTGTTATGTGTCTCAGTAAGCCATGCAAGTCAGGGCCATAGATGTGGTACACCTTAATTGGATGCAGCCATTATTAAACACAGGGGTGACTAATAACATTAATAATAAGTAAAAATATCTGCCTTAAGAATGGTCTATCCATCCTGATACTATTAGCTGTGTTTTATTATTAATATAATTGGCTGAAGTAATACATATTCAGCAAGATTCTAGTAAGATTTGTGTTTTTTTTAACTCCAGCATTTACTTTAATTTTTATGACATTGCTGGAGACTTAGAGGGTTATGTCAACCAAATATATATATATATATATATATATATATCCTTATTGTTTTGGTTTGGTCTGGTCAGCAGTTTTCATCTGAACTGCTTTCAAGCAAATAAAATACTGTGGTCCCCAATTGCTTTGGGTGAATTGGCCCTTTTAAGTTAAATAAGGTTCTGAAAAGTAAAAGTTTACTCACACACATATTAAGACCTCATACAATCAATTTGGCTAACATATTAACAAAATTACCACATTTCTGGAGACCTGACAAATGCATGTTCAATATTTACTCTCCTTTTAGCTCTGTTTTGGTCTCCACCAACTCCAAAATATCTGGCTCTTTAGCTGCCAGATGCTCCACTATGTTCGTCAGCTGGTTGCTAACGTCTGTCTGCAATATGGTGCTGGGCAGGCAGCGTACAGTGGGTTTATCTGAGCTTTATTGTCGAAAACAGCTGCATTCTGCAGGCGGGAAACAGAGTTGATGAAAGCAGTTAAACCGAACCACAAAGTCAGGTAAGGTCGCGGGCTGAATAACCAGAACAATGACCTGAGAGACATGTTACTACAAACAACCTCTTTCACGTTACACATTTTACCCGTTGTTCATATAAATATATTGATTAGTGCAGATATAAAAAGTCACTGGTGCAAAGTATCACATTTCCTGCAGCAGCAAAGCTATTTGAAATACATCTTACAAGAACTGCGTTGTTAGCATGAGCATCAACTGCCATCATAGCTGAACAGACAAAAAACTATTTACAGAAATAAGGAGCTAAGTATAAGAATTTATTCTAATTATGTACGTTTTTAGTCTTTAAAGTCATCTGGTTTTGAACTCCTCAGTTAAAGTCCAGGATCTACGGCTGTCTTGTTCTGCGAATGTCACCCCCTTTATGTTTTGCTAAGGTTAGAGCTAATCTTTGAGTCCAGCAACAAATACCAGTGACCTTCTCTGCTCGCATGAAATGTATGCCAAGGTGCATTAATCATTCCAACGCATAGACGAAATATCAATTGCGAGATGCAGAGTGATCAGAGGGAGACCGGGGTGTTCTTCAGAAAGATAGGTCCCCTCTAAAGAAAATCATCTGACAACGGGGATATTCCTTGATCAGGCCTACCCCCTACCAGCCTCACCAGGTGATCCCAGCTTCTTTAATGTGTCTAATGGAGTCTGTGAGGCTTTCTTTTCATCAGATATGTTGTATCCTCACACACATATTCTTGTTCCCAAAAAAAAAAAACCTCATACTGACATAGCCAGTAGGTCGGTGAATGGGAGGCTGGATGGGTACAGAGATTGTCAGGTTGCTGAAAGGGCACAGGTTGCATCTCCATAAAAAACTGCAAAGAAAAAGTGAAGTCTTGATTCAAAGGTCCTTGAAACTTGACCCTTGTTTTTCCTTGTCACTTAATGAATCAGCACAGTGTCCTCACTCACATTTAGGATATGAAAAAAGGACAACTTTTGTATTATTTCAGAAGAAAATTGCATTATCCCAAGAAATATTTTGTGTTCTATCAGCAGCAACAATGTGACTTCAAGCCCTTCAAGTCCTGGATCTAAATGTTGGACCTACTCGGGTACTGTTGTTGTCGCATCACAACAAGGAATACTACAAAAAATACAAAACAATAATCATCATTAACTACCACAATAAAACCAGAAGAACATGTTGGCTAACTGATGACACCCAAGCCCTTGTGACCTAGCATCAAAACCTCACAAGCCCTTGAAAGTTGTCAGACCTTGTTTCTGTAACCTTCTTTTAAAAACTGTTGTCAGAAAAGTCCGATTTTGTTCAGTCCAAGAACTATCTTCCACCCAAAGAGAGACTACTTTTTCAACCACAGTATACTAATTTAATTTGACAGAGTAATATTGAGGAAGAATTGTCCAAACTGGTTACTAATGCGTCACAGCTGCAGGATAGTGAGCCTATTCTCAAGTTGTTCACTGCTGCCATTAAGCTCTGTGTAGATTACCATCTTAGCATGTAATTGTTTAACCAAGATTGATGTCTAAATTTACCTGGCAGTGGCACGAAACACTCTCCCAAATGGAGCCTTTCTCGCTCGTCCATGTCAGACCCCTTCTTTTTCCTAAAAACACAAAAAACAAAGCTTGAACGCAGCATCTGGCTACAGAGACAGTTTGGCAGTTTAGGTGAGAGGTAGTAAGTGGTGACTTTAATGAAGATGCATCACGCCTGTTGCAGATTTATCTCCTATCGTATGGCCCAGCAGATGCTAATGTAGTGTACAACCTCCACAGCAGAAGCCCCTCATTTTTACACACCGCTGCATCCTCATCAAGGATAATACAGTGTAGATCCAAGCAGCAGGTCTGTTAGCACACCTCCAAGCCCTCACTAGGAGCTCACTGTAGACACAGGATTACAACCAAGGAAGAATGTGCGCGTGAGTCTGTGTGTGCGCTGTCTTATCTGGCACGGCTTCAACAGCAGATGGTTAATTTTTTGCAAGTGTTAGAGCACTTCAATCACCTTATTATGCTCGGTGTTTTTCAGAATTCATCTACAGTGTGCTGCATGCCAGTGAAGTGTAAAGAGTGTAAAAACTGACAGGAGTGTTCCCCAGGAGCATAAAGATGTTAGGTAGACATGCCTTCTACAAGGACACTTTGGCAGGAATAGACTGAGTCATTTTTTGACCTTCCAATATGTTTTCACTGCCTTTATGTAGTATGTCATTGAGAAATACACACTGCATTCAGCAAAAGAAGTGATGAAAAGTAGCTCACAAGAAACCATGTTCAAACTGATGTGTCCTTTATAAGAGGTGATGTTGTATTTCCACTTTATATACAATTAGAAAACCATGTATGAAATGCACATTGTGTAAGAAAACAACAGGGGCTTAAATAATAAAAACTACAATGGAAAGGAAGCTGGCGTACATGCACTGGCATATGTGACAAATGGCACATTCTAAACAAGCACACATGAACAAACAAAACAGAACCGACACAAAGAAATTGCCAATCAGTGATGCATAAATAAATCTTATATGAAACCTTACACGAAGCAGTAAATGACAATTTAAAGTGATTGCAGAGAAAATGGATTGCCAGCAGTCTGAACATTGGGATGCACCATATTGGATATATTAGCTGTGTTGCATTCTGGTCTATTGATGGTAATGAGGGGTGGAAAAATTGGTATTACTTCTTCTGCTCTCTCTCTGTAATATTTTTGCAATTATGCTAATGACCTATACTGTAGTATTGATATAGCAGCTAGATATATCTGCATAATAAGTATTTTTACTTTTGATACATGTACAAATTTGCCAAAAATACTACTTTTACATTAGTAAATTTTGAATCCAGGCCTTTTTAGTGAGTATTTTTACATTTTGTACTTGTGGTGTTACACTGAAAACACAACATCTGACATATTATCACCTCAAAGTTCTAACAGTGAATGTTTTAGCAATCAGTTGCCTATAAATGCAGCTCACAAGGAGCAACATTAGCATTCATTTGGAGTTGTGTTTCTGGTCACCTGGTGAATGTAAGTTCAATATTCACTCTTCAACTCCTGAGGGAAATATCTGTCTCTTGAGCGGCTAAATGCTCCACTATGTTCCCCAGGTAGTCGCTAACTTTGTCTGTCTTTTGTTTGGTGGTTGATAAGTAGTATACAGTGGGTTTATTAGCGCATTTTCACACAAAAGAAATGGAAAGAGGTTTCTGAGAGTGAATCAAAACAAAGCTGCAGGCCAGAAAATCCAAACAATGAGCTGAAAGACGCTAAAACAGTCCATGAAAGCTCAGGGAAACTGCAGAGTCGGGTGATAATTCTCTGTGGGTTTGGAGGAGCGACCCCTTTCACTTTACAGCTAGTAATTTGACCCATTGTTAATATAAAAATATTGATTAATGCAGCTTTAAGTAAAGGGGATGAAAACTTTCAGTAACTGCTGTCTGTTTTGTGTTAGCATGAAAACAACCTATCTACCAACCAAATGGCGACCAGAAATCCCAAATGTGTCAGTCGTAGTTGTCTGCTTAACAGCATTAAAGTGTTTCAAGTTGGATTTTCCCTTTGGTAAACTCCCACAGCCCGACAGTACAACGTGCTCGAGCTGTATCAGAGAGAAGCAAGTGGCATTAAGCACATGGCCCGTGTTCAACTCATTTCTGAGTCAGTCAACAGTCCACAGATACTCCAACAAGTCCACAGGAGCTCCAAGACCCTCAAAAGCCTGATTGTATCCCACGCCTGATTTCAGTGCTAATTCAAGCCTCACACCCAATATCATTTGGCAGTAATGCGAAGGTAAAGCAGTGGCAATCTCAAAGGGATCCTTCAGTCCTCACTTCCATATGCTCTGCTTTGAGCCAATTTATATTTAGTGTTCTCTTTAACCTCTATGTTATCTGGAATTCACAGGCATGAAGGACAGAGGATGAAACGAAATGTTTATTGAGTTGTAAATATTGTAAATGGAATCATGATGTTGCGCCCCCTCCTTGCGAGGCGTTTCCAATTATGGAAGGGTAATAAGACTCCTTTGTCAGGTCAAATCCAGCACGTCTAGCTGTATGATTGCTCCGGTGCTAAGTAGAGACCGGCGTAAGTGCTGTGCTCAGGAGATGCGGTGCAGTCGCTAGGAGGAATTGTCCGGCTATCTGTTCTCCTGAGCACGCAGACGAAGACATTCCTGTTCAGAAAATATGCTCGTTACAGTCAAAACAGGTCGTTAAGTCTTTATTAGAAGTATCCTTGTGATGTCCTCATTTGTCTCAGTGGTCATTATAGTCTAATTCAGCCTCAGTGTAATTGCTTTCCATCCTGTTAAATATGGTTAATATTTATAGTGAGATTGTGTTTTGCACACACTTGATCAGCTTTACAGCGTACGTCAGAATGCAAGCGTAAATACCAAACATCACACACTCGCATGCATTTAATTATTGACGAAAAGACACGCATGTTAGCTCGTGAACACGTGTGTGGATGTTCACATGCTGTCTGACTGCTTGCCGGCTATGTTTGTGTCTGTGTACTTATGTGGGCATTTTGTGCGCGTGAATGCACAAGCAGACATTTATGAGCTTGTGTAAGAATGAGTTAGACCAGACGTAACAAGCTGCTGTGTGGAGGTGAATGAAGCACATCTGTTGAAACAAAGCGCTTGAGTTAAAGGATACAGGCACAACAGTTTTAATCCCGAGGGAAATTGTGAATGCAGCCTTTTAATGCCATTAAAATTTTACCTCATTGTAATTAACTTACTTTTAAACATTTTATAAGCAAATTAATCCATACTGAGAAAAAAAAAGTAACTACCAGAAACATTTTGTGTGCATTTTGTGTGCAATACTTGTTTTTATTTCTCTGTAGTAAGAAACACAACTAACAGTTAAACAAACTGGTCCTGTTAAAAATTAAAAATTCACTGTCTGAGTGAAACATTAACCCAAAAAAAGTGCAAAATTCAAAATCGCAATGCAATCATGTGAACAGCACAGTCAAACATTTTCTCAGCCTGGCTCCAGACCTCTCAATCGCTGCCCAATTCTTCCATATTTTGTTTTTTTTTTTTTGTAATTCAAAATGTGTGGTGTTCAACAAGTGATTCCCCGGTAGGAAAATTAACCAATGCAGTCAGAGCTTTGTAGGAGGGATTGAGAATGTCACCTTTTCGTGCCAGAACTAGAAAAATGGCGACAGAAAAATTGCCCCAAAAATGGCAAAAAGTGTGGATGAGACACAGGTTAGCGGTCAGTCTAACTATCCGGTCGACATTTTGTCACACAAAATACAAACAGAGATTAAATGGTAGCAGTTTTATTGAATCCAGAATAGAATTTTAAATCCAATAAATTCTCATTTCAGTAAGATTGTAATTGCGACATGTGTCCAACTTGAATTAAGAAAAGGAAAATCAGTGATAAAATTAGCAAGACTAACTTTATCTTCCACTTCCTTGTCTCGCAGCCAGGTAAAACACAGACTTGAACGTAAAACAGAATTGAATGGCAATCCATCCAACAGTTGTTGAGATATTTCAGTCAGGACCAAAGTGGAGGACTGACCGAACGACCGACATTGCCATCCCCAGATCCACATCGCTAGCGCGGCTAAAAGTGAACTCAACAAAGTTAGCATTTGTGCGTACATGACATGAAAAGGTGAGTAGGGAATTTTTTACCATCATGTCCAACACCTCAGTCCAGATATAGCACCCACTACTAGGGCTGTGTTTTGCATTTACATAATGTGCCACACAGTTAAAGTTCTGTCTGCTGACTCGGAGTGCAACCTGGAGCACTTAAAATGTGAAGTGCACAGTTCCGAGCAGACGCACACCTGCTGTAGGTGGATGATTTGAAACCCATGGACAAAAAGATGTGTTCACAAAAACTGCGCGTTTGAAATGACGGCCTATAGCTGTGCCTAATGGACGGACCGGGAGCTTAATGATAACACTGACCGGCCAAGTGTCGAAGAACGGCTCCGTAAGCGAACGGTAGGGTCAATTACCATAACAGCCCCGTGTCCTTTTTGAAGTTCAGCTTGAGAAAGACATTGGATATGAGTGCCAGACTGTGACTGGATTCTTCAGTCAGCAAAAAGCCAATACCAATACCATAAGTTAGAGTCAGATAAGCTCCCAACATGGCTGGGTGTGTGTAAGGGGAACTGCAGAGTTGGTGACAGGTGGTAATGATACATGACATCTGTATGTAATGACAACCAGACTGTTGGTTATTAGATACTATAAATTGCATTTTCAGCTATTATAAGGACAAGTGCAACTGTCTTAACAGCTTAGAGGTAATGCAAATTTATATCTTTACATTGTAGGCATTTAGCTGGGCGACTTGCAGTGAGTGAGCACACACTGTACGTGTCCTTCTCTCAGACACTTTGACAGCAAAAATGCTTGTTTACGCATGTTGTGGCTGTTTTGCAGGGATCCAACTTGTGGCTCTCTGCTTATGTAACAACCTCTGCCACCAAATACAATGTGCAAACTAAAATGCAAAAATGCCAGCATCATTAGAAATATCCTAGTGTCAAAGTAAATCAATCCAGTGGGGGTAATGTTATTCACTGAGTTGCTTATAATGAAATAGGATTTGAATGAGATTCGCTGGATAAGGGCTGAGTGTGGTTAACACATGGCTGCGACTTCACTGTCCTAGTTGCAACTGATTTGCAGCTGATTTTAGGGCCTGAAGTACTGCTATCCCAAATGGCTAAAAACACTTTATATAATACCTTGACAGTCACAGTGTATAGCAAACTGCTGGTAGACTATGACTATGAGCTACCAGTGAAGTGAGGGCCGTGTTTTTTCAGAGGTGAGGCACTGTTTTCAAAAATGTGCACGTTTTTGCTCCTGTTTCTCGGTTGTGTAAAAAGTCAACTTCCTTTCCTTCTCCCCATGTAAGCAGGGTTTTTTTGTGTGTGTTAAATCATTCATCATCATTAATTTCAGTCCAGTGTTTCAGTTAATTAGTTAAGTTACCAGTCAGGTCATACAAATAACAGAACAAAAGTCTGTTTGAGTTGTGTAGTTCTTTTTTTTTTGTGCAGATCATCTGCTCATTCAGTGACTGTGAAAACAGGTGTGGCACCATTAGGTTCCTGAGTACGCCCCATGCTTACTGTGCAGATGATAGATCCCTGTTAGATGAGGCTGAGAGGAAAAGCCCCATTTACACCTGGCATCAACATGCGATCTGAATAAGGAAAGTGTATGTTAATGACAGGCGTAAAAACAGAATGCATTGTGATTGGAATGGTATTGGATCGGCCAGACCACATGTGGAGGTGGTCCAGCTCGCATTGTGATTGGATGTCAGCCAACATGCTTAAAAAACTGTAATTATCCAGACAATGTATCCAGATACAGATCACATGTTAATACCTAAATGTTCAGCCACTGCTGTAGCTTCAAGGTGTTTTGTTAAACTTTTGTTTTTGCTTCTTTTCATTTTTATTAAGAAACTCCTTTTTTTTTTTTGCATAAATTCCTGCCTACAGGTCTGCAACATCCCCATAAAAGTTTTCCAGTACCAACAAACAACTTCTGCCCTTTTATAAGGGTTGGCGACTCTACAAGTTGTATTATTGTTTTTTCTTCATATACTCCCTGATTGAGTTATAGTGCCCAGAATTTACCCAAAATATGACTATAAAATAAACTGTGTGTCCAAACATCAGCAGTGAGCTTGGATGATATTACATTGAGGATTTATGGGCACTATACTGGCCACTTTAAGAAAATAACAATGCATGTCATTAAGTTGTGTGTACTCGCAGACTGTTTGTTTGGCCTTGCAAAGCCCCACTTCATCTCAAGAGCTTTTCTATGCAAGAGTCAAATCTAGAAAAAAACATCCACTGAGCATCAATTGAGTCCTGCATATACACTATGTGTCAGTATAGATTAGAGTGTTAGCTGGCATATCTTACCATTTCTTGAAATTCCTCAACCCCACGAACAAACTAGGTTTTCGTAGATATAAAAAGAAGCATGACTCTGCATCATCATGGCCTATTTCTCTGCTCAGATCTGTTTCTGAATGAGTCACAGCTGACTTGAAAATAATAAAAATATGGCCAAAATGTGTCCACTACATAAATGTTGAATTAATTAGCTGTTTATGTGAAATGGAATATCCAAGCCCATCTTCAAGTACAGCAACGTCTGTGCAAATATGGGAAATGGTTGCAGTTATGTCACATTTAAGGATCCTATTTTTCAAAAGCAGACATTTGATGTGCATGAACTGTTGTGCCCTACACTTGACTCACTAGTTATTTTTGCATGAATGTTTTGTCCTCTCATCGACTGTAAATATACTTTTTATCTGAGGAAAAATACCCCCCAGGCATTCACAACACTAAAGTCATCCACAGCAAAAAGGCCCCAGACAGTGTGAGATCATCAGCTGAGGAGATACTGACTCCTATTTTTGTCAGGAAAAAGTAGACATTTTAACTCTCCCTGCCTCGTAGTGTGTGAGGGGGGTCAGTAGACACTGAGCTGTACTTAGTGAAAGATGTATGAGCCCGGCTCAGCAGACAAGAGCCTCAGGAAAAGAAATGTAAAGTGGGAGGAAAATCATTAGCTTTGTTTGCATGTTCTCTCTCAATGACTTGTCTCCCAAGTCTGGCAGAGCAGTGAAAAAAGGAGAAGATCCGCAGCTTGGATAATAATTTATCACTCGCTTTTGTATCCTGGATGCATGTGGCTTCAAAAAGCATCCTCTGCTGTGGCTGCCTGAATTACAGCTCTCTGCTCAGCCCCTGCCCGGGCCCAATCACAAAGCCACATTTCATGGCGAGGGGGATGTGGGCGTCTCCGCACTGTGACAAAACTATTGCTCATTCCACCTCTCAATATTTATCATAGTACAATTTCCCCCCACCGCCTCGCTCTCGAGGGCATGATTTATGACACGCTCACCCTCAGCCTCACCAGAGCGACGACGTGTTCATCACAGGGACTTTTCACAGGCATCGGTTTTGTTTAATCCAAAAGCGGGAGAGGAGAAGAAGAAGAAGACGAAGAAGGGTGGCAGACAGAGAGGTGGAGATGGATGGAAAAGGGGAGAACTAACTGGAGAGAGGGAAGCGGACTAACGGAAAGAGAGAAAGAAGCCGGCATCCACTTATCTATACATCAAAGAGGTGACACTGCCTTGCAAATTTGCTAAAGCTCATTTGTAATGTTTTCCGCTTGTCACTGGCCTTAATGCGCGCAGCTCATGGGAGTCGCAGCCTGCCACATGATCAATGGGAAGAGAGGGAAGTTGCATCTCACCATTAAACGCTTTTGACTCGCAATATGCAAAGCGCGGCCAATGTGAGTGATGCTTTTTTTTGCGCCAGCTGGGGGGAAGTTGTCAGATAGATTATAAAGTTGCTCCCCTGCATGTAAAGGCAAAGGCTTTGTTGAGCACTCTTTCAAAGTCATCCTCGGCCTTCCGAAGCCTGTGAAGCAGCCTGTGCAGCCGGGGCCGCCGCTGGGACTCAGGCCAGCTGTAATGGGAGCGGAATCAGAGCTTGTTATCTATCCGCTTTGCTTCACACACACCATTACTGATTTTGCAGTGATTATGAACTGTCTTCAGGGTCGAGAGGTCCTTCCTTTAAATCATCGCCTAATTGGCCAAGCTGGTCATTTATGGATCGGGAATAAAGAAATCACTTTGTACTTCAAGGAGTCCTGAAATACTTTTTTTTTCTTCAGATTTTTCTTACTTTCAGTCCTCTGTCATTGTCTGCACTCATACTCTCTCCACTGAGTTCAGCTTGCCTCCTCCTGAGGGTGGCCAAATCAAGTCAAACACAATTAACACACCATTCATCATGATTATTATACACTTATTGGATCTTTCAGGGAATTCCCTTGAAAGACACACCATACTGGGGTGTTATTAAAAACAGTTCAATCCACAAGGTAATGAAAGTCTATCGAAGCATAATCATCAATTATAGATGTGTCGTAATGTATTTTTGGCTTCCACTAAACACCTCGACATCCTCTGCTAGCCTATGAGTCGTATTTGACAGCCAGCTGAATATAGCAGACTCTGGTGAAAAGAAAAGGCCTTTAATTTGCAGCGCGCGGGGGTTTGGGGGGATCAGTTTGAAATAACCTGATTATTGGTGGGCTGTCAAGGCGAGAAAGAGGACCAGATCTCATTAAAGGTGCATTTAGACATGGAGGATTCCAACGTGTGTCATGACAGAAGCTTAGTCCTCCTACTCCTCCACAAGTTTGTTTATAAGTATCTCTGGGTGGAAAAAAAATCATCATTTGGGATACCTGAGGACACTCAGCCGGGGAGAGGAACCCCATCATCAGTCGGTGGGAGAAAATTGCAAACTGGCACTCTGCTTCGCCATTAGCAGTGCATTAAGAGCACCTGTCAGCTCTTGGGTCTAATTCGCACATCCGAATTATAACCTGTAAAGCTTCTTCTTTTTTTTTTTTGCTGATCTGTGTGCTTCAGCTCTTCCTTGTGCTGCTGGATTAGCAGAAGTAGATATCATATAAACATAACACGCAGAATACTTTTGTGCTCAACTCCATTACAGGTAAAATATATTCATTGTTTGTCATAAAACTTTCTGCTTGGCACAACAAATCCAAACACAACGGAGCCCCGGAGGAAATTTTAGCCCGATTTGGCCCAATATTTCCTCCTGTCGCAAACATTTCACTGAATATATCCTCAAGCCTGTGAAATCCATTTACTTTGGAGCGACTGCTTCACCCTTCCCAAGCACCAAAATGGCAATAATGATCTAAATGCCCCCACAAATGAATGGAGATCTCACTGCTGTATATCAATTCTGCTACTTAAGAGGAAGTTGGGGGATTTTAAAGCAGACCTGGTTTCTGCAGTGGCTGGTTTCCCGAATGAGCACGGTGGCCGAGACTCCCCCAGGAGCATGCTGTGAAATACTTGGTTAAGCTGTTTATTGATCTTGGAAGAAAGGTATTCCCAGTCTTGTGCTTCTTCCCGTGCAGGCAAGCCTTTTAGAGGAAGACCTCTGTGCACAGACAGTCACTACTGATACACATCACATATCCATCCACCCACATGGTCAACAGCAGATACAAGGCAGAAAGCACCCACACATACGCACTTTCACAGGCAATAAAGGACATGCAGACATACACCGCACCCCATAGATTCACACATATTCACTGTTACAGAACAGAGCATGCATCTCTGGCTGTTTCAACAATGATAACATACATAATGTCCGCTGCATTAAATCAGTCCTGAGCACTGACTTTTTAACCTTCCTCAGTGTCAGATCAGCGAGCATATAGCAGAAAGAAATGTCAGAAAGATAAATGCATGAATCTATACTGGGACATGTTCAAACAGAATGGAGTCATTCTTTGTAGATGCACATAATGCAGCCAACTGTAAGTAATATCTTTTTTTCAAGTCATTGTTTCTTGCTTCCTGGTCATTTCTTTTATAGATCTAGCAGGTTGAAAAGAGCATCAAACCAGCTACACACTAGGGATGTACACAAATACAAATAATTATTCGGACATGAACAGATGATGTGCACTGAACAGAAACTGTACAAACAGCATCTGAAGTTTGATCTGAGCTGTTGAGCTAAAGTTAGCTACCGTCTCGAAAGGGCATGCAAAATGGCCAAGAGAGCTTTCCAGATTCTTGTTAATAGCTTTCTCGTGTTTTTTTTTTTTTAGCATAGAAAACCAACTTCATTTTCATCTAGACTTCCTCACATTACATGCACAACCTCCTTTTTTGAGCTATTATGGCCCGTTTCTTGTCAAGCTTTCACCTGTTTTTTAAATAGACACTGTTTTCAAAGAAAATTCATGCGATATGGCCCAATGAAAGTCTTGTAAATCTTGTATTTTCCCACTGTCCCCTTTTATTTCCACTGCTCATGTCCACCCAGACCATTAACAGTTACACAGCTTTTATTTAGACTCAGTTTACTTACTTTTTTCTCTGTTTTTTGAAGGAAATACAAATCATGTTTTATTATTTGACTTAATTTAGGCACATGGTTAAAATACTATGCTATTCAGCTGGCAGAAAACATTACACATATACATATGAGTTGTATAAATGGCAGTAGAAAATAATTTAACACATAAAATTATGCAATCTTGATTGCAATTTCTTACACCTTTCGGCACAGGCTCCGCCCACTTGCAGTATAAATCCAAATGATACGACTACAGATATTTTTTGTGACATAAACAGATACAGATTATACAGACTCATTATCATTTTAGGTCAAATCAGAAGATAGACAACACATGTTACTGTGATTTATTAGCTTGATGAATTGTGTGTGATCAAACTGTACTTGTTTGGCTAGTGTTACACACAAAACAGACCTACACAAACACATAATCGCTCATGCAGGCACCACACAGCGCGCTGCAGTGCAGACAGATTGGACTGTTTATGCAACTCCCATGAGTAGGAACAGTATTTTCGGCTGTTCCAGGCTTCGGCTGAATAATCATTGGGTTATTACTCCATACAGAGGCTACTGTTGTCTTATCTCACCATGTAACCATTAATTAATTGATGACAATCAGTAAGAGTATTAGCGTAGCCTTCCTTTTGACTTCATTAATTACCTGAGCCTGGGCAATTGGGAAAGGAAACAACCGAGCAACACTTAAAGCTTTACAAAAAATAAATGTTTGTCCTCAGCTGGAGTGGTGTTGCTAAAGTTGTGGCTGGGATGAAAAATCTGTGTTAGATTTTAGGTTTGAGGAGAGAGAGGAAGTTGAGGAATCGAGGAAGAGACGTAAGAGCCGGTAGGTGGAAGCAATAATCATCATCTCCCGTTAGAACGTACTGTATTTATTACATGTAAAACCGTATAGAGACCATGTATACGAGCAGAAGTCACACAAGAGCTGCGTTAAGAAATTGTGTTAATTATAACATGCAGATGGGACATGCTGGTGCTGATCTACAGATTAAGGAGAAAATGGCTCTTTCCTCCCGTGGAGAGCATGATACAAGCTGTTCATTTAGCATTCATTCACAGGTTCAACAAGACGTTTTAGAAGCTTTAAACGAATGATTGATTGATTATTCGTTTTTTGTCAAAGCTCATCGATAAACGGATTATTTAAGTATGAAATGACAATTGAGGTACTCCATCCGCTGAGGGAAGGGCTCAAGATGTAGCTGAAAGCTTCAGAAACACCAAGTCAGTGGACCTTGTGGTGAGAATCTTTTGTCAAACTGCTATTTCCAAAGTCAAGAATGAAGCTTCAAGCTCAAAGTGTTAGTCATAGTATTATTATAAGTTTTAGTATTGGTTAACCAGGCTAAATATTGCATGCTGAGTTTTAACTATGAAATATTGGTCTGAAAATATCCACAGAGAATCAAATCAGGAAACTATGGGGAGCGGTTTAGACAATCACTTTTGAAAAGCTACTTTGTACATATTGGACATTGTAATTAAAAATAAGTGTAATTCTGCATTTGTATGGCCAATTTCTCTCTTTAAATGTATTCTAAAACTTATTTTGGTTTCCAAAACGGCTACATTTTCTCAGTTTGAAAACCTGCTCAGCAAGCGGCGTGTTTGTCCATTCAGGTACAGGAGGGGTTGATTTTGGTCTTTCAGTTCAGATGTATTTATTCCTTAAAGGCTGATCAATCATCTTAGAGAGTGAGGGTGATTGTAGTCCCACTGATGGCACTCTCAACCCACGCAAAAATCTTTGGAACCCAATTGCCCAATGTGAAATTTGTGTGCTATACATCCCAGACAAAACCGATTGAGCCAAGCAGTGTTTTATTTTTTTGTGTTCAGTACAATTAGTTTTTACATACTGCTTTGCTGATAAAATCCCCCTCCCCATACATACATACATGCACCCCCATCACCAAAAGCCTCCCATCTCTCCGTCTATCTGTCTCAGCTCTGTTGCATCCCTCAGCCTTCTATTAGTGTCATCACGCTCTATTGAGCTGCACTTGTCATACTGATACCAAACTAATCAAGACTAATGAATTCATTTAACTGATGATAACAATGTTATTAAAATGCAAATTGTTAATTTCTTTTAATTGCTCTACATCACATGTAATCAATCACAACAACTTCTATCGTCACCACAAATCTTTTTGCTTCTTCCCCACTTTGCCCGCACCGTTTCTAAAAAGATTTCCATTTTCCCCTTTCTTACGAAGAGTCAGGCTGTGTTGGTTAGCTCTGTCATGGTCTGGTTAGAGATGTGATTGTGTGTCATATCATTTATTCTTAATCTTCTTGTTTGTGTCTGCTCTAGTGATTGCGAATGGGCTGGTGACTGTAGAGCTGTAATTGGAAAATGCATGACTGATTTGCTAAGATGGAGCAAACATGGAGGACAGCATTTTTATCAGGATTCAGTGTCCCCTCCAGCTCCAAACTGTAATGTAACATGGTAAGTAAGTGAGTAGTAACATACTAACTGCATCCTGGTTACCAGAGTTCATGTAGAAACAAATAAAGCAAAATAAAGTGAGAGTTATATTTGTGTATATTTGGACTGAAGTTTTTTATATATACATTTCTCCAAGGCAGAGCTGCTAACCTCAGCAGTTAAACCATAAAGCCATATTGTCACATCAAATTTATGTGGGTGGAAAAGAAGGCGCTTTGGTAGAGTTACTGTATAAATTAAAAATACAAAAAGCAGCTCTAAATGTGTCTAATCTAAAACGTATAGATATCTAGTTGAAGCTAATGTATGCTAACATGTAACAAAACATAAAGTAAGAGTTTTGGACGGCATTTTAGATTACATTTTTGGATAGATACAGTAGTCAGACCAGACACAAAATAAAATAAATTGCATTGGTGAAAGGAGTACTTAGATCATTTTCTTAAAGCGAGCCTATGTGACTAAACAGTGGCCACAAATGACAAGATCTACCATAAGTTTGCTAACATTAGCCACCATGAGCTACTGGTCATACCAGACCAAGTAAATCTCTGAGTGTAGTAAAAATACACAAGTATTAACAGCTAGTATCAAAGGTAAAAGCAGTAATTATGCACAATAGACCCTTTAAGAGTGTTACATTATCATATGTATTATATTACTGTATCATTATTATTGATGCATTAACGTCAGCAGAATTTTAATGTTGCAGTTGGTTAAAGTGGAGCTAACTTGAACTACTTTACTACAATGCAATCATATAATTTATATGTAATAAGTAACTACTAACTATTATAACTGCAAGATAAAACTGTAATAGAGTACAATATTCCCCTCTGAAATGTAGCTGAATAGAAGTATAAACGAGCAGTATACTAATTCTACGTTGTTACTTTCCATCGCTGGTAAACGTTTTCTTCTCAAAATCCCAAATTTGAGGGCATAAAATCTGTGCACATAACACCTCCTACCACCCTCGATTTGGAAAAGTAAAAACTCTTAAAAAGAAAAAACTTTTTAGAATACAAGGGAGGCAAATATAGATGGACAGATATCCTCAAAATGCCTCCTTAACTTGTTCAACATTTACTTTGGGATGCATACTTGTGCACTCCGGTACATAAGCCTCACTCTCCAGAATACAACTGCATCTGAAAACGATTTTTGCTCTTCAACGCTGTTCAATCTACCATTTCCTTTGGCTCTGTGTGTGCTGTTAATGCACAGATTGTCAGAGCCCGCAAAAGAAAAATAGCCACAACCAAGAATCAATCAACAAACACAATGTGGTGTGCATTTAATCCCGCGGGTCTATAACCTTCACAGCCTAGAATATCAATTTATCTCAAAATTATTTTCAGCACTCCATCTTTCAGTGTTTCGTTACTCTGCACTGCCAGTCCCAGACAATCCCTTTGATTTCAGGCAGAGATTAATTTGGGTCTTATAAGGTAAGATCCAAATTAATCCAAAGTCCTATATATTTTTGAATTGACTGTATTTTATCAAAAAGGTGAACGGTGGGAGAGTTATGATCAATTGTAAAACACACAGGAAGTTTAAGTTGAAATGAAGAAAGTGAAGATATCTATGAAGACTCCCACTTGTTTTTACTCACCTTTCAAGTGTCATGTGCCTTGCCTGATGCATGTGCCTCTCTTGCAAAGCTGTGGCCTTGGGTGCTGGCTCAGAACGAAACCTACTATATGAGTGTATGTGTTGATTCACAAGTCAACACATACAGTACATCAAGTAAAGAAATAGAGAGCTTAAAGCGATAAATAGCTTTTTTTCCCCCCTGGTAGTGGCAGGGTCTATGAATGTTAGTTGGTCCATTCAACACTTCCCATTAAGCATTGATTTGGTGATTTGCAGGTCAAAAGACATCCAGGTTAAAATGGGGCACATTTGGTTTAAACATGATTTTTTTCTTGGTTACAATCATTTTTATGTCAACGGTATTTGAATCACTATATTTTAATGTGAAGCAGGTCTTAACTAGCCAGGTTCCACACCTCTGAATCGCCACCTGGATCAAATGTTTTCAGCGATTCAAATAGGTCTGGTATTGTGATCACTGACAACAACAAACCAAGCCCAGCTTTGAAGGGGGCTTTAGGAATTGGGATCATCTTCCAGTGCTAGAGCCAGCCTAGCTCTAAATGGTGATAAGCGTGGATGAGATCGCAAACAACTCTTTAAATAACAACTCCTGAATCAGCATATTACTTTCATTTACATGAAAAATAATAACTGCTCCTACAGTAACAAACACTACCGCAACTTCCGTGTAAACTAAAATTGATGCCGCTCAAACAAAATTTGGCTAACATGAACATAATGTCAGGCTGATTATCAGGCTAGGTCATAACTAGACCCAGTTTGTGCCTCTCGTGAACCGGCAGACTTTTGGGTCACAGATGTACCCATTGTTTTTTTTAAAAGATAATAAAACGGCGAAGTTTGAAAAACCCAGAAGGCCATTTTAAAACACTTACCTCTGTTGACAGTATTTTCAGAGTCCTCGAAGACTCTTCTAACATTTTTTTTTCATCATGCAGCAGATGGAATATTTTTTCATCCCAGATGGTTAGTAGACTCTTTGGGGATTTTGGAAATACCTTCAGAACAACGGTAAGTCTTTTTTAAACAACTTTCTGGGTTTTTCAAACATCGCCAGTTAATTGTTTTTTAAAGAAACCTATGGTTACCTCTGTGACTTAAATGTATGTTAATACATGAGAGGCACAAACTGGGGCTAGGTCATAACTTCTGAGATGACTTTTGTGCTAATCCTCTCGTCAGTTGTTGTGTGATGTGAGCTGAACTTTATGAAGTTAATAATAAAATATAAAGTTGTTTAAGGAAGAAAACAGCACAGTAAGAAAACAATACTGTCAATGCGTTTGTCTCTGAATAGCTGTAGAAGCTGTGAAGCTTTCCATTTTCATTTTCCAATTGATACCTTTTGACAGGAACTACTACAACTTAAGTACCATAGCAATAAAAATGTTTTTTCATTTTAATTAAAATGGGAAAAACTGCCCTTGGGTCAGGATCATTTCACTTGTTTTCAATTATCTTTCACGCTTAAACGTCTGAATGAGGCAGAATGCTCAGAATGTTTTGGAGAAAGAATTTCTGAAACAAGCTAATATGCAGTAAAAACATGTCAGTTATCTCTATAATCGGGAGATGTTTTCTCTCTTTTAAAAGAAAAGTAAGACTGCAGCGCTGGTGAGACTGAGACAGAGTGAGGATCGCTCTGCCATTGTTTTGTGTCTTTAACCTGGAGCTGTAGCAGCTGATGATCTTCTGTCTATGTCATGATTCCCCCTATGGTCCTGTCATTGTGAAAGGTTAGCGTTCAGCCTTTGACTCATGGATCCATGGATCAAATGAATTGCGCAGTGGCTTTGGAAAGGTTGTGGCCTAGGCTGAAGCTGAGCGGTTGCAGCTTTTGCTCTGTGTGTATATGTATGTGTGTTTCGTGTTTATGTGTGATGGTGTATGTCTGTCTGTTTTTGAGGGATCAGCAAAAACCTCAATGCAGAAACTTAAGCAATGACTGACTGCGTGAGTGTGTGTCAGAGGTGGAGAGTAACTGACATTTACTCATGTACTCTATTTATTATTAGCAGCAGTAGCAGTAGTAATAGTAGTGATATTAATTGATTTAGGGCTCTTTTATTTTTTCCAAAAAAAGGTATTTTATTTAGAATTTTAAACAATTGGTTTAGAGTCTGCTGTACTCATCATTAGATAACCATGGTGGTTATGTACTGTGCCAGCTGTTCGTAAATTCAAACTTAGCCTACTGTAGTTATAACGTAAGTGTGTGTCTAAGTTGCAATTTCCGCACCACTAAATTAAAACAGGTTGCACCACACAAACTAGTTCTTACATAGAGATTAGCCAGGTTTAACTGTTATGTAGCTAACCGAACCAACTGACAAAAGTAGCCTAATGTTAGCTTAATGTTAGCTTGAAGATGACCCATTTAGATGACGGGTAAAAGAGGTAATATGGTGGACATATCTGAACTGAAACTATCAAAATTCTGTTTAATAATGATGAAAAGGGGGAAGTGATACAAAATGCCTCAAACTACAAAACATTATGCCAAAAACGTTAGACTGAAAGACTAAAGATCATCGTCAGTTAGCTTAGCGTAATCGGATGTTTAAACACTCATTTTAATGAGTACTTGTAACTCTGAAACACGTTTTTCCATGTGTATATATAAATCAAGCAAAGTCATTCCTAAATTTACAAAGAATTGTAAAGTTGGATATCTTGCTTTGCCCCTAAAACTGTTGTTTATGGAAGTTATGTTACCACTGGTGACGGCGCTAGGTGTTACCTAGCAATTTATGCAATTTACTAGCTAAGACTTTTCTTAAGTTTTAATGCTGCAACCCAAGTTTGAAAATAATGACCCTTATTATTATTATTATTATTGCTACTTTTACTTTTGCTAGGATTTAGGAATACTATTTTTTTCACCAGTTATGTTTGAGAGACCATGCATGCATGTGTGAGTGCCAATTTGATTTGAGGGTGTGAAGACCGAATCACACATGTGCACACACTGCAGACTCCATTCATCTGTCTGTCAATCAACCTGCCATACATTATAATGATCAAAGTCTGAAGCAGCAGAGGGACAAAGACAACCACTAATTTCTCTGATAACTCCAGAAGCCCCCAATTAGTGTCTCACTGCACGTCAATCAAAACAATTATCAATCAATGAGCCGCAATTATGGCTGAACCAGATTAAATTGTCGTTATTTCTGACAATTGAATCTGTCTTGCACAGGACAGACACTAAAGGATGTGACAGCTGGCTTTGGAAGGATTTAAATCTCAATTATAGGCAAGGTAGACGGCCACTGGTGTCGTTTCAACAGCATTTCAGTACTTCACTTTGAAATATACAAATGCATATGCTGTAGACACATCAGTTATGTGTAACTTGTCATTTCAAGTAAAATACAGATGCATTTTAATACAGTTTTGTTAACATGTAGCCATGTATACGTCTGCATGTGATTATGGAAGTCTTGGTTTTCCAGGGCTACATACAAAGGAGGTCCAGAGGATGGTGGTAATGTAGCTCAAGCTGTTTGGTGACTTGTGCAGTTTAGCAAGGTAGCTGATAATCTACGCAAATGCATAAACTAACAAACACATGGATGACTCGCAGGATGGACTATGAGCAAGACAAAAGGTTTATCAGCTTCATGGGCACTGTGTTGGTTACACTGATCAGGGATCAGATAAATGCTACACCAGCACATTAAGTATTCTGTGTGACCCTGTGTATAAAGATCTCTGTAGCCATTTTCACCCTGTTGCTCTATATTAGACAGGGAGGAATGGCTAATTTTATTGCCATTTCAGTGTTATTTGAGCTGCCATAATCACAGGAGTAAAGACCCTGTAGAGGCAAATTCATGGCCATGTCCACTGTCTGCTTACTGATTTAAGTTGCACTTGGGAGGAATAAAGATTATTATTATGTATGTGTAATAAGATCAACATATTGCTAGAATACATATCAGATCAGATTTCAGCACATCCATTAATGCCTCTTGGTTGCATTTAGACGTGGCTTTTTTGCTGTCGGATAGCTATCCGATCCACCCGTGACGCATGAAGCGTAAATGGGGTCCTACAAATCTTTTCACCAATCAATCACCAAATCAGTGCTTGCTGGGAGGGATCAAATATTGTCTGGGACTACACCTCCGTGCATTATCAGCAATACTGCAACCCCAGCAGAACTGTAAGCTGCAACATCTCTCTTCAGCCTTCAGTCCACTCCAGCACTGCTAACCTAAAGAATGAGCGTGCCTTGATTACTGAATCCCCGCTTTGGCTTCTGTAAGGATCTCATTCCCTGCTGGAGCAGCAGAGGGGCTGAACCCATTATAATGGTATGCTTTACATAAAATTATTCATTCTAACATTACCTGGAACTGTGCTTACACTCGCATTACCTTACCTTACCTTACATTAGACACACACACAACCTCTGAAACCAAGCAGGTCACACACCATGTCACTCCATCAAGATAGATGTTTTCTCTAGACTCCATATTGACACCTCGTGCTCACCGAGTGGGCGGCAATGATTTCACTTGATAATAAGTCGCCTGACTGCATGAGTCCATTTTTTCTCCCCCCAGAGGCCTATATTCCACGGTAGAGCTGCTGGGAGATGATAAGACCGTGGAGAGATAACGGCTTTCGGTACGGCGTGTTATAGCACCTGAAAGGGCGTTCGTTACTGTGATTATGGTTTTGACAGCAATGCTGAGAGGTGAGAGGGACAGCAAGGCATTGTCAGCAGTGACAAAGTCCTATTATCACAGTTAAGGTTTCTGCATGCTTCAGCTAAATGATGGCACGTCGTCCGTACACATCACACAGCAAAGTTCTTCTTAGCTAAACTTGAAAGGACGAGAAGGTAAAGGAAGGCTCGTACAAACTCCTGCAAAACATAAGAGATATTGCTGTCCTGTTTTGTTTTCCCATTTTCCTCTCACGATGTGTCTGATGAGGTGACAAATAAAGTCCACCAAAGATTAGATTTAGACCAACTTTTATCAAGTGACAACTTAGTCCTTAGTGGCAAAACTCCTGCAGCTGCTTTGTTTGAATCCCAGTGGTGTTTCTGTGCCATTTCTGTCTGATGTATAACCTTGAGAATGTGATGCACTGGAATAGTAGAAGTCAAAAAGCAATAAAGCAGCTGAAAAGATATTTTGGCTTCAAACTGATTATCATCATTCAACAGCTGTAACATGTATTTTCATAGTTTTTGTCACCATTTCTATCAGTTATGATAACATTTTACTCATCAATCATTATTATTTTTATCTGGGTACTTGGCACCATTGGTATTGACACATCTTTCCAATGGAGACCCTTAGGGCAAGTGACATAAGGGGTCAGAAGTTAACCATTTCATCAGAAGGCTCCCAAGCTTTATGGCTTGTGACCCTTTATAGCCAAGCAACATTTACTTGCAACCCCCGTCACAGTTCTAGCAAAGAGTGATGTTCCCTTCACTAATTGTAATACTTTAATAGTTTTGAGGCCTGAAGAGGTAAAACTCGTCAATATTTCACGAGAAAAAAGTAGCACGCTAACATTTGCTAATGAGCACTAAACACAAAGTACAGCTGATGGGAATGTCATTAGCTTTTCAAGTATTTAGTCATAAATCAAAGAATTAGACTAATTCAGATTTTTACCTGATGGTGGCGCCAGTGCAAAAGTTAAGAAATCAAGTTAAGGGATCACCAAAGTCATTAGTATTCATCCTCTGGGCACCATGAATACCTGTGCCATATGTCATGGCAATCCATCCGATGGTTGTGGAGAAATTTCACTAAAAACAAAAATAAATGTCAGCATCATGGTGGCGCTGGAGGAAAAGTCAGGGTATCAGCTAAATCAATAGGATTGATCCTCATGATCATGAATGTCTGTACGTAATTTCACGGTAATCCATCCAATAGTTTATGAGATGTTTCAATCTGAGCCAAAGTGGTGGACAGACCGACAGACAGACCAGATGTTTAAATGGACAGCGGGACTAACACCTTACCTTTAATGTTCACCTTTGATGTCACCTTACTTTACTTGTGCTGCTTGCCGTATTCTTCCACATATCACAAACATGAGGCGGGTGAGTAAATTGTACAACAAGTTGGAATGGTGGGCAAATTATGAAATTACTTAGTTTATAAAATTATTTTATAAGTTTATAAAAAATGAAATGTTCCTTTTAAACAACATCCCGAGGGGTTTCATGACTTTTATACAAATCTTGAAATGCATGTGTACTGACTGGGAATTTTTCCTGTAAGTAATAAAACAGAATAAAACAAGCGGAAACCAGAACGATTACTGAATAGCTCCCAAGTTGGTGTTGGCATAGCAACAATAAAGCACAGCTTTCTGTGCTCTTTACAGGAATTATCAGCAAGGCTGGGGTGCATCTTGATCAGTCTGATACTTAAAGGAACCATGTATTAATGGAAAGAAGCTGTCATATGCATGTATATTGAGAAAAAAGTTAATTCTGTAAACTATGTTATAAAAACTCAAATCCTTGCTTTTCTGATTAATACTGCACCCATAAATGTGTCACATCACATTCACACATGCATTCACAATGTTGTTGCTGCCGTTCAAGATTTGTTATAAAAACACATAATCACACAAATAATCAACCTGCATTCAGAGTCCTGTTTGTGTTATTCTGAGGTGTTAATATGAAAATTAATGCCTGGTTGATTAAACTCCCATGCAGTGACCAATAACACCGTCTAAAAACCACCACCGGTACAATCAAAGGATGGAGGAAAAAAAGAAAAACCTTTGTGTGCTAGCAATATAATTACAGCCACTTGCATATTTCTGTCTGTCATTTAAAAATGAGTGTCTGGGAGCAGGATAATGGGAATAATCCTTCTGCCCATTTTCAAATTAAATTTTGGTGTTCATGGTGAGAGGAGTGTGTGTGCTCGTCTCTTGGAAGCAAATCCTCCGTTTGAATAACTTCCCTCAAGGCTTGATGGATGTGATACAGATATTAGATTTCCATCACTTCAAACTCTGAAGTTTCTGCCACTGGGTGACTAAATAATTGAAGACTTCTCCCATAAAAACGCAATATATCTGTTTGAGAAAAATGTTGCTTCCTCAAATTTATCAGTCAATATTTCAAAAGTGAAGATGAGTCTATCCCCAGCAGCATAACTATACTTTAGGCAGAAGCTTACTCACTTTCACACCAGCATTTATTTTGTAAAAAGTATGTGTCAGATCTTTTGAAGCTGTTGCCACATTGTATGTATTATAATACACTTCTTCATTATTATTAGAATTCCATCATCTTTAAGCTGATATCCGTATTGTTAAATACTCCCTTGTAATTTGTCAGATATTTAATAATAATTCAGTTCTACTCAAATAAAATAAAACATATAATCCTGATAAAAAATATTCATGATAAAATTATAAAAAGATTTATTTATCTACTCATATTTTTTTACATCCATCCTACCCCTTCAAAAGAAAACATATGTTTACCCATTAAGTATGTAGTGTTTTTAACGTGTAAAAAATTCTCATGGTAATTTACACAATCTCACATTGGAAATGTCATGTTTCACAAGAAACTTATCACATGAGAAACAGCATTTCAAACGTGATGAATTGTTTAGAAAACAATCTGACCACAAGGTCCATTTAGTAGCAGTTCTAGAGCCTTCGATCATGTCACATGGTCTTCATGAACAGATGGAGTTTGCCCAGTTGTCATGAAATTGTGGGCGTTCAAATTTCCATTTTTTCTGAGCACTTTGAGGACTTCTCATACGACTGACTTGTGATACGATTGAAAGCTCCTGAACAGCTATTGGATGGACCTTGTGGTGAGATTCTCGACTGCTGTTTTCAAGGTCAAGAATGAACTTTGAACTTCAGGGAATTGTGTTTTTGGACATTGCGTGTGTAATAAAAACTCCCAGGATTCAGGGACATGTGGTTTTTGGACATTTAACATGTAAAAACATTCATTTCACAGGTGTTGTTTTTTATTTATTTTTTTTGTAAGGGACAGTGTATATAGATCGCTTGAGAAATGTGCACATATTGTATGGAATAGTCTTTATTTGGGGAAGAGTTTTATGACATTTTGTCCTTTGCCACCAGGAGATTTTAAAGGTCACGTCTGATGGTTAGAAATGGTGGTCTCTGAGTCATGGAGAGAGACACACTGGCTGTTCACCTAAGAGCCTTTGGAAGCAAACTTTCCTCAGAGGTCAGGTTGTACATTTGCAAAGATATATCTAAAATGTCAAATAGCTCGTGTCCGCACAGAAGCATTTACTCTCCTTCGAGACGATGACAAAATGTAAGCACATTATCCACGAATGTTGGTTTAAGGCACAATAACCCACATAATTAATTGTTGCAGTTATTCATGCTTTTGATTTAAGGGGTGAATGAAGCATCTCTGCAGACTCAGGATATGACTCACTGTATTTTTTTTTTTACAAGCCACAGCGCAGTGGCTCTTCAAAATCTGAGTTATTAGACCACTTGACCCTCGCTCGATTGTTTTCTTTATCCCTCTGTCTGCTAAAGAGTAATTAGCGGAGCTGTTCATTAATTACACATGTGAGTCCATGGCCAGACATCAGAGCGCTGCCCGGGCAGGTGACTGTATCTGTCAAGTGAATCCAATTTTGCCAACTCGCGCAACGTTCATGATTTGTTCAATCAAGACGTCACAGACAATTTGTCTAGCGTGCCTCGTCCCTCGGCCACCTCCGTGCTCTTCACAGAAAAGAAAATTAGAGTATCCGTCAGCTGTCCCAAAGGGTGCTGCCTTTGGGAGATGTAGCATCCTCCCCCTCTGTTGACAGACCTGGCGCCTGCCTCACTTGTCACTGTAATTAGTTTTGTTTCGCTACCATTGTGCTCAGCAGCCCTGCTTTATTGCTGCATAGCCGTGTGCAGTCGGGGCTCATTCCACAGCGTTGTATTAAAGCGGGCTTGGTTTAAATGTCCTGACATGAAAAAAACAAGTATTCCCCTCAAGCATTGATTTCTCCTGCTCTCAACAACTTGTAATAAGCAAACATACTTCTTGTGTCCAGCTCCCCGCTTATTTGTATCTCTCCGCAAAACAACAATTACAGGCCAGTGTTCCATTGATGAATCGTGGATGGCTTTAATTAATCAGCTGGATAATGCTGCATGTGGGCTCAGTGCGGATGAAAGAGGTCATGAGGGGGCTTGGCCCATGATGGATGGGGGAGCAAATCTCAGTGATTGATCAACAGCAGCAGTGTTAACGCATGGTCTCTCTGGAAGTACTTATCTGGTGTGCACAGGATTTTAGGACATGGACACAGAACAAAATCCAGGGGCACTACCATTTCTGGTACTAAGAACGCTACACAGGTGTGTAAAGGATATTGATATAGTTGTTTTCTTTATTATTATTCTATTCTAATTTTAAATATTTGTATATATGTTCTGTGTGTGTAGCGTGAAGGGGGCTACGACTTTGATTTCATTGTGCAGCCCTGTGTTGTAGAATGACAAATAAATGTACCTTGAGCCTTGAAGTCCACCGTAGCATTGTAAAGCCCATTACTATTGCGAATCTTGAAGGTGGACAGCATACACTTCACAGCCAAAAGTATGTGGACACCAGATTATTACACATGATTGTGATGATGAATTTGCTGATAAAAGTTTTCCCCTCTATCAGCAGATTTTGGAGCCACAAGACCATTAGTGAAGTGGGGCACTGATGTTGGGTGATAAGGCCTGGCTCGCTGAGGTGTCAGATGGGGTTGTGGTCAGGGCTCTGTGCAGGCTAGTCAAGTTTTTCCACACCAAAACAGGAAAACCATTTCTTTATGGACCTGGCTTTGTGCACAGGGGCACTGTCATGTTAAAACAGGACAGGCTCTATTCCAAAGTGCCACAAAGTTGGAAGCACACTGTGTCCAAAACACATTCTTTTGAGTGTGTCGTTTGTATACTGAACATTAGTCCTGGCTAGGTAAGACAGGATCTTGATGAATTATGCAACCTCTGGGAGGTGCACCTTTTTTATGTGCTGTTCCAATCATCTCTGCTCATTGTGATGTTAAGTGCACACCAGAAATAGGCTCTGTGCTGTCTCGCCCACCTAACGCTTACATTTTCAAAGTTCAAGTGTTCATTGAAATGTTTTCTTTTTTCAAACCCAACTTTTCAACCTGGGAACAACAGCTCTTCCGCAGCCTTTTCACTCGGCTGTGTGCCTGTGAGCCACTTCAATCCACAGCTTTTAGTTTGCTCCAGCTCCAGTCCACTCCTCTCACACACAGGTATCACATCCTCCGACTACAATAACAACAGTAATGAACTGACTGGCAAGTGGCAGCTGCGCTCTGACCGCTCCTCTGGCCTAAACTGATTCACAGTAGCCCATAATGGCTTTTACTCCCAAGGCCCCGGCGTTACCAATACCACACACGTGTTGCGGGTTCATTTATAACCGAGGACAGCCTTTTAGTAATCAGATAGTGGTTCGATAAACGCTGAACTGCTGACTCCCTTGAGGAAGGCTTCTGAAGGGCGATTTACCACCTCAGTGCTGATGTGATGTCTATCCTCTGTCGGCTCTTTGTGTCTGTGTATGGAGGGGCGTGGGGGGGGGGGGGTTCTCTGTCTGTCTTTTTCTGTGTGTGAGTGTGTGTTTGCAGTCCTTTGAGAAGGGATAGACAGTGTGTGACAGCAGAACAGACTGATAGGCCCAACATCCCCTTTGGTTCCTCTGGGGAAAAAAAAAAACTGCAGCAGACAAGCAACCGATGATGCAGCCTGCTTCTCTGTTCAATGACACAATTTACACCTTTGAAAAGACACAGCAATGTATAATAGCATCTATGACACTTTCATATAAATAAACATTCCTCCCCTCTTAACTGCCAATGGATATAACACAATAGCGATTAAACCTCTGCTCGTTTCATGAAAGCTTTTCCATTTGCTGCTTCTAAACACTCAGTTAGCCTTTAGTGGGAATAATCCTCCTGGCACACAGGAAATGGTGCATTTTCCTCATGCAGCAACAGCAGCACATATCTTTTAATAAATACAAGGAAATGAAAAGAGGTTAGCATGAGCAGCAATAGATACCACAAAGCACCAGCTGCAGAAAGTTAATCAAAAAATCAAGAGTTTTGATTGACAAGTGTGATGCATGAACACAACAGCAACAAAACTTCATATTAAAAGAAACCAAAACAAAAATAAAACATGTTGCATGAATCATTATCCTTTTAAAGTATCATAAATTGTAAGCCTATAGGTAGCACTTTTTCAAATATAGTATACCTTGCTTTGGAAGCAGGTTCTGCAGATCTTCCTAAATACACAAACACGCTGCACAATTTATTCATAAACATGAACTCATTATACAAACCTCATATAACCACATTATTTCTGAGCTGCTCAAGTGAAAACGAATAATTTAAACTCTGTGTACAGCATACTTGTAGTAAAAAAGGTGCTTCTTCCCTCTTTTTGATCCCTTGCTTCCTCTCTGCAGTCTCATCTCAATAAATATGTGGCATCTTCAGTTTCTGCAGGGTTTAGCTCTTTTAAACAATGTACAGGGCAGAGGCGGGCAGGGAGAGGAGGTTGTATGTTGTATTTTTTTTTTCCTCCCTGCTGCATTCTCTGAAGAATGTGGACACATGATGACAGCAGCACAACATAATGCAGAAAATAGAAAAAGTAGCTTAGCGCTAGTCACAGGCTTGACAGGGAACACTGTATGACATACCGTGCTCAACAATGCAAACAATACAACGAACATGTACATTTATAGCTTCTGCATTAGTTCCTGACACAATAAGACACAATCTGTATCTTAGGGTTTGCTATAATAAGTACAAATGTAACTGTGGTTGTAAGGATGAGTTCTTCATGTTGCCACTGTCAGTGTGAGTGGCTGAATTGTATGTAGGTGCTTTGTCTCTTAGGTGAAAAGCAAAAGCAAGAAGTTTATTTGGTCTTGCCCGAAGGACTACACCACCAAACATTTAACAGCTGATTTGACTTGAAGATGAATTGAGGTATTGTAGTGTTACATGTCGTTATGTTAACAGTTGTGATCGTTTACTTAGAAACAATACCACACAATCTAAAATTAAATATTCTGTTACAAGTAAAAGTCCTGCATTTAAGTACAGGAGTTATCTGCAAAACTGTAAAACCACCAATTTTACACATGAAGGTTAGTTTACTCTTCATTAGGAGTGCTACTCTGCCTGTGAAAACAGTTGGATAATGTCTTCTGCAGCTCCAGAGGGAGCTCTCTAAAGCTTAATAATAAAAAAAAACATAGCCCTGATGATGTCATCAAGATGCTTTTGAGTTGCATTATGGGAATCCAGTACAGGATCCAGTATTTTGGGCACTAGGGACAGAAATTCATGATATCTTGGCCTCTACTGCTTTGATTTTTCTTTCGCTTGTGAGGCAGAGTACTTTATGAAAGTGCAATACGAAATTGCTGGAGTACCCCTTTGATCTGCAAATTACTTAGTAACTACAGCTGCCAAATCAATGTAGTGAAGGAAAAAAAAGTATAATATTTCCCTCAAATAAAAATAAATGCAGTACCTTAAAAATTGAGTACTTGAGCAAAGTAGGTTTCTGTCCACCACTGGATGTTGAGGCCAGCTCTGTTTAGACCATGCACTCTTTGGTCTTCCTCATTTTTGTTGTCTGTGTCATGTTTTTATCAGTTTATCAGTTTACCTTGGATGGTGGAAATTATTATTAAATGAATGCTTCACCCAAAAAGTCTAAGCCTGAAGGACATGTTGTCCTCACAGAGAACAGAGCTTCCAAAACTGGTAACCATTTTTAGTGCCAATGAAGTTGATCGAACACCATGTTAAAATCATTTAAGGAACATATTATGTGGCTATATGTCATGTTACTGGTGTGTGACTGGTGTTCTTCCTCCCACAGTTTACTTCTTCAGGCCCTGATCATTGTGGTACTCTACTGTAAGAGGAATGACAATAGCTTCAAAACAGTTTCCGTTTACCTGACACTTTTATCACACAAGTGAATGAGAGGTTGGTTTCACACACCTGCCAACCTCCAACCTGCTGGGTAGGTGGAGCTTGCTGTTGCCGTTAACACACCTCAAGCAACACCTGCCTGAATGCGTACCTGAATCCGGCAGGAACGAGCTGCTGCCATGTAGGCTTGTGTTCTTATTTCCAGGCTCCATGCAGTCTACAGCAGATGTAGGAATTTTTGTTTTGTGGCGATGGCTTGTTGCATCTGAGTGATGGGCTGTGGGAACAGTAAGGTGCTGCCTGGGGCATCCAAGAAGGGCTATGTAAGTGTAGTGCAATCACTTGTGGCCTTCAGTAAAGGACATGATGATGATGATGATGAGCCGAAGAAGCGTACCGAGAAGCAAAGAGGTCCATGGTTTTCCACCAGAGTTAAGAATCCTCAACCAGCATCAAACAACCAACAGCAGACACTCATAGATGGACGACGCCACGTCAAAGTTGTCACGTATAAGGACAAGTTTGATCCACGTGTGACAGCAAGGTGAATATTAATAACAAAATATCTGTAAAATCTCCTTAAATCCTGTAAAACTGTATAACATGGCTTATTTTTGTAGTTAAACTGTGAATTATATTGTGTGCCAACATCAGTTATGTTAAAATGTGGCTTTTTTTTCTGCCAAAAACGAATGAACAATTAAAACCGCGAAGATTTTTTCAAAAAACATGTTGGTCTAATCATGATTGATCTGCTTTTGTTTTTCCAATTTCAAGCAACTTACTGTGTTAAAAAAGAAATGCTGAATAACTGAGGCTGCACTGTAAACAAGTGATATAATCTCAACACTGTGAGCAGCCGATTTTTAAACATTTATTCAAAAATAGATCATTTGCAGCACAACACAAGGTGAAATGACATATTAAGAGCATTCGTAGTGCTCGTGGGAGCCGTCGCCAGCTTTCTCATTCTACTCAGCCTACCACCATCCTTCATCCATAACAATTTATTAGCAGTAACAGTAGACATTCATTTGAGAGGCCTATAGGCAATAATACCTAAAGACTGCCTTCCTGTACTTGTCAGATGGAAGAGTAGAAACAATTAAAGCAAGAAAACGGATGTCTTTAAGGGAAATGCCTGTCTCCCTCTGCATCTGATTAGTCGCTGCTTATATGAAGTATTGCCTTGTTCATCGGTGATCTAAATCAGATTCATTGTATATGTACATATATGAATTTGCCAGGTTGACTTTGCTGCAGTAGGCCATACAACACGCAGATATCTCCCCATACATCACAGCTGCAGCTGCAGTGAGAGACGTTGAGTGCTTTGCAACAGTGTATCATGAGATAGTTATGCTGTAATGAGTCATCATTCCCCTTCTGCCCTGTCAGATACGACATCAAGGCTCTGATCGGTCGGGGAAGCTTCAGCCGTGTTGTGCGCGTGGAGCACAGGGCGACTCGCCAGCCCTTCGCCATAAAAATGATGGAGGTAGAGGCCCCAGAGGGCCGTGAGGTGTGCGCCTCGGAGCTGGCGGTGCTGCAGCGGGTGAGCCACTCTAATGTGATTCAGCTGATCGAGGTGTTTCAGTTTCCGCAGCGGGTTTACATGGTGCTGGAACTGGCCACAGGTGGGGAGCTGTTGGAGCGTGTCGTCAGCAGGGGCCACTTCACAGAGAGGGATGCTACCCAGGCCCTCCGGATGGTGCTGGATGGGGTGGAATACCTGCACAACCTGGGTATCACCCACAGAGACCTGAAGCCTGAGAATCTTCTGTACTACCACCCCGGGGCCGACTCCAGGCTGCTTGTTACTGACTTTGGACTGGCCACTTTTGGCGGCACAGGGTCTGAGGTTCCAGGCCCTGACAGAAGCGACGGGGGAGATCATACCGGAGCAGACAGGACTTGGTCCCTCAGAACCACCTGTGGAACCCCCGAGTACATGGCCCCTGAGGTGTTGCTGAGGAAGCCCTATTCCTGTGCAGTGGACATGTGGGCCCTGGGGGTGATCGCCTACATTGTGCTGAGTGGATCCATGCCTTTTGAGGACGACAGTCGCACGCGGCTCTACAGATCTATTGTGAGAGGAAAATACAGTTTCCATGGAGATGTAAGTTCACTGGGCTTTTCATTGCAAATTGGAGTTTAGTTATGTACAGTAAGTATTTCTTTGTAGCAAATTAAAGTTCTAGAGGCAAAAAATAATCTTATTACCAGCTCAGTATCCCTCGGAAATACATGCATATTGGACCCCATGATTTATATACAATGCCAGTGTTAGTGCGCCCAATATGTAGCAAGGCAGAAACTAAGGGTGCGGAGGTTGTGGTGGTGAAGCGCATGTATGGGCGTGTAGCAGCCATAGTTTTTTTGGGGTGGAAGTTGGCTAACTTGCAAACTTTAAATTTACATACAATAGCAATACAAAGTCTGTGTCTGTCAGTTTTTAACCATTACACTAACTACACACATTGTCCCTAGAAGCTCTTGATTTAACGCTTTGTTTTGCCTGATACTGGTTGCATTTTAGCAAAAGAGACTTTTGAAACTTTTGAAATGCATCTCAGTGTTTTGTGTCTGCACAGAAGCACTTATGTATGTAGTGTTTTTATGTTGAAGGACCATGCTTACAAGGAGTGGAAATAAGTTTAAAAACTGAACACCAGCTCATGCAGCAGATCCATACTGTTCAAGTTGTTCCTCACAAATATTCTCTCATAGAAAAGCTGGAAGTTGTCATTCTCTTAATGCTTACAGATGCCTGACTTGACCCCTGCTTCTAGTGATGAAATTTTGACAGTGTTTTGTCAGTTTTACATAAAATTCCCACCGCTGTGCTGTCATGCAGGCAAAATGGAAGCTTTTTTTGTTTTGTGGATGCTAACCAGAAGCTCAGGAAGACAGTTTAACTATTAAAGCTGTAGTTCTTTGGCCAGATGAGGTTTAACCCAGTGAATAAGACTATTCCTGCTTGCAGCGGATCTCTGCCTCAAAAAAAAAAAAAAGAAAACAAACCTGTTTTAAGTAAAACAGTCAAACATCTGCCATTTCCATTTTGACATTCTGCCTTTTCCCCACAACACAATCTGCTTCGTTGTGTATGATGTGCATGCTTTGTGCAGTTATCCAACCCTAGCAACACATCCTCTCACATATGGCTGTTACATCTAGTCGCTGCACAAGAGCGATTCACACCTTAATAATTATGCTATTAGAACTACCAGAAATACTTACATTATTCCATCCTTGCCTGGTATAAGTAGAACATTTTCAACTGAGCATGTAGCAGTGCATGCGTGGTAACAAGGTGAATTTTTCCTCGTTTTCTTCCCTTCCTCTGCAACATTGTAACGCACCAGTTTGTTGTGGTGTCTGGAGTTTCCGCTTGCTACGGCTCTTTGAGGATGCTTCGAAATGGGGAAAAGGCGGCCCTGCATGTTTTTTTTTTTCCCCTTTCCTCTGTCATACAACTGAAGTGGGTATTTTTAACAGCCTATTCTGTCAAGCTCAGTGGTGAGTTCGGGCTTGTTCTTTCACGCTGATTACACCCATGGCTGGATTATTCACTGGGCTTTAAGCCTGGCCCGATTCTCAGGGATGCAGTCTGACATTTTAGTCTGGCATACAAGAGGCTCCCTTACATAGGCCCTGGACTATTATCCCTGTGTTTACCGCTGCACTGACCACCAACTGAACAATAGTGCAAAACCCTTCTAGAGTTTATGCAAGGGCTTAATTCACATTTTTTCATGGTGGCTTTCAACACAGCTCATATGTAGGCCACACTGGTGGAGAAAAATCCTTGGGAACAAAGCTGAAAACCACATTTCATAGGACCTCACGTATAGCATCTTACCGCCCACTGAGATGCAGTGAGCGCATCAATCTGTAAATTCATATGATGACAATATGAAGACATCATACATGGCTTATTATATAGCATTATAGTAGCGTTCCAGGGATTTGATGGATCGGTCATCAATCACATTTCCATCTTGACAAGACACTTATTCTCCGTTATGAGTAAGTATCCACCCTCTCCGTTAGACTGACAAAACACACACACACACACACACACACACACACACTGTGATAATAATGTTGTAATGTGTGATGAAGGTTCACAAGTATCCACAAAATGTGGACCTCTGCCATCACAAGGGTTCTTCATGTCACTCAGAAGGGTGCTTCTCTCTGGAACAAGAACAGTTTCAACAGCCTGAGCAATTCCCTTCACATATTAAAATAGACTTGAAGGGTTTCATTTGAAACGAGTTGTCCGCCATTTGAACAAAGTGACACAAAGACCCGCAAAATGTGCATGATGCCTTTCATAGCAACGGGGAGTAATGATACCACTGACTGACTGGATCCTCTGTGCTTTAGTGAAGTACCAGAACTGTACTTACACCAACATAAACACATCCAGTGAGGTTCTCTTTGCAGGAAATCCTAAAATGCAGGTTTGCCCGTAATAACCGAGGAGTAATGTCTTTTTGACTCAAGATGTTACTTGTCCCTGTAATTAGATGTCAATACAATAGGCCTTTTTCACAGAAGACATTTTAACTTGTCATGGCAGGAAAAGCACAGGTCTTATTTATAACATTAACAATGGCTCCGTTCTATTCAAGTGTCCCAGTAAGCCCTGACAGTGTGAGCGAACATGCACAATACCAGGACTCTGATTATTTACACCTGTGCTTTTCCTACTGTGACATGTCAAAATGTCACTTCTAGACCAGAATAAAGATAATATGATCACATGAGAAACAGCAGTCAGAGTGCCAAGAGAGCCTTTAAAAAGGATTATGAAACTAATCTTGAAATGGGTCAGAATCGTGGGATGCTGCGGCCTAACCCGATATGCATGTGGTGAGAGGCAGGGTGCACCCCGGCCAGGTCCCCATCACAGGGCTGATACACATAGACGAACGCACTCACACTGACATTCACAATATAGAGTTTACATTTCACCTAAGCAATCACTACAATTTGGCACAACAAGGACCTATAAATGATAATAGCTTTGGTATATATTTAAATCAAGATGCAAATTGGAACCCAAATATTCCTGGTAATTTTCTTTTGCTGCATTGTTAAATCCCTTTACAAATTCCACTATTTATTTTGGTTACCTATCAGTCTACTTTTATGAATCCCTTTGAAATTATGTCTAGTTGACAAGAGTGAAAAGATTCACTCTAACTAGGTCAAATATAAATTAAATTGCTATATAACTATATGTAAGACTCTCTAGGTAAATAGGTTGCACCGTTATGTAATGCACTAGTTTGCCATTCATCAATAGCAGACCGGAGAATATTGTCATCGGAAGATCATAAATAAGTATTCAACAAAGAAGTGTAATGAAAAAAGATCAGCTTCAGGTACCATCATTTTTCCAGATGGACAGATTTTGAAAGTTACTCTTCTTCTCTACTATGCAAATTAATACTCCAGGGCTGCAATTACAAACATTCTTCCAAAAGTATCAGTAACCTTTAGTGTTTATTGAAGCAGAATAGGGAGATGCAGTAAACGTGTGTGTGAGAGTGTGGGTGGGCTTGGGGCTTTCAGCAGTAAGATGGAGGTGAGACTCACTTAGAAATGCAAACGGCCTGCAGCACCTGCCCACGAACCAGGTCCCTCTGTCTCCCCAGCATCCCCCACTCGTTCCCTACTGCACTAGCAACACACACACACACACACACACACCATGCATACATTCCCCCCACAGGTGCAACAGCCCCTGGCCTAAAGACCTGTAGTGCAGACTCACACCGATGCGTTTACTCAACAGTGGGAGGGAGGAGGGGAGTTGGGGACGGTGGGGAAATGGATGGCAGGGTGGAGGAGATTGAAGGGAAAAGAAAGGAGGGGGCAGAGGACGAGCAGGGCAGAGGAAGAGCGGGTGTAGCCTCGGGGGCTTTTCACACCTTATCACTCAATCCGTTCGCCGCACGTAGGACGGAGCGTTTCCCTCGCACGGAATCAGGGCATCTCATCTGATGTGTGTGAGTGTATAAGTGGATTTGTGTGTGTGTGTGTGTGCCTGCATGCATGCATGTATCTTTTGTATGTATAGCACAAATCCTTGCGTTAGTTCAGGCCAGACAGCAGCCTGGTAACCTCCTCTGCATTCTGCTGCTGTGTTATTGAAGACACACTTTCCTGACCCAACCCAAACATCTGCATCTCTCACCAGCAGGGCAATGTGGGTAACGGTTAGCCCAGTCTGCCCCCTAGTGAGCGCCATGTGAACAAAATCCAGCCTCCACTTGGCCACAGTGTATTGTACATGACAGCCCAATCTCTCCTGCATCCGGGTATTGATATTTTGATTACTGTGGTTTAGCTGCGACTTTCACCTGAATTAGCAACAGGCCTCCTTCCCCATTTGGACTCATTATGATGAGGCATATTTAAACTTGGCTTTGTTTCTCAGGAAAAGCTGCCAGGTGAATCAGATTTGAGTCAATTGTGAGGCGGAGACTCTCATGTGGAGCAGTTCATTACTCAAAAGTGTATTATCCTCGTGATCACATTAGCGCAATCCAACCTTCTAGCGTTTTCTTCATTTGTTGCAATTACGGCTTTGTCAGGTAAAGATGTAGCACGCCGCAAACACAGTCAGCGGAGCTTCTCATTCACTCTAACAAGATGTTGCTCAATAAGCCAAGCCCTGTAGGTTTCTCCACTGCTTAAGCCATATCTGCACTCCACTTGTCTCACCCCCCTCCTTCCTCTTCAGCTAGCTCAACAGTGATGTATAACACCGCCTCTCGCCCCCTTCCTCCAAACGCAATAAAGCCTTTGTGTATTTTGACGTGAAAAATGTTCGAAATAAGGGAGAGAGATCAACTTCCTGCAGGTGGCTCGGTTCCAGGAAAATAACACAGTTAGGCTATGTCTCTTCTTCTTTAAGTGTACCATGTTGATAGCAGGAGGGTGGCAGACTTTTGCTACCTCTTCAAAGATTTGTTCTACATCATTCCCACCTTGTGAAGGCTTCACCGTGTCTTGTACATAGCCAGCATGCACTAAACTCAGGCGTTCCCATCATTTTAGATCAAGGACAAAAGGCATAGCTAGCCCCGGCTGCTATCAAATGTGTGTTTCATGGCACAGTAATAAGGAGCCTCACCGAATCACCACCAGTGCTAGATGAAGAGGAATGTCAGACTTGTTAGACGTGGGAGCTCAATCAAGCACTTTCTCTCCTTCCCAGGGAAACCGAGTGTCACTCTGCCTGCCTCTCAGGTGTGAAATAACAACACAATGAGAAGAAAGTTTGAGTGAGAAGTATTTTTATGAGTCTTTCGGCATGCGGCTCTGCACCCTGCGCTGTGCTCGCGCGCACACTTCTCTCCAGTCAGTGCGCTGTGAGAATAAGCGAGTCCCTGCTTCTTTGAATTCCTCTCACCGGCAACAGTCTCGCGATTGTCAATTTCATGCTTGATTAATTGTCATTACTCGGCGAGAGACAAAAAAAGGGGAGAGAAATGCATTTCAGGATTAGAATGGAGAGCGAGACCTCCCTAAAGAGCGAGGTTTAGCCTGTGCAAGGTTGAGCGAAGAATGAGAGAATTTTGCACACACAGATTTTACTGTATTTAGCTTTTGTTCTCCTCAGCCAGACACAGTGGAGAATTATTTGCATCTTAAGGACAAGAGAGTGAGATAGAAGTGATTAAGGGAGCAGTCTCTGAATTACGCTTATCATTACCTGACTTCATTCAAACAATCCCAACTAAACATCATGCAGAGAAAGAGAGCGTGTTTGCTTTTTGACACTGATAAAGGTTCTTGTGTTACGGCCTAATCTCCATAACCAGTTGTCTTCTGCCATCTTTTTAATCTGACGCCACATCAATCTTATTCAATGTCTGTATCAGTAATATTTTATTTAAAATAAGATGGAAGCACAAAGGTCATCAATTTCCTGAGGCAGGCCTCCACTATGTTGTCTTCATGACAAAGAAGCAAAGCCTTTATGAATAATTTAATGATTCTGAATTATGATAATGATTCTGATGTCTTCTCTCCCACTGGAAAGATGGCATGGCAGATTTCAAAGCATTCTTGAATGTCAGCTTGGGTCATGACAAGGGGAATTATTTGCTATTTGAATTAACAAAGAGCAAAAGATCCCAGTGAGGCTCATCTGTGGCGCATTTATTGTGAAGCTAATGCAGGCAAAGAATAAACATGCGCCCAAATCCCACACATACGGCAGGGCTGTCCTACCTCCCAGGCTTCGTATTCTGTCAGCCAAGACTGCTGCTTCCTTTTGCCCAGTGACATTTAGCTTTCCTTTGAGTTTAGTTCTGCTTGTTAGGCCTGCAGAGCAAAGGGATCACAGTTTTATTGCTTTGTTAGAATGAAATCTTGCATCCCGCTTTGAAGAGGCTTTGAATCTGTGCGAGCGCCTTGTCTAGATACCCAGCCGCCGCTTTTAGTGCACGGTTCCAGAGTGGCTGTGTGTGTAAGCTGAATTGACATCTTCTGGGGTGAGTGTATTATATTAACACTGATGGCAATCACTCTGCTCTGCTTTTTCTATTCCGCAGCCTTGGCCCTCAGTGTCCAACCTGGCCAAGGACTTTATCCAGCGCCTGCTGCCGTTGGACCCAGCCACCCGCCTGACGGCCAACCAAGCCATCCATCACCCGTGGGTGGTCACCATGGCAGCCAGCTCCTCCATGAGGAACCTCCATCGATCTATTTCCCAGAACCTCAGGCAGCGGACATCACGCAGCTCCTCCCGGTGCCCGAGCAGCACCACTAGCTCTGGCGATTCCAACTGTGTGGGCCTGGGAAGGCTAACGCCGCTGGAGAAAAACCAAGAGCAGCAGCAAGGCAGAGCATCTGGACTGACTCAGCCTCAGAGAGCCATACTACACCCAGCCAGAGGGCTCCAGGAGCGTCATCGCCATCCAACTAAAGCACCAGATTCATGAGAAGGCTAATGAGGGGATGGAACCAGCTGCCCCAGCTCAGTGTGTATTGCAATCACAAACCTCCGAGCTGCAAACAGGGAGCCAAAGTGTCTGGGACAGGTGTTGTGACAAAAAAAGTTTCCTCTCTTCCCTGGACTTCAGTCAGGCTTCTCTACTAGAGTAATAACCCAGGTTCCCCTGAAGGCTGAGTTCCATCCTCCATTAGTTCCTCGTGGTTGGGTTAAGCTGTTAGTGAATATCCTTCAGTTTTGAGGTCCAGGCTTATATTGAGACAGAGCTGTCCACCTCCACAAGGTCTCTAGCCCCTGGTTATTCACACAGCTCAGACTAATGGGTTCAAGGTCTCATCTAGATCATTATGAGTCACCACATTACCTGCCTGTGAGGAGGTTCATTCCAAAAATGAGAAATTCATCATTTGAGGAATGGGAGCTAATCTTAGCAAGGATGATGTATAAAAGTGGAAGAAAACTTGCTTTTTCTGCTCTGATCTTTTTCCGTTTTTTTAAATAGAATTTGAACTCCCCACCACCAAGCAGCAGGAAGATTTACATGTTTTAACATTTTGAGGCAGAAAGAAGCAAATACCCTGTGTAGTCTTTTCTTTTGTTGTCACTCCTCCTAGATAGCACCCACAGTCCTGTGTAACCACTGA
This sequence comes from Macquaria ambigua, assembly GCA_008360985.2. NCBI lineage: Eukaryota > Metazoa > Chordata > Actinopteri > Centrarchiformes > Percichthyidae > Macquaria > Macquaria ambigua. The sequence goes on from VMKM01000210.1 coordinate 65,867, forward strand.
AAGCACAAGCCAGATATTTGGTGACAGGCCTCTATCAAGTTAAAATTAAGCTCTGGGTTTAAAGAGCTCTCTTCTCTCCCCCAAATATTATGTAAGGTGTAAACAACAGCATTTTCAAAATAACTCTTTTTTTCCAGGGAGAAGTTTGGTTGGTTAAAATGATAATTCTATTATGCAAGGAGAAGTTCTGAGAGTAGGATGCATAATTAGCAATGAAGTTCAATCTTGTTTAGCAATATCGCACATTATGTATGGTGGACGTTTTTGTTTTAATCATTCATGATCAATGCTTTTGGTCGCAGATAAATCATGTATTGGACACTGTGGTGAGCTGGATCTACATGCAAGGATATACAATATCTGGATGCAAGAGAGTTTTCAACTGAAGGACTAGCAGAAGGAGTAGACGAAAAACATGTAAAAACCTTATGGTATTTTGTCATTTAAGAACATACAAGATTTCCTTCTGCCCTTAAGGAATAACTTTAATTTATTGATGTTGCAATCATGTATCTAATAAGAGAAGATATGAGTTGTACTCTTTTTTTTTTAAGTGAGATGAAACACTATTTTGTCCTTCCTTGGATCTAACACTTCACTAACAGTCCTTCAAGTCCAAGATGGAAATAAGATTTTTTAACTTGTATGTGATATTCTTGATGTTTTTTGAGCCTCAAGTGTATTTTTTTAATTATTGAATAAATCCAATCAATCAACCAAATGTGTTGTGGGGCAGCTACTGTCATTAGTTAGTTAGTTAATATAGCAAGTTCATGCTTCACTTTACTAGTTTTTTTCCAGAGCTTTCAGCCAAATTTTCTAGTTTGATAACAAAAAATATCTTAATTCAAGGTCCACTTACTTACTTTTGCTTTTGCTTGAGCTTTAACAGAAGACTGCAAAATGCGGTCAAAATCTCCGGGGAAAGTCGTGCTTTTCATGCTTGACCTTGGAAACAACTTGCTATTTTCTTCTGGAGCTTTCATGAAGACCATGAGATGTAGTTGAAAGCCCCAAAAAAGCTAATAAGTTGACCTTGAGTATTTTTTGTTTTTTTCAAACTGGTTAGTTAGTGTTAATTTGCCAGTAAAATGCAGTTGCTGCTGTAATTCAGACTTTGGTTGGTTTCCACTAAGAACAAACACTTTACTCAATTCCCACAGATACAACAAGGCTCTATTTAGTGCCTTACTAAACTGTGAATATGGATGATGTCATTTGGAGGAAGCTCATGCATTATTTCTCCAGCAGGGCGCATTGGAGAGTTGTTAATGCCTTTCAATGGCTGCCCATACTCAGTGACCTGAGATCAATGTCCCTTTGGGAAGGAGATGAGAACTGCTGGTGCATTTTGGAAGTAACGTGTCAGCAAGCAGAAGTACAGGGAGAGCACCATACTGAAAGTAGATTGTAAGTGGGCAAAGAGGAAATCTCCTTAAATTGCTGGAGTTAACAGTGCGTGGTCTTCTGTCTTTGTGCTTTGACAAGAGCTCCATATTCTGCTTTAAAATGAGTCACAGTAACTTTTTGCACGTAGAATGACATCCCCTCATGCGACTGTGAGAAAAACGTTATATTTTTTTACTGAATTGTTTGAATTGTGTTGTGCAATTGACTCCATATCTGGTTATCAAATGATGTTTGACTGCATGGTCGAGGAAGACGTGATTTGTTATGCATTTTTATTTTAAACTCTGTGTGCAAACAAAATTCCACTCACAGACTGATAAAGAAATTTGAATTGAATTAAACCAAATAGAAGTCAGCAATAATGGAAAAGGCCTTTTTTTTCTTCCCCCTAACTATTATCATTTCATTTTCAGTGCCACTATCTTTCAAAGGGGAATAACAAACCAACTGTCGCTTCGATGTATTGTCCATCTCATTTCTGCACACTGACTAATTCTATTGTCTTCTGCTATTACAGTTTGTTTCGAGTGGGCAGTGAAAGCTGCTTGATCTTGAAATTCACCGCATATTTACCTCCAGTCTTTAATAGAGTACTGCAGATAATCCTTCTATTATTTCAGTCTGTGATGCTATGTGATCATTTTAGCAGTTTAATACCACATAGCCCTGGGAACTGACTCCTTTGTGGGATAAAACTGCAAAACCCACCAGAAGGATGCAAATAAACCTGCCATTAGCTGTGGATCAGCGTTCATATGACTGTGGATCTGACCACAGAGGTTTAAAGACTCTGTTATTGCTAAAAGTGGAAACTTCCAAGCTTCTGCATAGGTAAGAAAAAACTCAAAACTCATTTAGCTTGTGTGCAGTTGGGTCAGTATCTTTCCTTGTAGGCTTTAGTCTCATACAGTGGTCAGCAAGGCCGAACAATTGAGAAAGCAGAGTGTATAGCAAAAATTGTAGGAGATAGCCTTTGCTCTCTAACACCAGCCCTGTGCTATATGAGGACAAGTATGACAGAAAGTGTCTTTTTTTTTTCTTCAGCTTTTCTCAGCAGAAAACTAAGGACTTATTCTCTTTATCTTTGGCCTTACTTGAAGAGATCATTTGCTGCTCAGGACCCTGAAACATAAGCTGGCAGATCCTCTTGTGGCTGCTATAAGAAAGAGGATAACAGAGGGAGGGAGTGATGGCGGCGTCCCCCAGATCATGTACTGAACAGGATGTATAGAGGAACCATCTGGTCCCTCCCCCAGAGGGAAGACACCCCCTCTTCCCTTCATGTTTGTCACCACACAGTTGAATCGTTCAAGGTAAGTGCCTCTTATTTCTATTGTATAAACCAAACACCCAGTAGATCAAATATAAGGGTCTTTTGTGAGCTTCTTGGTGTAGAGATTATTTTCCTTAAACAGCAATTACAACTCCACTCCAACTTAATGATTTGAGAGGAAAGAATGGTCCACATTTTTAGTCAGTAAATTGCTTTCCTTCTTTTTTTTTCCAGATGAGCCTGCTATTTGCCGCTGTCCTGTTATTGTGCTGCAGATACAACGCCACAGGAGCACAAGGTGGGTCAATACTTTTCTCATTGAGGATGCAATAAAAGTAAACTGTCTCATTATTCTTCCTACTCAGAAATTCTCATTTAGATTGTAGCCTGGATCCCACCAGTTGTTTGCCACTTAAATGTTGCATTTGTCATCTCCTCTGGGCTGAGTGGCTCTGTTTTAAATGCAGTGGAGATTCAGATGTGATGGGACATCAAGTAGCATTCACTTCGGTGAGGCATTTCAGGTTCAAGTTTGACATTTTGGGAAATATGCTCATTTCTTGTCAACAGTTAGATGAGAAGATCAATACCACGCTCACGTCTGTCCGTTAAATTTGAAGCTACAACCAGTGGCTGGTTAGCTTAGCTTAGCATAAAGACTGGAAACAGGGGGAAACAGCTAGCCTGATGTAGTCTAAAGGCAACAAGGTGCCTGCCAGCGCCTCTAAAGCTTACTAACACATCTCATTTATTTAACTTGTACAAAATAAAAAGACAATTTGTGGTTTTACACGAGATTATGTGCCATTTCTTGCCGGGGAGCAGTGACTTCCTGAAGTCTCAGCTGGTTGCCTGGCAACCTCAATGTGAAGACGAGACTCTAAGAAGCCACTGCTCCCAGCCAGAAAGTAGTCTGGCACATAACCCCCCTGTGAAACCACAATCTTTCATTTTATGCCTTATTTTTTTCACAAACTTTTTTGTGTAGGAAAGTAACATAAACTTGATGGTTTCACCTCAAGCAGTGAAAGTGATTCCTAAGTCTATTTGGGTGGTGCTTGAAGGTGACTGTAATCTCCAAAATAGCCAGTTTGTGACCAATCAGTAGCCAGCTGATTCTGGCAAGACGCTGAGCCCCCACCTACTTACGTATCACAAGTCTGAATACAGCAGGAATTTCCACGAGATTAGGAAGATTCAAAATCACTTTGTGGCAACACGTGGCCTGAAAACGGACTGGAAGAATCTGCAGTGGTTGTATTTCCTTGTGTCCACTGCATGTGAATTAGGTGGTATGGAGGTGTATAGATGTCCAGTGTGGTTGGTTGGCCTCCAGACTGCCAGAAGCAGAATTCAGATCACAGACTGTCTTCAAATGGAATTTTTTAAGGTTGTTTTTCTGATATGGAAAATCAAGTACAACATATATAAGATTTTCAAGTGGTAAATTGTGAGAGCACTGTTGCTAGGCGACTGACAACAAAAATGAACATTGATGATAGTTTTGTGGGGTTTTTTGTATTTCAATTGCATGGTTAAGGAACAAACAATGAGAGGAAAAGAAAAACAGCTCTAAACTAAAGTAACTTCCCTTGGCTCCCACAATGAACCCGTACATACCAAGCCAGGATGTGAAAAGAAAACTTCACCAGCCCAAATATGATATGATATAGTACATTTATGCAGTGGAAAAGTGTAACTTTTTGCTGGTGTCTGTTCCACCTACAGACCATTCAGATCACGAATGCCAAGGTCAGGGGGTCAGGAGCTGTGGAGAGTGTCTGACAGCAGGGCCACACTGTGCTTGGTGTGCTGAGGAGGTGAGTGACCTCGGAAACACACTCTGCCTTCTTCTTCGAAGGGGTCGCAGGCAACCCTGTGTACTGTTTCGGACCACGAAGAAGCTTCTCAATTCAGTCCCTTTATCAGAGTGATGCTTATTGGCAAAGGCTATGCATTCTTTGTGAATTAATTCTTTGTTTAAGTGTGCAGTCACTAATATATAATGTATTTAAATTATAAATTACATTAAGTTTAATAATAAATATTTTGGAGTTTGGAAAGTTAAAAAGTTAGTTTTTGTTACCCAAAATTGACTAAATGCTATTTCATAGGCTTTTCTACTATGACAAGAATAAAATGGTGGGTAGAAATTGAGAATTCAATCAAGTTTTTAAGAATACTATGCAAAGGCATGTCCCCATAATTATTGGTATAGTTTATAACTAATGACAGACAGTTGTGATGTTTCAAAATTGACAAAATCTAGTTATAAAAATGATGTAAAACGTGGAAAACCACACCCCTGCTGTGCTAGCAACATGTGTTAAAGATGTTAAAAATTATTTATGATTATATTTGACATGTCTTATTTTGTTCCTTACATGTTGTGTTGAACAGTCATATTAGCTTGGCTGTATGTTGTTACATAAACACCATAAAAGTGAGTGCTGAATGGGCAGTCATATATAAGAACGTTGAATGTATGTGTCATTTTTAATTACATTTATTTGCATAGATGCAGCCGTGTTGTGAGCAAAGAGAGAAAAACATACACACAAGCTGCTTGTCATTATCACATTCACACTGTCTACATCAGTGATGTTTCTTTATGCAAATTACCATTTTGCACTACAGCTTAATATTCGTAGTGTTATTTAGTCTTAGCTGTCTTAGCATCTTTAATTTTTATACTGTTTCTTTGGGTAAGTGTTTATATAAGGGGTTCACCTCAACCTAAACCTGTGTCAAGAATTTTCTAGAAGTGGGCCAGCACGTATGGGAGCGCTGTGACACAGCCAGGGCGCTGCTGAGGAGGGGCTGTCCTTTTGATCGCCTGGAAGACCCCAGAGGTTCCACTGTCCTTCTAAAGGACCGAAAGATTACCTTCCACCCTAAAGAACAAAGACGCCATCGGCAGCACAGACAGGTCACGCAACTCCAGCCTCAGACTGTCCTGCTGCACCTCAGGCCAGGTGGGTGTCTTTCCATCATTGTCGGGGGCAAAAAAAAAAGCATAAAACATAAGAATAAGCAATGGTACCAGGTGGAGAAGAATGTAGCTTAAGATTTGGATCTTACCTGTCAAAAACAGTGGTATTATGCAGGGCCATAGCTAGAAAGGAGCCAGTTGAGGTGGTTCGGGAAACTGATCAGGATGCCTCCTGGGTGCCTTCCTTTCGAGGTTTTCCGGGCACGTCCAACTGGTAGGAGACCCCGGGGCAGACCCACAACACGCTGGAGAGATTATATATCTCATCTGGCTTGGGAACGCCTCAGGATCCCCCAGGAAGAGCTGGAAAACATTACTGGGGAGAGGGACGTCTGGACTACCTTTCTTAGCCTGCTGCCACTGGATAAGCAGCAGAAAATGGATGGATGGATGGATGGATGGATGGATGGATGGATGGATGGATGGCATAGCTAGAAATACTGAGGCCATGAGTCCAAAATCCCCCAGCAACCCCCCACCCCCCAAAGAAACTAACTACCACAAAAGAAATTCTTAAATATTTTATTTTTTTCCACATTTTATGTATTAATGAACTGTCAAATTATATATTCTATAACTTGTATCTTCCTACATGATGGTCTAAATGCTATTTCTAAGCCTTCTCCATAAAGTTAGGAACATACAGTAATTCTGTGTGAAAATATAAAATCACTTTAACTCAATTTTTGGCCTAAAATGATTTATTAAACAAACAAACATCAGAATCAGCCTTAAAAAGCAAAATGTATGCGATTTGTGGGTAGAAACTCCTCGTCAAGTCAATAACACACCCAGGACACGTCCTTGGTGATTCCAAAAAAAAAACTGCCACATTTACAATTTGTAGGTGAGCCCCAGAGCTTTGAGGTGAAGTTTAAACGTGTGGAGGACTACCCCATAGACCTGTACTACCTGATGGATCTGTCCTTCTCCATGGAGGACGACCTGCCCAATGTCAAGAAGTTGGGAGCTGACCTCATGGAAGAGATGAGGAATATTACCAGTGACTTCAGAATGGGTCTGTCAGCCTCAATTTCCATTTCCTTCTCACCTGAAATGTAGGCTAACATCCTTTTTCTTTTCATCATTTAACTTTTTATATCTCCATACTTCTTTTTATGGTATACCCTTGTGTCACATTCACACAGTTACACACCTGGGAGCTGCCCGGTACAATCATAATCTTACTACTGGCCCCTGAGCAGCACCACTGGAGCGATTGGGGATTAAGTGTTTTGCTCAAGGACAACTGGTAGCTTTCGAGAGAAGGGAGAGCATTAGTTATTCACTTTCCACCCTTCAGTCACAAAATCACTTCTCAAAACTTTGCGCTACCTCTTACTCCCCTCCATTCATTCCCACTCCAAAAGGCTTTGGTGCGTTTGTGGACAAGACGGTGATGCCGTACATCAGCACTGCAAAGGACATGCTCAGGAACCCCTGTAAGAGGACCGAGCCCTGGCCCTGCGCCCCTCCCTTCACCTACCACCACGTCCTGAGCCTCACCGCCAACGGAAGCCTCTTCACAGAGCTAGTAGGGGGGCAGCGGATCTCGGGTAACCTGGATTTACCAGAGGGGGGGTTGGATGCCCTGATGCAGGCCGCCATGTGTGAGGTAATGCTAGGAAGCCCAGCAGGGAGCAGGACTTCAATACAGAGACTGTTGTTTTTGTTTGGGTGGGCGTTACGTGTAGGAAGTGGAAAGACTGCAGACAATAGATGAGAGGGGTATTTCAGAATACTAAGCTTCCTTTGGGAAACTGCACCAGTCAGTTTTGGCTGTATTTTAAACTCATTATGAGTTTTGAAATATGAAAATTTGACTTTAATAATTTCATAATAACTGGTTTGACTGATTTAAGCCCTAAAGAGCATGAAGGCATAAAGTATTACTCATCCGCAGTCATTTGATTACATACAAAAGCAGAAAGGTAATTCTTTTCCCAAAGCCTGTCAGAAATACTTATATCAGTCACGGTGCTCTATTTGCTATCAATTGGCAGTTCATTGACTGTTTGGTGTTCTTCATTTGCAGGAGCAGATTGGCTGGAGGAATGTGACTCGTCTGCTTGTGTTTTCTACTGATGCTGGCTTCCACTTCGCTGGAGATGGCAAACTGGGCGGCATCGTACTTCCCAATGATGGAAAGTGTCACTTGCATAAAAATGTGTACACCAGAGGAAATTCCCAGGTTTGGAATAAAGCTGAGATAGTTTAAAGCCCCATTTAGCAATATTAATTTTATATTAGCTATGTGTAAAGTGAAAGGGGCCCACAGAAAATGATCACCAAGCTCTGCAGCTCTACAGACCTTGTGTAAAATGTTTTGATTCTATTGTCAGTACTATACCTGGGTTTTCATAGCAATAATGCTTTTTCCCTAATACCTTACTTTGAGGTATATAAAACATGTTTTCTAGAAAACCCTTGACAAAAGAAGTCAAAGTTCTCAAAAGGTAAATGTTGTGTCCAAACACAAACAGCCATACAGCCATAAAAAACTTAAATACAGTCTAAAATTGGCAAATTTATTATTCAAATCAGTCAATATCTGATAAAAGAATATGTGAACAAGACTACCAATTTTTGCTAGCAAAAGTAGCATTTCCGCTGTTCAAAACTCTGGTACTAGTATTGAGGTTCGATACCCATCCCTATATTTAGCTCATTGTTTTGGTTTTATGGCACTTTTGTTTTTTCCAGCTCTAGCAGGCAGCTATTTTTAGCAGAACCTTTGAAAAACCCAGTACGCTACCTGCCAGGCACCAAACAGCAGACAAACAAAGTTAGCAACTAGCTAAAAAAGACGTTTAGCAGCTAAAGATCAACATAGTTATCTCAGGAGTTAATGGAGACCACACAAAAGCTAAAAGGAGAGTAAATATCAGACGTCCCTTCATTAGGTGGACAGAAACAATGGGATAATGGGATAATAATGTTGCTCTTTGTCTGCTGTGTAAGCAGGCACTTGTTTGCTAACACTTTAGCCTTACTTTTGTGGATCCGTTTGTTTTCAAGTTCTTCTCCCTTGTGGAAAAAAAAAAGATTAATGCAGCTTTGTGATATCTCATGCTTATTTTCACAGACAAAGACCAAAGCCTTAGCTCAGCAGAACAAGCCATCACAGCGGTGTGTGTGTGTGTGTGTGTGTGTGTGTGTTTTGTTTTGTAGCATGCACTGGGTAGTTGTGGTCCCAAGGAGCATACAATGTTTATCCTATGGACCAGATATTGCAGCGCGTGCTAAATTGATTCCCGTCTGCAACCCTAGCAGGGAAATAGAGGTCCAGGCTGCTGCAGACAGAAGTCAAAGACAGTGATTTAAAGGTCAGAATCAACAGCACAGTTCCCTGGGTAAAGAAGATGCTGACAGGCACACCCTGATGGGAAACAGCTGGAGTGTTTGTGGAGTAATCCAAACCAAAGCTTTCATCTCTTAATCTCACTGTGTGTGTGTGTGGATAGATGGCTAGTTGGGTGTGTGTTATGTGTGAGGGTGCTTAAACGTGTGTGTGTATGTGTGTGCCTATTTACCTGTTTGTGAGTGTATGTCCCTGTGTGTTAAACATCCATACAGCTCTCTCATTAGGTTCATGGGAGTGTTATGTGTCTTGACCTCATTGCAGTCAAGGCAGTTGACAGGTGGAGTGAATATAGATACATTATTAATCTATTTCTGTCTGGATAAATGGCCACCCACGGCTGAAAATGGATGTGCGAGATGCCGCTGTTGCTCCTCTCTGAATGGTACTTATTTATCTATTTGGAGGAAATGGAAAGTCTGTCAGGGAGAGTGAATGAAATGAGCGATAGAAAGAGTTGTTAGATGGGAGGAAAAGGGGGAGGACAGCGATAGAGGGGAAGAGGGAGCGCGTGCTTAACTACTGATTACACATATATACTCTCACCTGAGTGTTATGCATTGCATTTTGCATCTGCCCTGACTCCCCTCTGTCAGGACTATCCTTCGGTGGCTCACATCGCCGAAACATTGAGACAGAAGAACATCCAGACTATCTTCGCTGTCACCGAAGAGGTCACACACTACTATGAGGTACAGCAAAGACTGTCTCTATTCATTCATTATTCATCCTTTTTTGTTTTTTCATAAATGCATAGACTTTGGTGCTATGAAGAGTTGTTTTCTATATACTAGTCCAGGGAAGTGGGCGGATGTAAAGCTGCCATTACAGTGGTGGCACCACAGCTGTGAACTCGTACAGTTGCGCTGTAGTGTATGGAAATTATTTCACCTTTTAACCACTTTTATGGAGCTTTTTCCCAAGAAATATGCTAATTTCACAAGCCTCCCTTCCATGAAACCTTCATGGATTTCACTCAATCTAATTCTCCATCTGAACCATACTCTTTGTAAATAGGTTTAATCTGATTACAATGAAAGAAATCATGAATTACATGTTTCTTAACTGTATGACTGCAAATTGAGTCTAAGACTTAATGCTGGCTAGGCCTCACATTATGTTATGTAAAAGGTTAAGTCTGGTGAAATTCTGCATTTTTGTTATAGTCAAATAAATACCTTGAAAAGACCAAAACTAACAATGTGTTAGTACTTTTATTTTTCAAAAATAATCCTGAAAGAGCCAAGCACTGTAGAGTAAAAAATAATACACAATTTAGTAGTAATGTTATGGTGTATTTGTTGGGGACTGTTTTCAGCTGCGGATTTGGTGCTCTAGTGAGTATTTATGGCAGCAGGAAGGTGCGTGTAGGATTGAATCAAAATGAACTACAGTGCCTGAGTGCATTGCAATGAAGAAACATGTCATCCAGTGCAACAATGTGGCTCACTGATGTGTTTTTAAAAGTTTTTGGACAACAGTGGAGGTCTATGATGCACAAGAGTAAGCTATATCAGGCTTTGACAACACAGACAATACTTAGCAGACTTATCCTTTGACATTCACATGTATCCTGTGGAGGTCAATCAAAAGTGGTAACGTTTAAGTTGTTTTTTGTCAGATTTTATATTTGAATTCAGAGTGGGTGCTTTCCGACCTCGACCAATTCAAGTATCCATGCTTTAACACCACGTTCAGTTTGTCTATGCCACCGTAACAGAAAGGTTGCTAGAAAGAGTAGCATATAAATCAGCTGGCAGACTGTCAGTAAGCACATTCATTCATCTATGTTGAGGATTTTGTTGCTTTGCTGCAGGGCCTAAGAAGCATCTTCCCAAAATGTGCAGTCGGAACGCTTTCCAACAACTCCCACAACATCCTGCAGATAATAGTCGAAGCGTATAATGTAAGTGAGGCAGAAACTCCCTTCCCACAAAGGTCATTAGCCTCATGTGTGTAGCCTGCTGACACCTCCTCATTTTTAAGGGGTTAACTGCTCTATTGACTGCAGGCACTGACCTCTGAGGTTGTTATGGAGAACAGTAAGCTGCCGCCGGGCTATCACATCTCCTATACTTCACACTGTAAGGACCGCAAGCCGAGGCACAGCGAGCAGGGGAGGAAGTGCTCCAACATCTCCATAGGTGACGAGGTGTGTAGTCGTGTGGCTGGCTCGGTATGTGGTAAGTTGTATAAGTGCTGCTGTTAGCATGTGGCCATTGACGGTAATGCTAATTATGATTACCTCATTAGTGGAGCATTATAATTGTGCTCAAGGAATTCTCACCTCCCCTCTAGGTGAGCTTTAATGTAAGCATTACGGCACCTCTGTGCGTGACTGCTTCACAAAGACCACCCCGTGTTATTATTAAGCCCCAAGGCTATAGTGAAGAGGTTGAGGTCCTGCTGAGCCCCATATGCGAGTGCTCGTGTCAAAAGGACGTGGTCCCACACAGTCCTTCATGTAGCCATGGCAACGGCACTCTGGAGTGTGGCACATGCAGGTAGGTGAAGTAGCTTGATGGTATCAATTTTGCTAACAAGCTTAATTTCAGGTTATTCAGGAAGGAATCAAGCAGCAGACATTTGTTTCTGTGTTGCAGGTGTAAAGAGGGGCGAGTCGGAACATTGTGCGAATGCGACCAAGCAGAGTCAGGCGAGGCGGTTGACTCATACCGTTGTCGCCGCGGTAATGCATCAGAAGTGTGCAGTGGCCATGGAGAGTGTGTTTGTGGGACGTGTGTTTGTCATAAGAGCAGCAAAAAGCCCAACCATGCTTACTATGGGCAGTTCTGTGAATGCAGTGATTTCAGCTGTGATCAGTACCGAGGACTGCAGTGTGGAGGTATGGGTAACACATAGGCCTAGACAACCACTGTTAAATAAGATGTGTCACATATTCCAAGAGGTGATTTGAAATAAAACTCTTTCAACACGTTTTGCTCTCCCAGGGCACGGCAGGTGTGTGTGCGGGGTGTGTATGTGTCTCCCAGCATTTCGTGGTCGAGCGTGTGAGTGCCCTCTCAGCTTGGAGTCTTGTCTGTCTCAGGATGAACAGATTTGTGCAGGCAGAGGGGACTGTCACTGTGGCACCTGCATTTGCCATGACAACCGCTTCCAAGGCCCAACTTGTGAGCTTTGCCCTTCCTGCCCCAGTGTCTGCACCTTGCACAGGTACAACGGCCTTTCTAGTTCTGCTGAATTAAGTGAAAATTCAAATGGAGTATGGAAGTTTTTAGTATTTCCTGGGTATTTAATGATAAAAAGATACAAGAGAACTCTGTCTACTTTCATTGCCTTCCTTTCTAAATACCGTTTCAGTTGTGATTACACTGATGGTTCTTTTCCACAGAGAATGCATCATGTGCAGGGCCTTCTCACTGGGCTTGAATTCAAAGGAGTGCGAGACGAGGTGTGCACACCTGAACCTCACTCTGGTAGGTCAGGCTGGTGTCTTAGCAACAGTGCCCCCCTCTCCAGGCCTTCACTGGTGTATGGAATTGGACACAGAGGGCTGCAGAGTGCACTTCCTGCTGAGGACTGGACAAAAAGAAGACTCTGTCCACGTTCATGTAGCTCTTGAACGAGGTAGGCCAGACCAGATTCTCTATTTTTTCATGACTGTACCAATATATCCACAAAAATAGAGCAATTCTATACATTTTGACAGTTCAAGCAGCTCTAGGTTTTTTCTTAATGTAAAAATGTATCTTCTGTATATCATAATAATAAAGTAGGGCTTCAACAGAGAGTCTTGTCTTTTAGATTAAACACCTTAAATGTGCCATTTTTGCGTATGGTGTCAGGTATGGTTCCTTCTACAGTCACACAAATTGACAAATTGAATAAAAGGACAAAATCAAAATAATTTTTTTTTTTAAATGATTGGTTTGGTAGTCATTAGTGTACCACATGTAGTGCACTAATATTACTTTAAGTGGTCTGTGTATTTTAATCCTACTCGATGCTACTTGCACTCACCACCATGAGATTAAACAAGCATATTAATTTAATCTGAAATACATTTTTGGAATGAATATCGACAATCTGTTTTCAATAAAGAGCTATGGTTTCCTCTGTCTCTCAAGACTGCCCATCAGGTCCGAACGTGATCCTGATTACCGCAGTGCTATCAGCCTCTGTTGTGGTGCTGGGTGTGGCTTTGTTGCTGCTATGGAAACTACTCACCAGCATCCATGACCGCAGGGAGTTTGCCCACTTCCAGAGAGAGCTGGAGCAGAGACGCTGGAACAGGGTGAGCCCTGCCCAAACAAACCCTTCTGTCAGTGCCTGTCAGTCAGAGGCTGTACAATAAATGCAGGAATTTGTCTTGGTGACATTGCTGCAGGGACCTTTTTGACAACTAACACAGTAAAACAAGAGAATACTGGTAAACATGGTACAGAGGAAACAGGAAAATACAATAAGAGCTAAGGAAAGATGTGAGACATATTTAAAGAGTGGCCACATATACAGATTCTTCTCTAAAAATAAACATGCTGCATTGTATGCGTACATCTTATGACAACTCTATTATGACAAAAATCAAGTTTGATCACTAACACCTTCAATTTATCAGTAGTAATGTGACACAAAATGAAATGTAGGATGACACTTGTTTCCACTCTGTTGCAGAGGGACAACCCCATCTACAAGAGCGCCATCACGACGACTGTCAACCCGAAATATAAAGACCAGTGATAGCAGCCATGGAAAGAGATCTACTTTTCATTCAGGATCCCCGTTGTGAAGCACAATGAAACAACATCCTTCATCTGAACTGTTGTCAGCAGTTGGTCCAACTTGTTTGGCAGGGGGGGAAACAGATGTTGATGTCTGCCTTACTCTTCTTTGATCTCAATATGCAACCCTGGACTGCCAGTCTCCAACCCTTCCCTTCCCTGCATGCACTGCACACACACAAATTCAAACAGCATCCCCCACATAAACTGCTTCTTATACAAGGTTAGTTGTCTGTGGGATACATGCAAAGTTAATGCCCTCACATTATTAAAATCCACAAAAGCTAATTACATATAGTGTAATATTTTATAAGGCATATGCAAGGAAAATCTCACGTATATGCTGACAGTTGGCTCAGCTGTGTAACTTGGGTCTCAGAAGGCAAGAGATAGTGAGGTGAGCAATATGCATTATGCATTGTAATCCCAGTGGAGACACAGGTCTTTACATGGGTCTCCACTGCCCTCTAGATGAGAGGAGAAGAAATTGTCATCCTGCTTGAAATGATGAAGCAGCTTCACATTCATTTACATTTCACTATAGTCAGAGAAGATCATATTTTGGACACCGACACGAAACCCAGACACTTGGTGCTTTTGTATTCCACCAGACACCTGTGAATTCATCAAACAGGACAGTGCAGATTTCATATGGTGCAATGTAGTGTACAACTTTAAAAGAGAAGCCAGTGTATGTGCCAGCCACTTTGCCAGTGCACTGGGCTGAATCATGTAAGCGCAGAGAAACAATGGGATGTTCAAATCTAAATGGATATTAGGGTTTTTCCACTGCCTACAGATGGCTGCTGATGACCTTGCTGAGAGAGTTGAGCAAAGCGATATTAATCATAGCAATGCCTCCACCACCACCTCCACTCCCAGAGTCACTGGGCAGGCGTGCATGCAGCTTTAACAGCCAGTGGGTGGCGGGAGGTGGTGGTGGTGGAGCATCAGAGAAAATGACTCCATATGCTTCCACTATGCAGCATTCTCTTTCATCTGTGTCTGATCATAAAAAATGTGTGGTGTAAATATAACAGCTTCAGAGGAGGCAGCAGAGGCAGCTCTGCCCTGCGACAAGACTCATGAGAAGGGGCAGAGATGGGGAGGGGGGTGGAGGGAGGTGACCAGCCCTGGAGACAGTTACATAACAAATACTGCAATCGTGTCGGAAAAACACTGTAGCTGTTGCATCTCATCACTTGTTGGTCTGTGAGTGGCTTAAATAAATTAGTAACATTTTGTCAGTGGCTGCCTTTTTGGTGTGTGTTTAACCGCAAGTATTTATATGTGTAGCCTTTGCTCTTTTACTTATTTGAATGCATAATATAAACAAGTAACTGCAATAAAAATACATTATTATTACTATCACTATTATTATTATTATTATTATTATTATTAGTGGGTGGGCGTGGGGACCAGTGAGCTCATCCTCCCCGAGCTCTCCACAGGTGATTGGTGGCATTCACCCTCCAATCAGAATTCGCCTGCAAAGTGGCTTGGTGGTCAGTTTGGATCTTTTTTTTTTGTCGAAGTAACCTTAGCGTAACTATACAAGTTTACCGTCAGCGACAGGATACCACTTTCTCTGCCCCAGCTTTTGTTTCCAGCGACCTCTCACAGTGAGTTGACCGCACTTTCAAAAATAAAAAAATTAAAATCGTTTTCCTCTGAGGCGTCCTGAAGGGAGCTAACCAGCGTTAGCATTGGGCTAGCATGACAACCAGAAGAAGAACTGCCATCATCATCATCATCCTCCTCCCCTGTGGCTTTGCTAGCAGCAGGTAAGTTGCAACTCCGGCTCAAGCTAGTTTTCCCCGTGGTATATTTGTTGGAATCGAAAGGGACGCCTTTTAATTGCGGACAAGTTAGTTGCGAGTTCAAATTAAACTGTTGGCAGTCTGTCCGCAAACTGTTAGCTGGCTGGTAAATGGCGCAGGGTCAGGGTAACTGGGCTAAGCTAGCGTTAGCAGCCTGCCAGCTAGCCTCAGTGTCGCTGTTCCTTTTGCAAACACAGCTGTGTCTGATCTTTGTGCTCGAAACGAATTATGAACCCGTTAAAGGTTGCTTTGTAATCGGCTTCGTAGCGGTGCATGCTTGTCGTCCACATTTGCTAAGACGTCTTTTTTCTGTCGTGTCCTTTTTTATTTACCCCTCTACTCTTCCATATATGGGTTTGCACTAATGTGCACTCTTGTGATGTTGTAGCAACAAAACTTGGTCTACATTATTAAACAGATTCCAAAGGAAACTGCTTCCAAAATAAATTAATACTGTCATTTGAATTAAAAAAGAGCAAATGTGAACTTGAGAATGCTACTGTGGGTGTGTGTTATAGATAATTGTTAAAGCTTGCTCCAAATATTCTCCCCAGTGATCCCACATATTTCAGTTTATGATGGTAATTAATGCCCAGTAGAGAAGAAAATAAAGAATGTGACAATAAATGCTGAGACATGGCACATCTCTGTGGCTAATGAGTCATATTTACCCTGTACTTTGAACAGACAAGCTCTGTTAATGATGTTTTTTTATATTAGTATGTCTTTCTTGCCGCTCTCTGTTTCACAGGTTTCCATTATGGTCCGCAGATGTGAGCCTATTGCTCCCAAATGGATGATGATTATCGTGCCAGCTTCCCACATCTGTATCATTCACTCATGCCCACACGAATTCTCACCCACCCCTACAGGTTATTTGCATGTCTTATCTTTCTCATTCTGTTTAGACATGACAGTAAAGTATGTATTATTTGCATATCTTGTGCCCCTGTATATCGTAAGGATCAGGTAGCCAAGGTCAGGACTGTGTTGCTCATAGGGGTTACCCACACGAAAAATGTCTGCACACCCATTTCCTATTTCTCTGTATTGCATATGCAGATAATTGGTATTTGCACAATTCATCTGGTGTTAAACATTTGTGTTGCAGTGCCAAATTCTACCCACACATGTGTTCTAATGATGAATATATCTAATGAGTTTATGTGCTTGAGCTCTCTTACATAATATGCACAATGTATGTGTGGAGACAGGTGTAGTGTACAAACAGTTAAAAGAGGATAGTTAGTGGGAAAGACTGAGAATGTAGATATTATACTTTGAAACATCTATAATGCGGCTTGCTCTTGTTCTGCAAGGAGGAAGTTTGTCTTGAGTGAGCTTACTGAATATAGTTAATTATATATAATTAGGCCTATTAATGGGCTTTATACTTTTACATCTGAAGCAATGAACTGTAATATAGAAGTAACAGTTATTGCACTTATGTGTGTATACACCTCCATGTCTTTGGGCCAGTGTTAAGTACCATATGCTGAGTGACCAAAGTATCAGGCATGTCTCCCTTCTTTATGCAAGCCACTCTTTTGGGCCACATTTAAATCAAACATAAACATCAAGCACAAGTGAGATGTTCAGTAGCTGTTGGCCTAAATATTAAAAATGTACAAGCCATATCGTTGTGTTGACCTAGAATGTCGTCTGATAATTTCTGTGCTAAACACATTGGTTGCCCTCAGCATTTCATAAATGATCGACTTTGGAAGTTGGTGACTCCTGTTTGATTTAAATAGACACCCAGACAGTTGTGGTTCTGTTGTCGAAAGCCGTCAGTGGAGAAAGGCAAGACATGTCTCATCTAAGAGCCGGTCAGATGTAAATAACATGGCAGTACATCAGATAATGTGCAGGAGGACCTGTCAAGATGCACAGTTTTCCCACTTGCTACAGCAGCCGAAGACTATGCTGATTTCCACATCTGACAGTTACGAACAGCTACACTGGGATGAAGCTACACTTGATCACAAAAAGTGACAGCTGACAAATTAAACAATGTTGCCTGTTTGAGTGTGTCTTGATTTCTGTTGCTTGGCAAGGTGTGAATCCATGGATCTATCCTACCCCAGTTGTAGTCATAACATCATATAAAGGCCATTACAAACAATTATTACACCATAGCATACTATTCATTGTTAATGGCCAGGCATATCATTTCTCTGGTGAACTAAAGGATAATGCACATAATCAAAAACTACAAAAGAGCATCAGTAATTTTAAGTAAAGAGTGCTTGACTGTTTTTTCAGTCTGGCTGTATTTTTAATAGATTTTGACATCTTGCCAATCATAATTTTATCAACTATAAGCATGCCATATTTTCAGTTTGCAGGGAGTACTATTTTCCAGTCCTGTTTGAGTCATGGAATAACTACAAGAAATTAACTCAAGTGTGGCCAAAATGTATAATTTAAAATTTTTCATCCTAAACAAACATTAACATAGCTTTACTAAATTGGTATTTACTGCACAACCATTTTATTGTGAGCTGTTTCTGTTATTGTGTCCACACTCTGCAGGTGCATGTATAGTATGTGAGTGATCATAATCTTTGTATTTATGTGTAAAAAAAAAAAAAATTGATGGCAACTATTACAGTATAGTTATGGAGGTGGTAATGTTGACCCACTTTTCTAGCTTTGGCCAACCCTGTTTATATGTCTTGTGCATGAACAGAAAGGTAAAGCAGAAAAACGGTTCACTTGTAATCATAGTGGAGGATTGTAGTGTATTAGTGATTGTACCACAGGGTGGCGATATTTGCAAAACAATTGAATCTAATAGGAAGAACGTGTCCTATTTTTGGTTGCACATTAATTTTAACACACGACAGAAGTTTTAAATGGTGTGTGTCCTTGCAAGGTTAAAAAACAATTTTTCACAGGAGGTGATTGTGTTTTGCCAAGGAATATAATCTATTTTAATGCTGTGGTGCGACAGACAGGCGTTCAATTTTCTTTTTTTTTTTTTTTTTTTACATAGAGAATAAATATGTTTTCGTACGTCAGCATCAGCCTGGCGTATTACAGGATGAGAACATCCCGAGCCTGGGAAGTTCACATCCCTTCATCAGCATCCAGCATCTTGCCCCCACCGTCGGTACACCCCCCTCCTTCCCCCGTACCCCAAGGGTCTCGCGAGCGC
Organism: Macquaria ambigua; assembly: GCA_008360985.2. Lineage (NCBI taxonomy): Eukaryota > Metazoa > Chordata > Actinopteri > Centrarchiformes > Percichthyidae > Macquaria > Macquaria ambigua. The sequence continues at coordinate 84,625 of VMKM01000210.1, forward strand.
GCACGCGTGCGAAACTGCGTGGGAATGGCTGTTTGTGTGATCGAGGGGGTTGGGCCGCTTGGAGCGAGCGGAGAGCTGCATGAGTTTGTAATGTCCGCCATGTTGGCCATGGCGTATTGAACCGGGGAGGAACAGCGGAGCCTAGGAAAAAAGAGACCGACAGAGAGCGACCGAGACCCGGGCCTGCCCGGCTCTGTTCGCGCTGCTACGGACCCACGCCTGCCCTCAATCGACCGACTGACTCCTAGAGACCGTCACAGATTCATCCATGAGAACTCGAGGCAGACCTGCTGTTATTCCTAGCAGATCGAATAGATTTATGCTGCATCTTTTAATATAAAAATGAGTAAATTGTCGTTTCGGGCACGGGCGTTGGATGCTAGTAAGCCTCTACCCGTCTTCCGCTGCGAGGATTTGCCTGACCTGCACGAATATGCCTCAATCAACCGGGCAGTGCCGCAGATGCCAACTGGGATGGAAAAAGAGGAGGAATCGGTATGTTTTTTTATTGCTGCCCGACTGGTGGTGGATCACTTTGGCAGTGTTTTCGTATCGAGGGGCGCCACTATGTTGCCTGCGCAAGCTTGTGCAAAATGGCCGCCATATCTGCTCTTTCGTGCACACGACGGATCTCGATGAATACTGAATATTACGACCCCGTTTTACCACATGTGTTGTTTTAAGCTTGCAGCGGTTTGATATTTTATTTGTAAGCCGTGTTGTGTCCATTCGTTTCACTTACAATTGCAACCGAAAGCACAAAGAAGTCACGTGACTTGTATCTGTTCCACCATTTTGTTGACTTTCTCTTTGGTAAAGGCGAGCGGGGATAGGCCTTGGACGTGGTGTACTTTCCGTGAACAAATGCCAGGGGGAGACACTGAGCCCCCAGCCCGGTTTGACAGCTAGGTGTTGCGTGTTGACAGCTCCAGCTCTGCCATGTGTGCTGCACAGTCTGCCTGCACTTGGCGTCGCGTGTTTGGCGGTGAACGCAGAGAGGAAAAGAAATCTTGCAGATCCTGCCCTCTATTTAATCATAACACACGCGCAGAATTGCACAGTGCCACGGGAACATAATGTGTTGACATTCATGGTATGGCGATGATGGTGTTATCCTAGAGGCGGTGGCTTTTACGTTTTCACCATGACATCTGTTTTGGTCACTGGACACGCGACTAGCCATATTTAAAGTGTGTATATATTAATGAAAAGTGAGAAGGGCAACCACATTGAAACAATAATGACTTCAAAAATATTTCAACAGATCAAGGCTTGCTTCTTTCACTGTGTGGTTTGTAAACAGTTGTGAGTTTAGTGAATTTATGCACATCACGTCTGCACATTTCTGGGAACAGAGTATAAGAATCTACCACCTAATTTACAGTTGTTATGCAGAATATTGAAGCCTCACTCACAAATCAGATGTTTACTTATTTGTGAATCTGCTTTTATAATTCAGGCTTTATTTAACCCTCTGGATGCTTGGATTGTCACTAAGAGCTATAGTTTAATGACTGATCAGGTGATTTTTTTTAAACATGTAGGTTGTCTAATATTTGTTTTAGCTTGTCAGAATTGTACCTTGTGGAATCTGTACTACTTAATCCTAGTTTGTTTACTCTTGTGTATAGTAGGTTGGTATTGCATATTACTCACATTCAAATCACGTTTAAATACAGCAATGATTTGCATTGTGCCCATTATGTAAAGCCTTACAACTATAACCCATTTGAACCACAGCTTGTTAGGTTGGATATAGCTCAGACATAGCCTCTGAATTCAACAAAAAAGGGTCACTCCATTTAATTCACTTTCATCTGCTGACCACACTGTAGAATGGGCTTTCTAACTAACCCTCCACTTTTGCAATTTTTACCTGAACTGCTTTAGAGTTATAATTGACTATTTGTGGCATGTATGTTGTCGTCAGTTAATAGCTGGTTATCATTGCTGGTTGTAGACAAAGCATTTATGGCTAGTGCATTAGCTCATTATTATTATTATTATTATTATTATTATTAGCTGATTGTTACCCCTCCTGGCCCGCTCTGCTGAATTTCTCTCTGTCACCTCATCAGCAGGAGAGCCCTTCTATGCTGCCGAGATGCCTCAGCAGACACAAACACAAGGAAAGCACATACGGGGGCCCGCAAAGTCAGCAGAATTCCTGCCCCCCTGCTGGCCCTCCACCACCTACTGTGTGCACACACACACACACACACACACACACACACAGCGGCATTACATAACAGAGTGACAGAAGAGATAAAGAGGACAGTTTTACTACAAGGCTGCGCATGGCTTAGCTCCCTGACCCACATCCTGTCCAGCAACAATGGAGTGTTGCTGACTGAGTGACCACATGCTGGCCTGAGAATTATGTCACTTTAAGAAGCGAGTAAGCACACTTTGCGATCTTGATGAGGTTCCAGCATTGATGGCATGAGCACGCATAGGAAGGAATATCTTTTTGTAACCTACCAATACTGTTGGCAGGTTGTCTTTATCAGGGTAGTTTGGTGATAGGATTTGGTGACAGAATACATCTGGTGTCAGAGATATTCCATAGCTGTCCATAACTGATGGACCTCTTTTTTTTTTTTTGACTCATTTAAATCACCTAAATAAGTGCCTTTGTATGTCTGCCTCATCAGTATTCATGGCGTCAAACTGGACAGCAATAATTAACCTCTAAAAGCACAATTGGTGCACCATCAGTAGTTGCAATGGAACTGGAAATATGGCGCTTTATTCACTAATAATCTGTGCATGCACAATGTTCATAAAACAATTGTCCTGCTGTGCTCCACTGTGGCTTTTCAACAGACATCACATGGGTATATGAACTGTTTTTAAGGCTTTGTATTTCAGTGCTGTATTTCAGTTTGCAGAAGCAATACACGCAGTACAGTTAGTACATACATTGCCATGATGGTGGCCAATAGGAACAGTTTGTCCCATCTTTAATCAGGGAGAATTAAATATGGAGAGATTCATTGCATCCTGTTCAGAGGAGCAGGTGTATCTTGTTAGGAATCACAAGGGTCAGTTGGACAATGGCGGTGTTACTAAAGTCTGCAATGTAGGAAGGACACAAGAAGAAATAAACTTAATATCTCATAAATATGTATGTAGTTTGCATAATAAATCGCTGATGTTAATAAAGGAGTAGAGATTAGAAAATGCTAACCAAAAAAAATTGATTCCGTGTCGCTCGTACTCAGATTCTCTCAAGCCATATTTTTTTGGTAATGAAGTAAAAATGTGCATATACAGTGCCTTAAATTATAAAATCATCTTAGTACTCAAAATAAAGGGAACTTGCTACAATGACCACATGAGCATGACTTGAAGGATCACACCCTAATTACAGCTGCTTAGCTCTTATGAACCGACATTGCATGTTTTACTAATTAGATGATGTCCTTTAGGTGTTTTGTGGTAGTTTATTAAGGGCAACATTGATCGTCCTTTAAGTTATGGATGGATGGATGTAAAACATTAATCACATCTTCTGTCTTGAGTTTTGTTAGATGTAAAGGAATGTAGTGGTAGCGTGTCTAGTATTTTTTTTTTTTTTTTGCCTGCTTGTTAGTTTCGTTGCATGCACTGTGGTGCTTTGTGGATTTTAGATAGCCTTGACTCACTGAGCAGATTGCCTTCCACAAGACTTGCTCGCCTTCCTCCGGTCAGCATGAGCTGAAAACACCTGCTGGAGGCCACACTTTTGTTGCCATGGCAACTTTTATTGGAGTCATCTATTTTTCTTGGGAACATTTAATGGAAGGAACGCGAGGTGCTGTGAAAAATAGATTTTCATTTTTCTTTCCTCTATCTGCATCTGTGGCCGTGACAGACAGCAGCACTGCCACTGTGAAGTCTCCGCAGTCCCAGAACATTTTGTGTAGAAAGAAAGAACAAAAGAATTGGAGGTTCGATATTAGTTTGTGTTTTTCTGGGGTGAGAGGCAGAGCAGTTAGGAACTATGCTGTAACTGAGAGGTTTCAGCATTGAAGTGTCCTTGAACTCTTTGTTTTGTTTGGGAAGAATGAAAATAAAGACAACTCCATGTTTCAGCAGGGACAAACTTATAAATTAGGCTTTTCCAGAAACAAACATACAGTAGTGACATGTCAACTTAAAATTCTGATTAATACAGTCAGTTGCAAGAGGCCCTAGAATAACATAGTTTACTCGTTCCCCAATGTGCCATTCACAAAAGCCCTTTATCCCAACTCACGCAATTCCTCTGCAGAGGAAATCCCAGGCTGTGAACCTTGGTTGTGAGGATCACAGCTGCGAAAGATCAGGATATCTTTAGGTCAGAGGAAGCTCAGGGTAGCCTGCTGCAATTTGCCAAGCTGATATCCTCTACGAAAGCGTGCAAAGGCAGGTCTGGGCCAGGCTTAGGTTTAATTGGTTCCTTGCGCTCACTCTTAATGCAGGTTCTTTAACTCACAAAGCTCAGGGTTCATCAGCGGTGACAGGGGGGTTCACAGAGGGCGATGTTTTGAGGATGTGTTTGACAGGTTACATGAGAGAACAAACCCTGCGCCATGTTGGTTAAGCATTGGTTCATAGACCTAACATAAGGTCATGTCAAATCGGCCAACAACTCCTTGATGAAGCAGTAGTTAGTCCTTGTGTTTGCCAGCGTCTGTTTGTAATCAGATCCTTGTAATTACTGACCACACAATCATGCCAGGTGGCTGTTGCTGAGTAATGATGCATACAATGTTTATGAATGTTTGGAAGGAACGTATTTTACATTTTGGCTTTAAAAATATGGAGGCTCAGTTGTTGGAGGAAGCAGAAAAGTCCTGCTTTTGAATCCACCGGCCGGCTGGGGTCTTTCTGTGTGAAGTTTGCATGTTGTAGGTCTGAAGCTAGGTGGAGATAGCCCGTAGGCGTGAATTCAAGTGTAAATGGTTGTATATCTATATGTTTTAATCTTTTACCTCATTATACAATGCGTCTAAGCCAAACCAGAGTTATAATTTTGGTATATGTAGTAATGGAAATGTGTACAAGAAACTTTATAGACAATGTTTCTGTGTCAGCACTAACCATAATACATGTCATTAAGATGTTAAATTTAAATGTTTCTTAAATTCAAGACATAACTCCCTTCAACATACATGTACAGTAGCTTTTGTTTGTAATCATTGGCTAAGGCTAGCAGTATGCTCCAAATAAAATTGATTTTGCAGTTCTCTCAGCTGTCAAAACTGGTATTAAATAGAGAGCTGTGGGAATTGCAAGAATGCTACTGCAACTGTGTGTTGTTTTTTTCTGCATTTAAAGTTGCTGAGATCTGGGGACGGAGAACCACAGCCTCTGCAGTTTTAAACTGGCTAAAGCAAAAGGGGTTGTTAAATGTAGGCTCACACGAAACCGTTTGCTAATTGCAGGCGGTTGTGTACTTGTGGGCAGTGAACAAGGCTGTGCAAAAGTTTCAACAAGTTTGGGCGAACAGTCCACACGCACTGCAACAGTGGAAGCCAAAGACGACACTTTGGTTTTGCATGTGTGAACATGCCAAATTCAGTCATGTTTAGGGTAACGTGCCAGCTTTAGTTGGTGACAACTTACTAGCAATATGTGGATTTGTTGGGGGTACGTGTATGTTTACATCCCAAACTCATTTAGAGCCACCAACAACAAGCAGGCAGTGGGCGATTTGTTGTTGCCTGAATCCTCTCGGGTGAACACCTTCACTTTAGTCCCAAGGTCCTCAAGGTTAAATTCACAGTGCTCCGGTGAAAACAATAAGCTGTTTTTTTGGTGGTATTGGTTGTAGAGAAAGTGTACAATGCTGGGCTCGTTGATAAGCTTACCAGGGGCAGATGGTTCCGCTCTGGACACATGCTGTGTCCTTTCATGCCAGCTCACAGCTCTGATGGTTCTCCTGTTACTCTACGCAGAGCTCGTCATGGCTTTGGATTATACTTAAGGCCCTAACCACTTAAAACTCCCACGCAAATGTGGAAGTGGCTAAAATGTAAGGGTTTTCGGGTAATGGAAATTATGTATGCGCACACATGGTTTCGTTGATGCTCGTATTTGCCAGCCACAATTGGTATGTCACTGAACACTGACCCATATCTCAGAATCCACCCAACAAACTGTGGCTGTGAAAAAAAGGGTGTAATGTGCAAAGTGAGTAGGAGCCCTGTTAAAATACTTGTTAGAGGAAGATGGGCTGCAGTCAGTTTGACTGGATTGGCCATCTGTTGCATCAACTGCTGAGACCAGGCCTACAAAGATTGTGTACTACAGAGTAGCATTCGTAATAAGCTGCAATGTCTTTGATGCAGATGATATTACTAGAACTTAAAGTAGGTCTGCACTTATGCCTTTACAAACATCCTTATTATTGAATGACTAAAATATATCAGTAAATTTAAACAGTATGTGTTATAGAAACAAGAGATTTGTGTTGGTGTGGGATTCTTCTTAGCATCACATTTTTTTTAGGTGACTGTATCAGATTACATAATGTAAAAATATTCGGTGCTTGCTGAGTTCAAGAGTCAAACTGTGTGACTCATTTGCCAACGTCCTCGCTTGTGCTGCCAAGTTAGTTAAAGTACCGGCTTTGCTGCTGGAGAAACTTGCAGGCATTTAATCTAGGCTCAGAACGTGCAACGGCATTTTTGTAAACTTTCAGGACCGATTTTCTTTCCGACTAACTTTGTGACTTGCTCTTGCTGGGCGCTGCAGCAAATGAAAACAATGAGTCACTGTTGCGATAGTAGGGTTACCTGTGCAGGGCTCAAAATGATGTCTTTGCCAGAGAGCACATGCTTTGAAGTACAACTACACTGACTGAATCTCACCTCTGTGTACTCGCAGTGGATTGACACACCAATATACTTGCTGATACTCCTTGTATCTCATAGGCAGGCCTTGTTCAACACCCCAAATCCTACACCATTCTTTCTTCTACTGATGAGTCATTTCTCTCAGATACAGCATTGAGAACTACGATGGTATATATAGATATACTGTGACAAATAACATGTTCTGCCTGATTCGACAAGCCTAGACAAATTATTCGAGATAATGTTGAAAAGAAGAGCTAAGAAATACCAGAAAAAAACGTTGGAAGATAATCAGTAAAAGGAATTGAAAAGGATTTAGGAGGATATGTGACTGCAGCCCTATCCTGTTTTGAAATGCTTTGTTTTTGGATAATTGCCATCACGTTTCACACTCATTTTAATGGGCAGGCTATAAACATGCTTCAGGACTATTACCGAGATGTAAAAAACATTACACAAAAAAACAGGAAATTAATTTCTTTATGTTTAGTTATTTTAGCTTTATATTTTTGTCCTGCTAGTCTAATGAGAGTGTGGGATCGTAATCTCTCCTGATGTGAGATGTCATGGTGCTGAGGCTTGTGTGGAATGACCTCAAGTTCCTATGCTAGAAACCACATTAATTAACCCACAAGCCTATACTTTTAAATCATGTACTTTAAAGTTGGTATTCTTGAATATCTGGTTATTTTGTGATTGTTAGTCCTCCTAGAGACTGGGCTCCTGTATTCAGGATATCTAGAAACAAATAGAAAATTCATTAAACTCATAATGAAATTACAGTATTTTTTTTACCGATTAAATCAATCTTGCTCATTTTTATTCCCATCCCATTTCACACCAGTATACTTATTTGTCGATGCATAGCCATGTAATGAAGTGATATCTAATGAGAAACAGTTTGTCTACTGGTTGATAAATCAGACATTCACTTTGCCTTGCTCGAGTGAGCATGTCTCTGGTGGAAAAAGAACCACATACAACTAAATCAAGAAAAGGATTTCTGGGGGGGGAAAGTCTGCAGAGCTCCTTAAATTACAGACAGTCTCTTGTAAACATCTGTTTTCTTTCTCTCCTCCAGGAGCACCATCTCCAGCGGGCCATCTCAGCGCAGCAGGTATATGGCGAGAAGCGGGACAACATGGTTATCCCTGTCCCCGAGGCAGAGCGCAACATCACGCACTACGAGTCCCTCTACCCCGGGGAGTTCAAGATGCCAAAGCAGCTTATTCACATACAGCGTGAGTAGCAGGCTGCCTGCAACAGGATTATCCTCTTAGCTGTGTTAGTGGTCTGCGAGCACGTGGTGATGTTGTTGCCGCTTGGATGCACCGGGTGTGTCTGATGGTGTCAGGGGGTTTATGCTACTGATTGAGAGATTTGTGTATTTGAGTTTGGGTTTTGTGGAGCAGTTAGTTATTATTGTGAACGTGAGGTCAGTCCGACTGTCTCATTTGTGTCAGATCACGTGTGAAAAAAATTAATAGATTTTTCATATAGAAGTCCTATGTGTGGATACTAAGTCTCTACCCTATGTGGATCATCAAACACATCAATGTTGCGTGTTTCATGTGGGAAAGGGACATGTGTATGTCAGTCTTGACACACGTCATGTGTTACATTGTTGTCCCTAGAGGTTCTGACAGCAGATGTGTGATTTCAGAAAATGTTTGAAAGTGTCTCTGTCTCCATGGGTGATTAAAAAAAATAGGGGTCAGTAGGTTATTAGCAGAGAAAGATAGTAAGAAATGATAGGTTTACAACCAAAGAGAAGTGCTGCCTTCTATCACCAGTGTTGTTGCCTAAGATTTCACACATCCCTCTGTGCAAATATTTGCCAGCATCATTTATAACGTTGGCTTTTTACTTCTGGTGATTGCTTTTACGCTTCAAAATGTGTAAGTATCATAAACTTTTGTTTGCCACAGAGCTTATTTTCTGCAATAATCCAAAATCCAATGGAAAAATCCCATTGGCTTTTTGTTGAGGGAACCAGGGCGATGCTAACTTCTGGGTTGGCCTGCAAAAATACGTCATCCCTGCAGCACTCTATTGGTTGCAGCCTGTATAAATGTGGTTTGTTTTCTGGTTCTTAAAATGACTTTAAAACTTCCTTCATCTGGAGAGAATGGCATTATTGACAAACAGACTAGAAGTCACAGTGATGAAGTATTTCTTAACAAAAATGTGAGAACAAATTTAATTTGGTTGCTGTATACTGCAGCCATTAGGTGCACTGTGTTTGAATGAACAACACGTAAAACAGAGGGACCGCTGTGGCAGATATTTTCCCCATCACTGTGCAGCTCTGTTTTTCTGTTATCTAACAGCTTAAATATAGGGTGGTGAGAGAGAGGGAATGCTGCATACCTTTCCAAAAGCTTCAGGTTTTGACAGGTTAATGTGTTGATTATAGTGGGGCTCTCGTAGTGACAGTGCAGTTTAAACATAGGGTTTTTTTTGTGCAGTGGCCACAGTAGCTGATGGATTACAACAGACAGGCACTTCCCTATTTTACCAGACTAATTGTGTGTTATTGTCTGGAGATTCTGGCCTGACTGGTCGAGCAAAAAAACCCAAGCCGGAGGCAATATTTATGAGCAAGTGGCTGGTTAGGTTCCCAGCCTGGATACTAGTGTTTGTCCTGTAGCACTGCTTCATTGAGTTGGTGAAGGCACAGAAACAAACACTAGCACAGTGTTTTGTCATGATAAAATGGTGTGTTTGTTTTTTTGAACGAAGTTTGGCAGTAGTTGTCTGAAGATAAAGCCGTCTGGATCTCATACCCCATGGCTATTGTCTATTGACTTTGCCTGAAATGTACTGCTGCTAAATACAAATGACTCTGCATTATAAAACCATGACATGGCTTTATTTCACCTTGGTAGATCACATTTGCTCTTGAAACAAATCTACTGGTAATCCAACACATGCTACAGATTTTCTGAAAATTGTGACTTTGTCTGTGCAAGGTAAAAAGTGTCTTTGTTTTTCGCTGAGTAATGAAAAATGTTTAATATGCTGAGATTTGTCATGATTATTTGATAAGAAGTCATCAAGTTCATGCACAGTGCAGCCTACTCGAGTAGTGTTTACAGAAGTGATGTTGTGTCTGCTTCAGGCAGTCCTGTTCCTGGCGATGCCTTTGAATTAATGCGTCTGTGTCTATCTCTTGAGTAACCAACTCTTCTCCATCTCACAGCTTTCAGTTTGGATACAGAGCAGCCAGACTACGACCTAGATTCAGAGGATGAGACGTTTGTGAATAAGCTGAAGAAGAAAATGGAAATCACAGCCCTGCAGTTTGAAGAAATGATAGACCGACTGGAGAAAGGCAGTGGACAGCAGGTATTTGTCTGTGTGGGGGAAATACTGGATTGCATGGTATTTGCACAAACACACCTCTGGCTTTGCTTCACACAGAATAAATAAACCCACTAAGTCAGGTACTTTACTCTGTACTGAATAAAATCCTGGTTCTTACCCTGTAATTTAGTAATTTGAGAGGTGCCTTAGTCCTTGGTTTCTTTAACAGTTATGGAAAGCTGCTACATTTTCTACTCCAAGCTGCTGCATGGAGTACATCTCTGACTAATAAGTAGGCTACATAAGTTCATACAACTGTCAAACTTAGAAGTAGGAGTTTATGAGGTGTGACTCCTCCACTCCAGCACACTGCTGAAAGCCAAAAAGCTTTGTTTTGTAGTGTTTATGGCTGTTTAAAACGACTGCAGCTTGTTTAAAACACCTGGTTTCTTTCTCTGTGTCGTTATATCTTTATTATACATGCAACACATCAATACTGGGTCTCTCCTTCTGTTGTTCCGCAGCTTGTCAGTCTCCAGGAGGCCAAACTGCTGCTGAAGGAGGATGATGAGCTGATCAAGGAGGTGTTCGACTACTGGAGCCGCAAGAGGAAAACCTGCAAGGGGGGTTCCCTCATCCCCAACGTCAAGCAGGAGAAGAGGGACGGCTCTAGCACCAGCGACCCCTATGTGGCCTTCCGCCGACGGACGGAGAAGATGCAGACCAGGAAGGTAGGAATCTGTGGCTAGGAGAATGAGGCAGACAAATGGGAGAAGCTGTGCTGTTGTACCTGTTGCATGCAAATGATGGCTTCTCTGTGGCCTAGTAGTTGGAGAATTAAAGGACAAAGGCGTTGTGTTAACCCATTGTGGGACAATTAGCCTCCAAAGCAGTTCCTCTGATCTCTGACGATCCTTGTGGGAGGAAGCAGATAATACACAGCTTTAAAACTGTTCTTTAGGTATCCTTCTGGTATGCACAAAGCCCTAAACCCAGCTTTGATGTAAAGGTTGTGTAGGTTGCACTAGTACATTGGCTACTAATAGTATTTTTACCATGAAATCAGAGGTTTAAAAACGATTGAAAGCCTCAGTACCTTGACGTCTGAAAAAAGTTTCAGTATAAGTGAGAACACCTGTGGCTTTATGTCTGTCTCTAATTATCACTGTTCCATTTTCAGAACCGAAAGAATGACGAGGCGTCGTATGAGAAGATGCTGAAGCTGCGCAGGGACCTGAGCCGAGCTGTCACCATTCTGGAGATGATCAAGAGGAGGGAGAAGAGCAAGAGGGAACTGCTGCATCTCACACTGGAGATTGTGGAGAAGAGGTAGGAAAGACTAGTGTGTAAAATTGGCCCGGAGAGAGTGTGGCAGTGGTTGTCAGCGTTGTCTGCACTGCATCAACTACCTTGTTAGGCAAGTAGCTACTATTAGGAGGCTTTTTCAAAGGGATGAGTATGATACATGCATGCTTCGCTTGTCTGAATAGATGACAGATGTTCGTGAACAGATATATATATATTTTTTTAATATTGTGTTTAGCAGCTGTGCTCTCTGTCTGTCTCTCCGGGAGTGTTTTGGGAATGTTTTCTGATGAGGTTTTAAAACACTTAATGTTAAGCTCCCGAAAGCTGAGAAGGTGAGTGTGTCAGACCTTTACTACATGTGGTGTTTTGGATGGCTCATGTGGTTAACCTCCATGTTTGATTAGGCTTTTGTTTACTCATCAAGTTGAAATCCCAAGTAGAAGGCATTAGGACACTTGTCTGCAAGATTCATAATATAAAAGAGTCAACCACATATTTTCTGTGAAGTCCGGGATCGCTGCTCGTGTTAATTGGGGGCACAATTGTGTACACTGTTTTGCATGCTTTATCAATTTAGAGTTCGCCCTGTTTAGTCAGTAGTGTCAGGAGCAAATGAGCTCATTTACTTCTCTGTGTCTGCTAGAATCATTTTCCCAGTCTGTTAGGCATATATATATATATATATATATATATATATATATGTTTGTATTATTTTGTTTTTAGTTTTAATGTATTTTTTTCTTTTCCGAGCTCCTCTTTGAATTGGTCTGTTTTTTTCCCCCAGTGGAGCCTTTGCGATCCATCTAAACATGACATCTGAATGGGATGAATTTGCTCTGAAAGTAGCTGTCAGTGTGAGCTTAAATTGGACCCTTCTCCTTGAAGTGCTTTTGATTTGTAGTGACATTTCAATTTCCTCTTGTTATCCCGGCCTGGTTTCTGCCTGCGCATCAAAGCCAGTGCTCACTCGCAGATTGGACCACTCTATTCTCCGTAGATAGCTTCTCCGAGTGACCCAGGTGTACTGCGTGGTGGATGTGGTCTGACAGTAGTGTGTTTTGGGCTGCTTCTATTCGCTGACATTGAGGTTCTTTTGGTCACAGCTGTATGGTGTTGACAGCATTAATTAGCAATCATGTTGCTGACTATTGAAGTATAAATTGCAATACACTATGCACAGGTTTCTCCGCTTGTCATGCTTTGCGGTAAATGTTGTTTGGGTGAAGACAGTTTAGATAAAGTTAAAGTTGCGACTAAAGATTTTCTTAATTACTGACAAATCTATATGTTGTTTTTTTACATGAATCTATTAATTGTTCAGTGTTTACTCTGACAAAAATGACAGTTTACCAGAGCACAGATTGTTCTAGTTCTCAAACTAACTGAAATAAACAAAAATGAGGTATTCAGTTTATAATTACATGACATGGAGAAACGCAAGCAAATCTTCCTTTACTACTTTATGAGTTGATTAAAAGAACCTTGAATACACCTTTTAATTTTTAGGTCAGAATTTGGAATTAGCCATTCCTCTAATAAATTGATTGCACCTCTTGTTATTTTAATGTTATAGTAGGACACCCACTCATTTGGTCTGTTTGTATAGCTCTATCTTAAACCACAAGTCCCTTTTTAGGTATTTTCCTTAGTGTTAGCTGTTCTGATACTACTGGGACCTTCTTTTTAACCATAAAATAATCCCCTAATCTGTTCTGCAGCTGATTTGTAAATATGCCCCCCTTTAAGTGCACCAACTCCTCTACCGTTTTTCTCTTTTTCCATCAGGAATGCGATGCCAGACCTTGGCAGTGAGGTGATGGCAGAGGCACTTGCGCAGCGAGCTCTGGTGAAGCCTGTCTACACCATCCCCATCATTCCCCTGTCCAACAGTAACCAGTACAGACACCAGGACCACTTGGATATGAAGGACTACAAGAAAGTAAGGCCGTCTACATTCGCAGCACACTGGCTTCCTCATAATTATGTCAGGAGCAGAATGGGAAATGATTTCCATCCTTCCTGGCTCTTGATGAGTGTGGGTGTTGGAACCGAATGTCTGCAAAAGTATCTGACAATGATATTGACTTAATTTGTCCTTCACTTGAGTTCACACATTGATGATGGCTGAAGTGTGGAGCTGTACGGGGCAGTATACTGTACTTCATATTGAACACAACGACTCAAACTGAGACCATGACATTTTCATTGTCGAAAAGGTACATCATTTAAAATGGCAACTAGGTATGAATTATTGAAAATCATTGTCGTACTGAGAGTACGTAACTGATTTTTCATAAGGAAACCAATCTTACTGTAAACCTCAACATTTACAAGGCAAGTTTTCTTGTGAATGTGTAATTTTCCTCAGAAAACCTTCTTCAAAAGTGGTCTGACTTTTTTCAGAATGCAAAATTTAATTACCAAATTAAAAAATAGATATAACAATTCACATTTATTAAAGGACAATTGGTTTTACCAGGCTCTTGGGTATCCCTCTGCCAAAAGACTGACAGTTGTGTATCACTCTGGTTATCAGAGTTATGTCATTGTCTGCGTTTACATGCACACTAATTTTCCGCCTATTCCGAATTAGGCCTTATTGTGAATGTAGCATTTTCCGATTAAGACGTGGGATGTGCCGATATTATCTATCAAAAACTGGAATATTTTGTGCATGTAAACGTAGTCATTGAGGCAGTCGGGTACATGCTTTATGTGCTGACTCCTTCAGACTCAAAACATTTAATGTAAGGCTGAGTTGCCATATGCTTCGATAATGTAGCACTTCATTACACAGCGCTACTGTGAACTCTGTGTCACCTCTTCTCATTATAACTTCATTAGCTCCAGTGTCCAACACCCCCCACCCCGCCCCCGCCCCGCCCTGCAGGGAGACAACTACTTCCCCTTTTTTCTGCTCCCTTTTCCTCCACCAGCTGGTTGACTGTTCCCTTTTGTTTACATACGCTCATTTTTGGTTTAACTGTGCCCCCTCATCACTCTAACCCGCACGTCTTCCATTGATTTGACCCAGCAGTTCTTCACTGTAGAGTCCCTGCCTCTCTGTTTGCTTTGTCCCCCACGTCTAAGGACTGAATAGGATCTGACTAATCCTAGTAGAGTTGGAGTCTGTTCAGACAGGGAGGGGTCGTCCCACTGGGGAAGTTGGGGTGAACGGTGGCACGGGGTGGATTGAGGAAGGGGGGGGCAGCCATCTGGCTAGGCAGCGGCATCTGGCACATGCTGCCATCTGCATATCAATGCCTCTTTTTACTCGCTGCTGTTTCTACGCACACTCTTCGCCTGTGCATAGACCACCAACACTAGACTACCACCAGCAGTATTGTTTTGCATCTTGAGATGCCTTTTTGATCACGCAGACTGTAGTATAAACATTAAGCGCTGTTTCCCTCCCCTCTTCACAGCCGGAGAAGACGGAGGCAGTACGAACCAAAAGGAAATATGAAAAGAAACCCAAGATCCCTCCTCTGTCAGCGCCTCAACATTCAGGGCCCTCTGTGTTCAATCCCAAGGACCTCAACCAGTATGATTTCCCCAGCTCAGACGAAGAACCCTTCTCGCAGGTAACATGATTTAATTTCAGATGTGAGTTAAATTAACTTTTGTTGTGATGTGGTTTCAGTACAACTGTCATATGGATGCTAATATTAAACATGAACCAACAAGGAACAGAGGGTGAAAGCTGTAATCACCCAGCCAGCAATGACTGTTCTCCAGCAACTCTAAAAATCACACTTGGCTAGAAATATACTAATTGTGTCAGGTGTATAAAAGGGTATGGTTTCAAACCCGAAGCTCTCCATTTACTTAAATAGTTTTTATTGTATAGATCCATTCAGGTTCCTCAGAGGAAGAAGAGGAGAATGACCCAGATGGCTGCTATGCGTTCAGGAGGAAGGCCGGCTGTCAGTACTACGCTGTGAGTGCCCTCCTGTGACACCCGTGCTTCTATTTATAGTGCCAACAGCAGGCTGGCCAGTCTGGCTGCCCTGGCTGTTAGTCTTCCACACTCTGCTGGACAGAACAATGCAATAAGGGAGACTCACCTTTTTTTTCCCAATTTCTTTCGTTGCTCTCAATTTTAATACATGACGTCTTCTTCCCCCTGTTTTCTCTCTCTGCATGCCCTCCTCATCTCCCTTCAGTCTCGTCCAGACCAGAGTGGCAACTGGCCCTGGGTAAGCCCGTCAGAGGGTGGGCTCGGCGACCCACGCTTCCGCTACTGTCTGACCTCGCTGAACATGCCACGGCGCTGCATAGGTTTGGCAAGGCGCCGCGTGGGCAGAGGGGGCAGGTGAGTTCAGTCTGGCTGTTTGGTTTCCTCACACTTGCTGAGATTTGATCAGTGGTGCTTGGATTGTTTTGCAGGTACACAAGCAAAATGGAAGTGGATTGTTTCCAAGTCCTGAAGATTTGGCTGAATCAAAAATAATAATTTCTGATATACACGACTTCATATTTCGTGAAGCTTTTAAACCACCATTTTATATTCTGACGTGTGATGTAAAGAATAAGTATGATATGATCAGCATTTTGCCCAGGTACTACATGCATTCATCATAATCACGATACAGCAAAATCTTCAAATTCAGTAAAGAAAATTGAGTCTGAGAAAATGTAGAAATCTCAAATGAAATGTGTGTAGGAATGCTGCCAGTGCCGATCCTGAGCAGGGGAAATTCAGCCAAGTGTTGGCTGAAGCTGCTGAGGTTGTTTACCATACCAGTTCTTTGGCAGGTTACCAGCGATCATTTGGCGGGCACATTCCATTATAAATATCAAGCTGGCTGCTGAAATGATGAACATGACAGTCCCATTTTGGGATTCACCTGCCACTGTGGCCTGTAGACAAATCAGAAAACTTAGCTTCTGCTGAGTTCAGACAGCAACGTGTCCTGCAGCTTACACTGATATCTCCTCAGTAATTACACAGACAATTGAATAAAGCACACGGGCTGGAGGAGTTAGCCAGCGGCTTCCACAGTGCCAGGTGTTGTCGAGGAGACCAACTGGGTTAGGCGGTATCTGTTTCACAGACGCACATGAGATTAGCAATGTTCTGTTTCTGTCTGCAATCGACCTTATCGCCTGCCCCAAGGGAGGCTGAAGGACCAGTCTATCCGTCTTCTTCAATATGATGCGTACTTATGATAGCAAAACTTGATCACATTAGAAAACATGGAGCTTAGTATGTTTCTTTAGCCAGACTGGCAGTCTGCCTGTAGGGACTGCAACTTTGCTTAGTCCATTTGTTGTTCTTTCCAACACGGGTCCAGAGTTAAATATCTCAAGTTTTTCTGTGAGACTTAGTACAGACATGCAAAAGTCCTTATGACTTTGGTTATTCCCTGACATTTCAGCCAGTGGCGCACAATTTCCAATTGTACAACATCTAAAAATGTCACAGGGCAGTTTTGATTTAGTTAACAACATGGCCTTTGCTCCGGTATCAGCCACAGGCCAACTAAAAAATGTTGTACCCCACTAGTGGTAAGGCTCTAGAATCGCAAGAATAGCAATGTTGTCTCTTTTTCTGGATTTTAACAAGCTTTACAGCCTCATGAAGCTGCAGCACGGCTGTAAACTTTGAGTCTTGTTCCATTACATAAGTGTTCTGTTCTGTTTTCATGGCAGAACTGCATGTTTTTGCTGTTTTTTTTGTAAGCTATATTTGGTACTGGCCCACTGGATGGATTACATGAATGGTATGCAAGCAATAGCCAGACATGTGCAATACTCCAGTCATAACCAGAAGATGTTGATGTTGTAATGTACTGATAATGACTACAGCATGTTTTTCATTTCACCTGACCTCGCTTGTGGGTTTTAACAGCTCACTGATGGGGATTTATTCTAATGATTTTTGGTTCTGTTTCAGGATCTTGTTGGACAGAGCGCATGCAGATCTAGACAGCATCTGTCAGAGCCTAGACTCTGACCCGGAGCATGAACCAATCGCCTCACCACTTCCAAGTTCTCCGCTCCGCAACTCCAACGCCAGTACCTCAGAAACCAATACCTCGGACCCAACCAGCTCCTCCCATGTTCCCTCCTCTTCATCACCCCTGTCGTCATCATCGCCAACACCTATGGACCTCAGCCAGATTCTTTTGAACATTAAATCTTGCCGCTGGAGGCACTTCAGACCACGGACGCTATCTCATCACCCCTTGGGTGGAGGAGACTTGTCTCGCAGAGGATTTAGGGATTATAGCCGGACAGTGTCAGGACTAACCCGGACTCTGTCTGGAGGAGCCAGCTCCCAGAACCGCACCGGCCCAGCCCCCACCCCTGTCAATGGTGAGTCAGTTGTTTCCTCTGCCACGCTGCTCAATGTTTTCTTTTGCATCTTTGGCATAGTACGTCTGAAAATTGTACAGCTGAATATTTTCATTGGTCTGAACACAGAGTGGAACAGTTCATCTTGCTGCGTTGTAAGCAAAGGTTTCTTGGCGCCACAAGGAGCGAATTTAATATAGTTTTGATAAGCTGTCATTCTACAAGGTTAGGGACTCTGGCAGTCATTCCTGGGAGTAAATTTAGACAAGCCTGATCGCCCTTTGTGTGCTGTAATTAAAGAAGTAGTTGAATTCAGTCTGAGCATCAGTTAGAAATACAGTTTGCCTTCAGTACATTTTGCAACTGCTGTTATCGGATGTCAACATCCCCCTCTTTGAACCTAGATACTCTCTTTCAGCGTGGGGTCAACACATTTTAGGCCATTTTGTTTAACTGGATTCTGTCTCATTTATTCATTGTATGGAAGTTTTAGATTGATCTTATTTATTTTTGACGGTTTTCGACTGCTCTTTGGTTGTCTTTTAGGTTGTTCTAGAGTGTGATCTTTTATTGTTATTATGGGCACAATTATAATAATGATATTCTGAAGTTGTGACATACTTGTTGTGTGTCATCTGTCTAATGCTACTAGTCTGTAACTCATTGTTATTGCTGCCCATATTGGCCTAGACACTCTTGAAAAAGAGTCCTGACCAATAACAGTGAGATTTTCCTGCTTAAATAGAGATTATGGTAGCGTGTTATGCATAAAATCGTGGTATATTTATACCTTTATATGGGAATGAGACTGTTTTTTTCTCACATTGATGTAACAACCTTTTGATATTTTAAATCCTGCATTGTTTACATCCATGTTTGCTAGCTTGCAGTCCTCTTCTTGCTTGCCTTTGTTGGCACATTGCTACTTCTTCTTTGCAAATCAAAGCAACTGTCAATTAGAGGCATAGTGTGAAACGCGTGGCAGAATTTAGTATCACGTCACCTGCGTGCACGTGTGTTTGCACGGTACAAACAAAACCAGGATCCACTTGTAAAGACATTGCTCCTTAGTGCAGCTAGGGGTCAAAAACTCCACATGGTGCCTTTTAAAATGGTATAGCAAAATCCCTTGATGCGTGACAAATTTTCATCAATGTCGTCTCATGGGACATATTGTCATCCCCCCGAACCCTAATAGAGGTTTAATAAAGCCATAAAGTGTCAAGTATATGGATTGTTTAGAGCTCAGCCAGGTGGCGGAGCAGGAAAGGCGGCCTGCTTTAACCGTTAGAGGATCCTCTCTGTCGGACTTCAGCTCTTCATCTCTCAGTACAGAAAACCAAAAAAAAAATTTGAGAATTGCCTTTGTGGTGTGCATGGGGAAGAGTGTAATTGAAAAATTTCACCATGCATAAAATGATGTGCGGTGTCGTGGTTTAACTGATTTTGTGCATGAGAATATTCACTGGTGAGAGGAAAAAAGTTGGACTTAAAAGCCAGACCAGTGTTGCTTAGTTGAGACTTGCTGCTGCTCTTGTGTAACACATTTTGATGAGGCGCCTCAAAGGTAGAGTGCTCCTCTCCAGCCTGGGCTCCCATGCTGCTGGCAAATCACATGAACTTTCTGCTTTCAGACCCTCTTTCCATATTATCATACATTAATTCCTGCTCCCATGGCTTGGGGGAGACGATTAGAAATGCTCTTGTATAAATAGATTCGTGAGTCTGTGCTGGTGGCTGTAGAGAACTTGGTGAATATTTGAGCCACTCTGGGCTGGCTGAGGAACACAGTAGAAATGAATTTATCAGAAACATGGCCTCACTTCAAACTTCCTAATCTCTCTATACACAGGCAAGTTTAGGGAGAAACATCTGATTTTGTTCAGGTTTCATTTCTTGTCTTGATGTCAGCATAGTTACGCATTTTTGCCACAAACCTGGCAAGTCAGAATGTAAAAAAAAAAAAAACTTAATTTGGTTCTTGTCACATCTTGCTAGAATTAAACTTATATAATAATTGTGGAATATGCTAAGAATTTGTTTCTCGGGTTTATTTATTTATTTATTTTGCTGTAAACTTACTATTTTAAAATTTCCTAGCAATGTGATAGTCTAAACATATTGCTAATTGAACCCTGACCAAAATCTTCAAAACCAGTTGTAAAATAGTGGCCTGCTCTCCAGTTTTGAAATAAGTGTGTAAGGAGTAGAAGAGAACCTTTTTTCTTTGTGATCGTTGCCTATATTTGGTGATATAATAAATAGTTGCCACCTTGAGGGTTATTTTAGTAATTAAAGTGAAATGAGGTTGAAAACATCTATAATTTGTTGGAGAGTATGCCCACAGCATGGAGGTAAGAGTGGGCGTTGCTTTGTTTTGGCGGTTTTCTATAGAGAGACGTGTATCTCAGGCCTAATCTCAGCACATTCTGATTTAGGAATTCAGTCAAATAATATGACAAAACACAGGCTTGTACTCTCCTCAGAGTGCACTGAAAGAGATTTCTACTGGACATGTAGAGGTGCTGGTTATGGCTGGATATTGTTTGTAATGGTTTGATTCATGAAAAAAGCCTGTTGGCTTCAGTAAGATATGTTGACAATGTCAGAGTAGGAAAACCAGGTATGAATAATACAATGAATAAGAGCTGAATTCCATTTAGCTGCTTCGGGTTTCAGGGTCCTGACTGACTGTTAGGGCTTACTGGGACACTTGAATAGAACAGAGCCATTATTAATGTTATTAGTAACACCTGTGCTTTTCCTACTATGACAAGTCAAAATGTCTGCTGTGAAAAAGGCCTATAAGAAGAATATCGTTTCAAATACCAGAAAAGTGCCTTTTTTAGACGTTATTATAGCCGTACAGGAAATTAACTTTTAGTCCAGGGTTGGAAAAATTATGATCAGAAACTGGCTCATCAAACAATACATAAACGAGACCATGAGTCTGACCAGAAGTTTGAATGTCACCTGTCTGTACTTGACAGTTTTCCATGCTCTGCCCAACTGACACATTATGGTTGGAACCATATTATTATTATTATTCAGGTGTAATACCCAGCCCTAGCCTGACTTTGCCAGACCAATTTGCAAATGTGAATTGGTCTGGAACCTCTCAGGTGATTTTCCATTTTCAAGGGGGGAAGACCAAAATGGTCTGGGCGCAACTGGATAGACCTACAACCAATCAGAGCAACGTAACGTGTGATGTAGCGCTGAGCGAATCCTGTGGGAAGTACGGCAAACACATCTTTCTTAACTAAAGCTTTAAGTGCAGTTGTTTGTTCTTCTTTTAGAGAAAATATACTGTTAGTTCATTTGATACTGACGTGAAAGCGGATTCCGAACTTTCCACATCAGCGACAGCCATCTTGGTTGTTTACGGAAATGCCTCAACTGCGCTCCACTGTAAGCGACAGCCATTGTATCAAACCCTCCCCATATTAGATTGTCATTGGCCTGGTCCGGGCCTGGTTGGCTTGAAATCTGTCTGAATGGGAGGGGGACCAGACACATCTGCCAGAGCAAATAAAACATGAGCTTGCAGTTTCGTCTGGTTCCCAGGCTAACCCAGCCCTAGTTCTGATACCAGTTTGAAATCTCACATTTGTAGTTGTGTCAAATTTGGCCTCATTAGTTTACTGCTTGTACAGAGCCTAAGAGTTCTGGCTACTTCGGATACAGAAAATACTGTCTAGGAAATCTATGCTGTTTGTTGTTTGGTTCTGGCTTGACTCTTTCCATTACACAGTGCAGTATTGTCTGGCAACACACTGTTGTGACCACTCGGATGTGTGCAAGCTCACGCACCACAGGTACAATACCTTGTAGCATGTTACCTTACACCATTGTGCAAATTTGAGTGAGAGCTGTACGATCAGGCCTCAGGAGCACAAACTGCTGTGTGTTTGTGGCTTTGTGTTTGATGAGCCTTCACACTGGGCTTTCTAGCTTGTATTTCATTTTCTTTTGTGCCATTGTGTTAGTTATTTAATGGCCCAAAAGTTTCTTACATCATTGAATAGAGGTGGCAGGTTGTCCTGTCTTAAAAAGCTGTCAGCTTTACAATTACTGCATTTTTATGTTGATGATTTTAATATTTCAGAAGCTTTTCCCTCCTGACCAAAAGAGAATTTTTGAGGAAACACCTTTTTTAACATTTCAGTTTAAAAGCTGAAAAGAAATTAAAGCTGTAAAGATTATTAGATCGAAAATTAAACATTTTTTAAAAACTATTTTGATAATCGAATAATCATTTAGTCATTTTTTAAGCAAAAAAAAAGCCAAAATTTGCTGGTTTCACGCCTCTTAAATGTGAGAACTTTGTTTTTCTTCGTTTGACTGCTGGTCAGACAATACGTGACATTTGAAGACGTCGATTGATCAAGAAAATAACAGGCAGATTAATCGATAATGAAAAGAATCGTTAGTTGCAGCCCTAGTTAAAATGTTAAGATGATGAATATGTGCACAATATTAGCTTCAGTACAAACACATACAAATCAAAACCCCTACTTGTCAGTGTGCTCTGTGTAAGAGTCTCACCTAAATAGCAAGTAAAGCAACTGAACCACACCGCAAACAATATCCAAACTCTGGTTTTGACCGATGCACCTTATCCTTGCTGTCCACAGTATTCACGGCAGAGCAGTACCAGCAGCACCAGGAGCAGCTGGCCGTCATGCAGAAACAGCAGCTGGAGCAGAGCCAACAGCAGCAGCAGCAGCAAGCCAACAACCCTGCAACAACTATCAACACACAGGTCAGTGAGGATGGACACACAATGTAGAGCCTTTACTACACCTGTGCTTGTAAAACCTCTTTAACACAAAAAAGATCTGTATCAGCCATTATGGGTGTGAAAGTATTTGTAAGAGGAAGAAGGTTTTATCTCACAGGTGCTGAAATTGAATCCTGGTCAGATTTGGATCTACTTTTACTTCACCACCCCGCCTGTTTTTGGCTGTTTGTGTCATTTTGTGTACTTTTTCGTGCATTCTCACATGTGCTTTTATGACCAAATAGAAGTAAATCGGAGCTTGGTTAAACTAAATCAGCCAGAGTTCTCCCAGTATGGAAATCATTTACAGTTGAAGGTCAGTCCACCCATCCGTAGGAAATGGGACGCATCCCCATTCCCACAAGCAGTATTAATGCCACTGGCCGAGTTCCTGTTTGGCAGCAGAAGTGCCGAGCTCAGCGGTATCAGCTGTTTCAAACATTTTAGCAGAGCGGTCAAGTCTTTGGCACACACCCACATGTTTTCTCTCTTGTTTTCTGTCTAGGCGCTCGTGTCCAAGACGTTGGACCAGGCCAGCGCCCAGTTCGCTGCTTCGGCCCTCGTCACCACGGACCAGCTGCTGGCCTTCAAGTCCAAAGAGGAGCTGGTGCTGGCAAGTGGAGTCAACGGGGTCCTGGCAGGTGCAGGTGAGTGTCACTTATTTTATTATCGACTTATTTTACTAATTAAACCAATCAATTAAAGGCTCAGTGGAGAAGGAGTGAAGATCTACATTTGTCTGCCAAGTTTTCGCACTGTGGGGGCCTGCTCCCTGTGGTGGGGTCACCAGATGATTAATGGAATAAGAAAGGAAAATATTTCTGTTACATAAACTATTTTCCCTCACTTTTCTCTCATTTTGGCCTTTTCTTGTGAAATAACGGGTTACGTTTGCCTCTTGAGGCCTCTAAAAATCCTTCAAATGAATAAATCCAAGAAGGAAAAATGACTCTTTGGTCTAACTGCTCTCCACTCATGTTCACAACTAGGCCCTAACTTGTGTTGAGGGGTCACCAATAGGCTGGGAATCTGCTTATGGGGAAACAATAGGGGGAAACTGTATGTTAAGGGCATAATATTTGGAAAATGAACACATAGCTACATATTTGTAGTCGTGCACCCACTGTCAGTAGTGCTCCCCCTTTCCCTCATGTATGTAAATGGGGGTGGAAAAAAATTGAAAAACACTTAATACTCAATACGATGCAGTTATTACAACAACAGCATTAGTGTTGCATCAACACCTCACTGACTGTCGACAAAAACTGAACCTTGTACGTTTCACAGAGATGGGATATATTGCATGGCTGCTGTAATAGATTGCATTAGATTGGGCAGAGGGCACCTCATAAACTTGTCTTGTCATTGAATTTGCCAAACCTTGAAATCTAGCTGGAAAAAAATGTTATTTGAAAAAGTGTGTGCAACTTCATTCACATTCTTGTGTTGTTGCTGCCTTTTATCCATTTTCGTTTGTATTTACGATCTCTTCTCTGTTCGCCAGGTGTTTTCAAAGGCTTGCACCTCTCCAGCACCACCGCAGCCCTTCACCAGACCAACCAGTCGACGCACACTACCACCTCCGTGGCCCCGACTTTCCTCCAGCCATCCTCCAACTCGGCCACCCCTTCGCCCGCCACCGCCGTCCCCACCTCCCTCACCTCCACCCCCAGCGCCCATGCAGCAGCAGCGCTGGGGATCCTGGGATGCAGCGCCGCCAACGCAACCCCCGCCACCACTCAGGTCCTCATCGGGAACAACATCTGTCTGAGCGTGCCGTCGGCCGCCAGCCTGGCCGGACGCCACATTCCCCGGACCCTCGGCAACGTGCCACCCTCTGCCTTAAAGCTGTCCGCCACCACCAACCTGCAGATGCCCAAAGTCTCTGGAGCATCGTCCATGGACCTGGGCTCAAGGTGAGGCGTTGCTACACCAGTAACGGCCTGCTTGCCGAGAGTTAGATTAGAAGATCAATACCATTCTCATGTATGTCAGGGGAATATAAGGCCGCACCCAGCAGAATATTAACATAGTTTAGCATAAAAATGGGACACTTACAGTATGTTAAGATAAGCTAATTGTCTCCCGGCGGTGGCTTCATATAGTGTACAGACATGCAAGTGACATCGGCCCTCGCATTTAACTCCCGGCAAGAAAGCGGATAAGTATTCGACATTTCCCAGTCTCCTTTAACAACGTAAAGTTACATCCTGTTTGAGTTGGGGTCAAAATTATAGTTAAGAATTGGCATTATTTCTGTATCAGACATCACTAAGTTTTCTCGCATAAAAAATGACAAAAGAACAGAGTTATTATTTATTCTAATTGACTTCATACTGATGCAGAATAAACAGACATTTAGCCACAGGCTTTCATTAGTTTACACCAGAACTGAAGCTGTGCAGACTAAAAGCCTCCACACAGGTGTGGGCGATCAGACGATAGTTTGTTCCTTGTGGCATCGTCTCAAACAACGCCTCCATGTTCCAGACACAACAGAAAACACACATTTAATAAAGAAAAAAAAACAAGAATATATATATATATATATATATATATATATATATATATATATATATATATATATATATATATGAGAATTTTATTGTAAGTTTGTCACTCTTGTTGTAGCAATATCAGATTACCTTTTATGTAATGTTTGTTTCTGGATAAGCAACAGTAAAGCCCTTGCATTAACATACAATCCCTGGTTTAAGCATTCAGTTGGACACAGCAAATATCATCTAAATATTGCCAACGCAGTGTCTGCCAGAGATAATGCAGCTGAGATTGCCACGGAACTGAGAATCCACATAAATCCGCCTGAAAGAAGAGCTGAACTAACGTGACGTCAGAGCTCTCCAGTATTCGCACACGGAGAACAGATCTGTTGACTGAGATCTGGGGCAGTTAAAGATAGAGTTTTGACAAAATAAAACTGCACACAGGAGATAAAGAACATCAGCGGTAATCTCTCCTCTTCCTCTCTTCCTCTCTTCCACAGGGATAATCACGACGAAGACAAGCCAGCACTGAACAGTATAGCAGACAACACAGTGGCCATGGAGGTGACGTAGTAGCGGTGCAGTGAAGAGTCCACTCTTTAGGTGCTGTGCATCGTAGCATCGGGAATGCAAAAGGGACAGCAGGACTCTGACGCAGACTGACAGAATGAGGAGTGGCTGCGGCCGCTCGCTTGCAATTCTCATCTCTCATACTTTTTAACCCTTTTTTTTGTTTTGTTTTTGTTACTGTTAAAAGTACAAGATCGACATCTGTAAATTATGAATATGGCAAAATTAGTATCTGTACAGCAACTACATATTTGTAATATCCCCCTTGTATATATTACTTGAATACAGAACTGTCCATTTGTGATGTTTTGCACTTGGGAGTCAAACTTAAAGGAAAAAAAAAGTAAGCCAAGTAACTTGTGGCGAGTGTGAGAGATGTGGGAGTTGTATAGAGAAGAGTTTTATCACATCATGTGCATGGTGCGGAGCCTGCTGTTTTTATCTATTTATTGTGCTGTGTTTACAGTTTCTTTGTTTTGTTTTTGGTTTGTTTTGTTTTTTTATTTGTACACTGTACCTTCGTTGGTTCCTGTGCTGTAGTAAATGTTAGGTAGCTACGGACTCCTGGGTATTTTTGTATATTGTGAACACAAAGCAGGTCCCCCCCCCTCCCACCACCACCTTTATTTTGGGTCCCTGTGCTTCTCTCTGTGGATCATGTGAAAATCAATGGTGACATACATACAGACAGTGAGGCCAGGAGAACGAGAACGAGGAGGAGGAGGAGGAGGAGGAGGAGGATGAAGAGGAGGCGGTGTGTTGGCGGGTGACTGTGGTTCACTTGAAGAGAGGTGCTCCTCTCTTCCTGGGAGCTTCCATCAACATTGTCCCAAACACAAGTAACAAAACAGGGATGAAGTCTCTTCCCAGAAGCCTCTGCTGCTTCTGATTAAAGCACTATTTTTTTGTGATGTTTTTATTTTTGTTCATGGTTTTGATAAATATCAATGCTGCTTTTGTATTTTGTTTGTTTTTGAAGGGGTTGTTCTTCATTTTCATGCAAGCAGAGTCCCCTTTATATTTGTTTTATCCCACAAACATTTTTGTAAAACAAAAATTCAGTTATTTTTGTATTTGTTTTTTTCTTGTTCTTGTGGTAAACTTGATTGTAAGCTTTCCGTTTATTGAAAGACTTCATTCTTTTGTTCATTTGTTACTTGTTCATGCATAGGTGATAAGGGAGGTGAATGGGCAGTAATCGCTGTACGTGTTTCATCATTCCAGTTTTTAATAACAAAAAATGCTAATGAGGGGGGCGGAGGGGTTGTGGGGAAATGGCAGTTTTCTCCTCTCTCTTCCCCTTTTTCTTTATTTTCGTTTTTTTCTTTGAAAAAAGAATCTCCAGACGGCTGCAAGGCCAAAAACCACAAGTATTGGGTGCCTTCCTTTGGGGAATTTTATGTACTCTCTTCTGTGAAGAGTTAGGCACAAAGGCAGCATTACTTAGTAGTGCTTCTCGTCTTTGTCAGAATCTGAATGCCCAGTCCAATGGCAGGATATATCCTTGAGGTTTACTTGTCCCACCTGGAGGCTGAAAAGACTAAAAAAAAATGTGACAGAACTCTCACTAAAATAAGACAATAAAGCCCAGGGCATTAAATGTGAACCGTTTGGACTCTGGTGTCTTTTATATACGTGTGTGTGTGTGTGTGTGTGTGTGTGTGTGTGTGTTCACAAGGATCTGTAAATATAGGAACTGAAAAGTGAGGAAGTTAAGGGTTACAGTTTGGTTTTATCTTTCAACGGATTTATGAGTGTACAACCACAAATGTAGGGCTGATCTTGATGGTTAGGAACATATCTATTACTATGATGAAAATATGATACACCAGAGGCAGTGGTGTGAAGCTGGAGCCAGCAGTCTGTTAGCTTAGCTTAGCATAAAAACTGGAAGCAGGGGGAAACCGGTAGCTGGCTATGGCTAGCTAATCCGGCACATAACCTCCCCTAAAACCACAACTTGTCTTGTTTTTATACTTTGGTTTTTTATGTATTAAAAACTGGATTTAATGTGTTAATTAGTGACCTTTGAAGGTGCTAGTTGGCAGATTTTCTTACCTTTGGACAGAGCCAGGCTAGCTGTGTAACCGTTTCCAGTCTTTATGCGAAGCTGCTAGCTCCAGCTTCGTATTTAGCATTTTACAGACATGAGGGTGGTATTAATCTTCTCATCTAACTCTTGGCAAGAAAGTGAAGCAGGGGGGAAACAAAATCTGCCTATCTCGTCTGTTTAATTTGTACAATAACGTAATTGTAAAAAGGACAATTTGTGATTTCACGGGGGAGTGATTACGTGCGGGAGTAATTCTTGGCCGGGTGCAGTTACTTCCTGGAGTCGTCATCATCTCGGTGAGGTTGCCAGGCAAACTCTAGAGACTCCGGGAAGTCACTTGACCCAGCCAAGAAAGAAACTGTCAGTACATACCAAAGAAATCATAACTGGGAAAACTATTGACAGCATGTTAAATGTCATTCTCCACAAAAACACTCCTGTTCACCTCTGTTGTTTTGAGGTGGAGACAGAAATCTCAGAGACACATATCTCAAAATGTCAACAGATAAAAAACAAAATGATCTTCATGGCTAGAGAGCAGTTACTATAAGTAAGTGAGAAAATTGTAATTTGTGTAAAGAAACTAATTAAGAGTTTTTAACTAGACAGCTTTCTTCACCGCTGTCAACAGGCAGAGATGTCCTGCCTGTTCACCAAGGTGGACTCCTCGCACACTTTACAGTTTGTTCTGCACCGGTGTTTCAGGAAGAATAAAACACCACAGACACACATTCCCTGTAGCAACTCAGCTGTATAGATATCACTTTCTCATCAGAGGCCAAATTACTCCCAAGTTTTTCAATTTAGCCCTGCTGGAGCGCTGCCAGCGTTAGTCAGCCACACATTATTTATGCTGGAGAAGAGAAATCACTCAGCAGTAAGACAACGGGCCCACCTCACAGTCTGCAGGGTGGGCGGTAACCCTGCCACATGCTTTCTCATTACTATAGTGAGAGGTTTTGGTGCAGACCTGAAATAAAGTTGTTTTTCTCATCAACTTTTCGGGGTGTTAACAGCAGCTTTGTGGCTGAAATAAATCACTGATGTCGTCTGGGGAAGATAGCTGCAACTGTAGCTCATATCTTGGAATTTTTCCCATTAAATTCACAACACATTTCCCGCCCCCCCACACCCCCCAAAATGACTTATGTGCATTCAAACAGAGTCTGCAGCTTCTTTCTCTTTCTCTCAGCTATAATTTAGTTTGTAATGGGAGCTAAGCATGTGTGAGGTGTTCAGGGTTAATCAGCTCTTGCAGACCAACAGGCCACCAGGTTTTCTTTTTTTTTTCCACTGTTGAGTAATTCGTCTTCTCAGGGCCGCATTCTCACCAGGAGAGTTTATTCAGACTTCCATGTTCACTCCGAAAAAGACTCCTCTGCACCCGTGACGCATTCGGGACAAGCGTGGAGATCTAAAGGCGCGACAGGCGTGGCAGTGCCAAAAAAACACGGTGCAGCTGTTGGCCACCACTGGATCAGATGTCGTGGTGAGGGGGAGTGATTGGGCGAGGCAGAGGGCCAGGCCTGTTAACACTGCTCACACTTTGTGTCTCCCCGCGGCCTCAGACAACAGGTGCGAGGCCAGAGGCAGCAGTTCAGGCGGTGGTGACTGACACTCTGGTTCTGTGAAAGGTGACTCCACTTTCCAAGTACTCAAGAACAGGAAATGACATGCACACTTCATTACAAGTGAGAGCAAGGGTAACAGCATTTGAACTGTCAGTTTTAACAGCAGAGCGTGTTGAATTTGAGGGCTTTTTTTTCTCTCGTCTGACGCATGTAAGAATACTGGAGCCAGTCCAGTGGCACTGGTTGTGGCCCTGCTTCTCTCTGCAAGTCTTTGAAGTGCGGTGGAAGCGCTCAGACCCTCTGCAAAGGAAATGAGTCACGCAGGCCGCGGATAGCGAGGTGCAGAGCAGTGGCAGCGAAGTACAAGTGCTGCCTCTCTCTCTCTAACAGCAGTTCAGAGAAACTAGAGGGTGAAGAGGTGCTGATGGGGGTTCTTAACCACAGGTGAGATGGTGTCATCCTGAATGCTGTCATGCACAGAGAGATAGTGTACCGCTGTGGCAGTTCTGTGAGAATCCTATTTTTATAACATTAACCACGGAAACTGTCTTCACTTCCTTCATCAGTATTACACATTGATGTATTAAAGAACTGGTACGGCATTTTTAGTGCTTATTAGATGAGAAGAGTGACACCACTCATGTTTATTTGTTCATGTGAGACAAATTAGGAGTTGTTGGGAAGTTTATTCTTCTGCTTTCGGTGGAGCAACTTTTTTGAAGTGTATCCCCCTGGTCTCCCCGGACTGATTTCTGTACTGGGAGCACAAAGATTAAATGAATATCAATTTCCTCATCTCACTCCGACTAAAGGGCCAGAGTCCAAGCAGATTTCCCAAAATGTCAAAATGTTCTTTTAACTTTTTTTTTGTTTTGTTTTTTTGGCTGCATCTAAATGTTCTCTGAGTTGAAAAGCCTGTTTCTTGGATGCTCTGAGAAATACAGGCCTGATAAGCCAGGGTGTGTTTAAACAGAACTAGGATTTAAGAGACTTCACAGTGAAACCACCCTGTCTCTCTCTCTCTCTCTCTTCTCTCTCTCACACACACACACACACACACACACAAGCTCAGACACACACTACATGCATCCACAGCGTGTGCTGCAATCTGTATTTCATGCCAGTGGCACAAAGGTCCACAATCACTGCACCATTCAACTTGCCTCAGAGTCAATAAAGTCATGTCTGAATTGGTTCTCGTATCAAACCGCGGAGGCAGTATGCTAATATTATCCCTCAGACCGACTCCTTGTTCCAGTGTTTGGCTCGGGCTTAGTGTTTCGCTGTGCCAGAAATGAGCTGCCACTTTGATGACACATTAAAATATTCTGACATGAGAACAGGGAAATCCATCTCCTCGCTGAGTGTTGCCACTCGCAGTAAGGCAAATGTCTTGTTGAAGGTGACTGTGGGGAATGTTAATGAGAGACGGGCCCTTTAGTTCTCTTCCATTATGCATCCAGGGGACTTAGCTTTCAAGGTTGCCTATAGCCGTGTGTCTGTCTTGTTCTTCCGTCTGATAATTATGTGAAACTTTCTTAATCAGATCAGCAAAAGCAGAAAAGTGGATCTGGAGATGGAGATGGAGGGAAACACTGATGCTTCCTTTGTGACCAAATAACTTTGCATTAAAACATGTTCTACCTAGTTGAATAGTGATCAGAATCAGAGTCAGGTTTATTGCAAAGTAGGTTTTCACATACAAGGAATTTGCCTTGGTATATTGGTGCATAACAATAATAATACTAAGTAGAAAATAAAAAGCTGATCCCAGCTGACATTGGGCGAGAGGCGCGGTACACCCTGGACTGGTCGCCAGTCAATCACAGGGCGCCTTTAACTTATATGACATAAAAAGTTATGCAACCATTTGCACTTTGGGGAGAAACAACATTTGCTGCTCTTACAATAGAATGACTCAAAATTCACAAATAGTCACAAATCTATTCATAGTGACTAAAAACGATGCATTGTTTGCTGCTGTATTTTTATTAGACTATTTGCTGTTTTATTGTATTTTGAGATTTTACCAGCTCTTACCATGTTTCTGTCTCAAGTCTCAGGTAAGTTTGGAATAACTTAAAGGCCCCTTTTACACTGTGTACACCAAAGATGGGATTTTGCAGAATTTTGACGATATCCAAAATTTAGGACCAAAATCCCAAAATGTGACTACTGCTACAGAGTGCAGTATCTGCACGTGTGGGTTCTATGGCAATGATTTTTTGGGGGTAAAATAATCAGCCTAAAAAGACATACAATGAAACAACCTTTCTTGTTTTACAGTCTGCCTTCCAGCCTGAAAACTTGAAACCCTCTTCTTCACTGCTTCTGTAGTTACTGCATGCGCTCTGCTGTTGTTTTTGTCCACGGCTTATGTTCCCGGAGCTGAAAGTCACGCCTCATCAATCTGCTTTCCCCACCAGCAGCGAGCACTGGGTTGGAAATTTGGTCACATCTCCTATCGTACAATCACGGAGCTCCATCGGTTGAATAAACATGCAGCTCTCCACCGACCCATCCCTATTCTCCTTTCAACATGACCCTCACTGCCGCACTCACCTCGCTGTGTATTAGAGAAAACACAGTGCGGCTAATGGTGTGGGTCAGATTAAACCAGTGCACCGCAGAC
Source organism: Macquaria ambigua (assembly GCA_008360985.2). Classification (NCBI taxonomy): domain Eukaryota; kingdom Metazoa; phylum Chordata; class Actinopteri; order Centrarchiformes; family Percichthyidae; genus Macquaria; species Macquaria ambigua. The sequence continues at coordinate 116,476 of VMKM01000210.1, forward strand.
AAAGACGCATCTCATTTTTGTTTTAATTTCCACCTCATCATTTTCACAGCAAATGAGTCGTCCCACTCTTGTTCCAAGAATATGAAATTGAGGTCGTGATGTAAAACCTTGTCCAACAGATTTTTAAAGGAAATTAGTTTTTGGGTTTTTTTTTTTTTTTTACAACCATTTATAACATTAGCTGTCAGTCAATCAGAAAGGGTGTAAACAAATATCCAGTTTGACCCTGTTTTGTAACACATGTCTCTATTATATCTACGTACAATTCAACCATTGTGTAGAATATTATGTAAACACCATATTTTTGTGTTTATGTATGTGTACATTAATATATGGATTAAATGGCTGAAAACGATGTTCTTGGCCTCTATTACACTATAGCCTGTTCATTCTAGATGATCCAGTTCTATACCAGTGGCTGATCACTTGATTGTTGGCACCTGACTTGTTAAATTGAGAATGAATGTGCATTTCAACACACGTTCATGCAGGCGGAAAACATTTCGTGCTTTGTGCCTTTTAGAAAATATACGATTATTTGCTGAGTGCAGCCCCTCACTTTCATCTGTAACATTAAGAGTCACCTTTACGTTGTCTTTGAAATAAGTGGCTTAAAAAATATGGTTAAAATTAGTTAATTGAAAACCTGACTAATTGGTGAGCGGTCATCAGCTGCAGGCGTTGTCCTCTGGAAATGAATTCATGGCTGCCTTTTGTTGCAGCCAATGAGATCTAAGAGTGGACACATGTTGCTAGGGCCTTTAGACATGATCAGCAAGGCGTGTAGGTTTATGTCACCAACGTGTGAGAGGTCGCAGGAGAGCATCATTATTTACTATCCGAGCTGGGCACAATGCCTCACTGTGAGGTGTTGGGTGTCTCTGCTCTCTCCATAGGACAACAATGGCACAAAGCAAATCTGCCGCTGGTCATGACATGATGAGGTATTGGCTCTGTCTTCCCGTGTCTCTTTAATTAGATCCACGACAGTCCAAACCATAGCATCAGTAATATATAATGACAATTATTTTGTGTGCAGATTCTATATTTGCCCTCAAAAGCTGCCTGATCTCTCCTGTGGGCTCCACTGTGAAGCTGTTTCAGGAGTAGTCAGCTTGTTCCCACATCTCAGCATGAAGTGGGTGAGTAAAACCTTCCCACAGCTGATATGAAAGGTGGTCACAAATACAATACTATGACCCAGTTTGTAACAAAAAATAAAAAAAAAGAAAGAAAGAAAGAAACAGACTTTTTCCTTTAATACCACTCCGCAGGGCCTCTGACATTTTCAGAGAACAATGGAGCAATCCGATGGGGGTCACATTCAGCCTGTGATGAGGAACGTGTGGCATCATCGATCTGGTAGCAAATCCCCCCCCCCTCAGCGCTTCGATCACCGGGTCTATGGAGAGCAAACTGCTGCCGCTCTGCCCACTCATCACTGAGTGTTTTGTACCCACAGTGAAGTCCCCCCCGACAAATCCACCACATAAACACACACTCTTCAGTTTTCAGAAAAGACAATCTGTGTGCTGTCAGACAAGGCGAGGAGTGAAGTGACCTTTCAATCATTCCTCCAGGGACGCAGAGGGGCGGAGCTTCCCCCCCCCGACAGAAGATTGGAAAAAACCTCTCCCCGGATTTTGTTGCTAGGCAGCAAGGCCCCGCAATGACAGTGTGTCAACAATGAGGAGAGAATGAGAAATAGATTGCGCCTGGTCGCAGAAGATGAGAGGGCATTTGATTCACGGCCTCCGTGTGAGGGGGAGCTCCTCGCCGCCGCACGACTCGGGCTCGAGGTTCGGCCTGTTAGGAGCAATGTTCACGGGCGTGCTCTTTCTGTATGTCACGCCGTAATTGTCATTTCTCCTCAATGGAAAATGACCTTCAAATTACTGTAGTGTGAGTCATCTCAAGTGGTTGCCATGTGAAAATACAATCAAGACAACATTGTATTGGCTGGAGAATGGGAGGGCCTTAATTGTACATCCTGGAGGGCTGATGACACGTTAATTAGCAGCGTGCAATGTGGCTTGAATTTGAAAGCTTTGGACAGTAATGGTATGTTCGTGGACTAGTTCTTATCTTTTTTTTTCCAATCCAGTGGAAATACAGTCCTGAAAAGGCCCTAAAAACATTTTCTCAATTATCTGCAATGGGGTTTTACATGAACATAGAATTATCTTCGAAAGATCGAACAGATTTCTGTATTTGTGTTTTTTTTTTCCTTAGCTCTTCTCCATGGTTTGGAGTGGGCGTGGTCTGGCTTAAAAAAGCTGATGTCCAATCAGCTTTTAGCAATATTTGAAACTAAATGTAATGGCAGTTGTGGGGATGTCTTCTCATGTTCAAACAAGACACCAGTCACCAGTTTGTGCAGCTTATTGTTACCCAGCACATGCTAAAAATGTACGCATGTGTATGATCAAATCTGATCAACCCACACTCACAAAGACCAGATCAAGCATATTAGGTAGTGTTCAATTCCCTAATGAATAATACCTAAGGATGTTTTTGTCCAAACTATAACTATGCTTATTTATCCACAAATATTTCATGTTATCACAAAAAACTTTGAAACCAAGTTGTCAGCGGCTTTAAAGGCAGGTATCTGAGTTAGGCCTAAATATTGACTTAACTGAAAGAAAACAAGTTTTTGTCTTCAGGTGGTAAAACAGGCTGCTGAAATGTCACCTACTGTCTTCCTTTTTCTTTAATGACTTAACTGTGTCCACACAAGGACGCCTTGTTATAGAAAATAGAAATGTTTATCCTTGTTCTACTGGCTTATTGGATAAGTAGAAGGCTTCACTTTCCTTAAGCGTTACATCATAAACATAATGCTAAGCCGTAACCATAGCTTTTCAGACATTTGGCCATTTTTACCCATTAACAGTTGTAGGGTGGTCCCTCTAATTTAAACCAAATTAACTATTTTTGATTGTTTGACCTTTGTGAGGAATTTAGACATACAGTTTTCAAGGATTTATAACATTGTTGGACTTCCAGGCTGCTTTTTAAGGTCTCATTTGTATCTATGACTATTTTCTACGACAGGGTCTTTTTTTGAAAATGTCCAGAATGACCGAAAAGAAGAGAGTCTAATCTATTGTTACATATACTGTATTACATGTTGCAACTTTTTATAGTACTAGCAGTCTGTAAAAGGTATATATAGTGCTAGCAAATTTTAGGCACAGCAGTGGGTGGTAAAATATTAGCTTATCAATTATTATCTTGATAAATACGTCAAGATTGCTCTCCTGTTCGGACAAATCTTTCCTTAGCACCGATTTCACTTACAAATACAAATTATCCTCAATGCATGAAATGTGTTCTCTCAAGGCATTATAAATTGTAAATAATAAATATATATATATATATATTTTCAGTGACATTCAGTTGTTTTTAAAGACAAGTGAACCAGGTAGATGTAGCTAATCAGTTTCAACACACTCATTACAGTTCATTGCTCGTCACAGCAGAGGCTAAATATGCAAGATAAAATAATGTACCTCCATTCTTTAAAGAAATACTTTGGCATTTTCCCCAAATGTCAAACTACTCCGTTAACATTGCATTATTTATGCATAAGCACACATGGTATAATTGGTGGATAGTTTATTGTTATTGAGCCTTGTGTGTTTACAGTGATTGTATGAAGGTCGGAAATTAAATATAAATAATATTCAAATAAATACTACACACAGGCCTAGCCTTACTACACAAAACTGATGTGATATTGATTTGCTGATGTTAAATGTCAAACAGCACCTTTGAGAGAAAAATAAGACTCTATGTACTAGTCGAAATCTGAATTTGGCATGGGTTTTCTTTTGGCAGAGCCACCCGTCTGTGGTGAGACAAAGCACAGAAAAATGAGCTGTACTGATGGCCTAAATGGGAGTTTGATCACCTCTTAATAGTTCATCACCTCTTTCAGAGCCCATTACCCTTGAGAGAATTGCCATGGCGGTGAGAGACTCATCTGCAGAGCAGGTTTTGTTCACATTGACGGTGACAGACTACGACGGTAAAAAAGATAAAGAATAACATAAAGTCTCTGAAAGATTCCTGTTGGAGTCTGTGTAATGCTGAATCATTTCTAGTCTGTACAGACTCTTCTGTGTATACGTCCAGGGCAAAAAACTATGATTTATAACAATTTTTAAAGAATAATTATAGCTTTTTGTCCTTTGTTGTCTATCATCTTCCAAGCTGCAGCAGACACGAAGACGTGGCTGGTTGGATAATCGATGTAACTGGCATTCAAACATAGTCGCACATAGGTTGCACACCTCCTGCGGTCCAGGAATTGAAATTAGACTGTGTATGTGTCTTTTTGATGCTCACACAGTGTCATATGTAAATGAACAAATCAGAATTCAGATGTGTTCAGCCATAGATGCACTCTGTAGGTAGAGGTTAAAGAAGAAAAAAAGAAAAAGGATGAAGAGGAGTGGGAGAATTGACAGGCAGGAGGAAAGGAATCACACTCACACCTGTTTGTGATGATGGTGGGGGTGAAACCATGTGAGATGAAGTGAATGTGGAGGGGGGACAAGAGAGATGGACGAGTGTGGAGAGACACTCAAAAGAGCCACAAGTGGCCCACTGTTCCCCGGCAGCAGCACCTGCCTCGCCGCCTCCCTCCTCTTCATTACCCGGCAACAGAACTCCTCTTAAAGCCAGTGCACGAGGAATTCAAAGGGAGGTGGGGGGTGGTGGTTGTATGGGTGTGTGTGCATACATGCATAGGAGTGTGCGCGTGTTACATCACAAAGAAGGTCTTTTACTGTCCACATGCACAAATTCTGCCAGGTACCCCCCCCCCTTCATCCTCCGGTGGATCTAATCTGGGAGATGAAAAATCTCATTCACAAAATACCTGCTTTTAATGTTATCTATAAACTGCTCCAAATGACTGACTCATGTTCACTGACGCATTATGAAGAGAGTAATTGACCGTTCGCTAAGCCCCAATCCCCTCATACTGCTGCTACGCCCGTCAACCGTTCCCACGGCACACACACGGCAGTTTACAGTAATCATTTATAACTCAAAATTCTTAGTAATTTGGGTCCTTGATTTTAGACAGAAGCATATTTTGTCGGCTAAAATAACCGACAAAATAATAAATATGTTGCTAGCAGATTTGATCAGCTCCAGATAGCTAGCTGATTAAGCTAACGTTAGCTCCATGAGTTGTTTGAAAATGTAATCCATGGCTGACTTTTTAATGTTTGCAGCTGACCTGTTTTAAAATGAGAAGTTATTCACTTAACTATACAGTACGTATGTGGCACGTCTGCGCTAAAGACTGGCGCTAAAGCTAACATGTCCCCAACAAAGAGTCAGACACATGTAGAAGACATGGACATAAAGAAACAGCATTGTTCTCGTATTGCAGTGTAGAGCTAGTTAGTCCTAGTATTCTAAGAATATGAAGAAAGAAGTATGAAAGTATGCTTAGCTTGTTGTTGTTGTTTTCAAACTGCATGTTTTCCCTTTCAATGAGGACTAACCAATGAGTTTGGCAAATGTAATGCTATCTCGAGTGTGTAGCTAAACTTCCCCAAATACAATAAAGGGCAGGACGGAGCTGCTAACGTTACTCTAATCTTTTTTTTATTTACCTTGTAACCCCACAAATCAATGTAGTATAATACATTAGTTAAAATGTATTAACTATATTAACTATGCGCTCCTTGGCTTTGGAGTTGACGCACAGTTACTACTGTAGGCAGTAAGCTAGTTAGCCGGACACGCTAACGATTGCAGCTTACATTAGAGCAGATAAACAAACAGTTTAATCCATTCCTTACATTTTTGCTCTTATGTTTTTGTTTTTGGAAAGGCTAGGAAGAAAAGACACCACCCTCCAAATTCTTTAAATGCATTGTATGTCTCTCACGCAGCCCCATGCACACACCACTTCAACATGAAGGGAAATCTAAAGCTTGACAGGCCTGCTGTGCCTAGTTACAGTTGCTGAGGCTATGATTGGACAGTCGCTCTTCAAAAACAGGCTCACACAACCAGTCCACTAACATTTGTTAAATGAAATACGTTTTGATGAACCTAATTCTGCAGCAACATTTATCCCAGCCTTTTCAAGCTTAGCAATTCTCTTGAAAATACAGCTCTGCTTGTTTTTGTCATCATGCAAACCACCATAGTCTGCAGATTGGCCCAGCATTCAGCTGCCAGCCTCAATTGATTCTCAACAGATGTTCTCCAGGCTAATATTCTGTAAGAAAAACTGACCTTGCAAGATTTAAGCTCAAAACACTTCAATGAAACACTTCTTTATGTGCCTCCTTCTCAGTTTAAATCAGCAGTGGTAAAACCTTATTTGTTATTGACTTCCCTATTGTCCCTTGAAAATCAATGCAACGAGGCAGAAGACGAATTTTTGAAAAGCAATTTCCCACAAGGGCGAATCCTGCCAGTCAATGGTCAATCAATGACAAGCTGAGTCTTTACATGTCGCCTATTGAAGATAATTACACCAAAGATAATTGGCTTGTTGATTTGGATGCGTTAGTGAAAGCAACCGCAGTCCAAGAAGAAACGACTAGTAACAATATCTGTATTTTAATCTTAACTGCAGCTGCCTTTTGAGCAGTGTTACTGTGATTCTGAGATAAATGTGCATGAGTGTGTGTGCAGGAACAGAGGTGCATTAAAGCACAACAGTAAAAAGCAAAGTAATGAGTCCAAAAGCTAAATAATAAATATACAAATGTTAATTTTTACAGAGAAGGCCCTGAATATACTTGTGCATTCACTGCTATTGGACATATCAGAGAAACACATTTCTCAGTTCTGTGTGAAAACCACTGGCAAAACTAAACGGGAAGCAGCATTTATTATTATTAATAATCACACCTGTGCTTTTCCTGCTGTGACATGTCAAAATGTCTGCTGTGGGATGAATTGTGCTTTTGGATTGGGTTTCCCAACGAGAGACACGGCCTTCAATTGTGTCTCGCAAACCAAATTCTATGATTTAAAGGGCGTAAATCTATTTGTGGAGAGAGAAAGTTCTCTTTGCTCACTTGCGCCCACATCATTTGGCACTGGAGCCTAAACAACATGCATGTTCCATAGCCTGCAACCATGACAGCACCCACTCTTTGCTTTTTTTAGGCTTCTACTGAGAATAACAACCACTAGATTTACATACACAGATAAAGAAACTGATTTAATCGTCTTAAAATCTCATTAATGTTAAAGCAAGTGGAAACAAAATCCCATACAAATGTTACTTTATGAATTATCATGCTTTATTCCAATGTGTTTGAATTAACTCATGACAAAATGTTGTTGTTGCTAAGCTAATCATGCAGTGACCGCTACAGTATATCTTGCTGGTTATTACTCAGTGAAGTAAGGCGGCTGATATTGGTAGAATATATAACAACAACAATCCATAACATCATACAAAATATAAATATGCATATACAATATACATATTATTTACTGCACAGTTTTTTAGCAGACCGCAGTGTCTCAGTAACTACAGACTAACTTCTGAAATGTACACACTTTCCGGGATCATCAAAATTGGGCTTATACGTGACTACGTGTCTCAGTACAAACGGATGAAGCACATGCCTCGCAAACACACATGCATTCACACACACGCCTCCTCAGTTAATGGGAAGAGGACTCAGCCAGCTGGTGTAGCTCACACACACACACACACACACACACACACACACACCTAATCCCCCGTTCAATTTGTCACCCCTCCAAATCCTATTCATCCAACTTCCTATTCACTGCTGTAGAGCCTCTCCAGTGGAGTCTCCATCAGCCCCTCATCTTTGTTCTACGTCTCAATAGTTTGAGCCTCACAGTCAGTGTGACACGCAATACAGCCAACCCATTTCCTGCACAGCAAAAAATGTCAGGCTCGAAAGATATTGTTTTCCTCAAATACTTTTTAAAATTAAATTTCAAGTGATGTTTTAATTACCTCCTCCTGTTCCTGATGAAGTCACATAAAATAGCTCGAGGTTTCTTTCCCCTCCTTTTTAAAGGAATAGTTGGGACATTTTGGGGAATAGACTTATCACTTTCCTACCGTTAGTCAAACTGTGCTAATCCTGATGCAGTGTTAATTGGGTATGGGCATCTATCTCTACTTCTGTTTTGCAATTCATGCAATCTGAAGCAGCTGTGACTTGAATACTGTATTACAGAGGGATTAAAGATGATTTACCACTAAGGTTACACTATATAACCAAATTTATGTAGACCCCTGTCCACATACTTTTGGCTATGTCGTGTTTCAAGCACACTACTCCCTGTACAAATGTAATTATTGGAGTTTTTAAGTGGAAATGTTCAGGCTCTGGACAAAATACAAGTGCAACTGACATTTTGTATTCATTCATAATGATTGCATTTGTGGTTTTGTAAGATCACAAGGCTAACTAACTAGCTTACATAGCCTGCTATAGGCTACGTTGCTTTTTTTCCAGTTAGCAGCTAGAGTGGACTTGCATAGCACCTCCTCTCTTTTGATCACTAGTAGCACTATTGAAAACATACGTTTATATGACTGGGTTTCTGTTTCGTTTGTATTGTACATTTACCCGCAGCAGTTTCACGCTAATTCGCTGATCGACAGTTGGCGGCAGTAGCAGCATAAATGTAGTAATGTGCCAACAAAGTCAAGGAAGATGAAGGCTGAAGTGTTTGTCTGGCCTCAAGGATACACACAATGTCTTTTGGTGAGAAACACAGAATGTAAACATGACTTTAACCCTTGCCTTTTACACTAGGCATCAGGCTAATTTAGCTCCACCCAAGTCACCCAATGAGGTTGATTTTGCAGAGACAGCAGCTCTGCCTCTTACAAATGTTAAACTCCAATCTGTTCCAATCTGAACAATGTCTTCCCAAACTACTTAACACTAATCTTGGGCCACCTTATGTCAACTGCACTAAGACAGTCTCAGCCTAAAGGCTAATCGTATGGTGGCACAAACTGCAGGCGTGACTGACCAATGGCAGGGCTGCAGAGAGATTGAGAATGAATTCTGGTGACCTGTTAATATCACACTAGGTTACCCAATAAATGCCTTACAGGGCATCATTACAGGCCTGGTCTTGAAACAACATGATGAGAGGGCTGAGACACACACACACACACACACTGAGCAGTCATAAAATCCATTCATATTCTTCAGTGATAAACACTTGCTGATGTCCTTTGTGAGCTAATATATAAAAATCAAAAGCAATTACACATGTAACTTGAATTTAGCTATTAAAATAAGTATACTTCAAACTATTTTAAAGTTAGAACAGATTTAAATTAATCTATAAATGTGTTCAAGTTTTGGAGACAAATCCAAAATGACTGCCAACTTTATGATTTAGATATTTTTTATACATTCCCTGCTTTGGTGTTCATTTCCATTCACCGTGTATCAGCATGTGACATCACAGATTTGTAGCACCACCACGTGGAGAAAGTTAGCATTACACTCTAAATGTCAAATGACAGTATAAGTCCTATTAATTCTGTAAAATTGTTTGCCTAAAATGAACTCTTTTAATACCATTTTAAAAGCCTTTAAATAAAAACCAACAAACAAAATCTGCTGTGCTACACAGAAGCAATTCAGCACTTCAATATCAAAACATAGTCCAACAGTCAGTCAACAAAAGTGGGTTAAACTTGCCTACAACATCAATTTGAAATAAAATAAAATGATAATATAACTTCAATGAAATTTCTAAACCTGATAATCAAATTAAACTCTTCAAAAACAGTGTTGTAACATTTCTGAGGAGGTGCACGTCTGCTACGGCGAAGCTACGGAGCCTACGCACGTCCCGTCAAAGTGTATATGAAGCCTAAGAGTAGCACAAGTAGAGAAGAGTGATAAAGTCAGCATGTGGTTACATATGCTACTACATGCTGACTACTCTACTTCCATACTTACACTTGCTATTTTGGGTGCATAAGTGCGTTCACACTGACAAGTATGGCAAAATGCAGTGTACTATGAGTACCCGGATGATGTACTCATAACGGTCAGAAAGTTGAGTGTGGAACGCTGCACACTTCTCACTCTCAACGGTCGCCATCTTGGCTATGTAGTGGAAGGGGAGGACCACCAACGTATGAAAATGGCGGCCGCGGTTGCGATTGTTACGGCTAAAAGTAAAAATGCGTTCATTTTTAATAATGCTCCAACTGGCTTCAATTCCCCATAAAAAGAAGACGAAGAATGTTGCGATCGTCATTTCCGGTAAGTGCACGACAGCTGTGTTCGATTTGAGACAACACTACCCTGTCTACTACTACCTACTACACAAGAAAGTACATAGTGTACACAGTGTACTGCATGTAAGTGTACTTACGGAAGTATATGAATTGAGACACAGCAACAGTATCTAAAGTTAGCTAACATTAGCTAACATTAGCCACCATAAGCTACTAGTCATACCAGAGCAAGTAATAGCGGCAAAACCTCGGAGTGTATTTAATTGAGCTAGCTGTGGGAGGACACCTAACTTACAAACATACTATAATATACAGTGTGTGTGTGTGTGTGTGTGTGTGTGTGTGTGTATGGTTGGTGTGTGTATTCTGCCACCAAGTTCAGTTCTGTGTTCTGTTGCTACTAGCAACCGCTACTGGCTCAGTTCCATAGAAGTTCCTGTTTAACTGTTGTTCCATCCACCATTTTGTCAGATCTGTGACCAAACAAATATTGACAGACATCTTTTATCTCCTCCCCACATGCACCTGTTGGAGCACTATCTTGAAGTACTCTCCTTATTGTAGCTGTTTTGATATTGTTGGTTTGTTATTTGTTAACTTTTTTTTTTCTGTGGTTAGTTTACTGCTAAACAAGCTAGCCAAATACTGCTGTAGCTGTCTGAAGCTAATGCGTTAACAGAACAACTGTTGTAATTTAGATTTAAGTTTAAGTTAACTTGTTCTGCTACTCTTGGGCTAACTTTTATGTATTTCTTTACTTTTACTTTTGTGCACTCTAGATTTCGTCCCAACTAATTTGAAAGCTAGTCTATACTTATGAATCCAGTTTATTTTTTACCTGTCTAAGTCACTTTTACAACACCTTTGGTCTGACTATTATTTACGGTATCTCTTGTTTTTTTCTGATTTAATAATCACAATTATTAAATATGTTGTCCAATAATGTTTTTTTCACAGTTTCACAATTGCTTCCAGTGAAATCTTCAACTGCTTCCTTCAAATTTTATTGGAAGTGTGTGTTGCTCCCTGCATAGGTGTGCACCTACGCACACGGGGAGGGCAGGGGAGGGTGTTTGCAGCCGGTAGAGGGAGGTGCTGTTTCACATTTAGAAACCTGAACTACTTGTGCCATGGAATTCTTTTATGTCCCACCACTGTTCATAAAGTGCAGATACAGAGGTTTACACTGACGTTTGTATGTTGGTATAAACTTCTCAAGGATAAGTTCCTTCCTGGCACACACATAAAAGGCAAATGCACATACAGGACCTTTACTGTAAACCCAAACATCTGCAACAGGACAGATGTTTCATCTCTCACTCCCTTCCCAATCCCATTTTGTCCATTAGGCTCGCTGTTTAACACTCAGCCTTCTCTGTCATACATTTTAATTTTAGATGAGATTCTCACATGGCTGCCTGCATGAAGTTAGAAAAGGTGTAAATATAGCTCGAATATGAAGTAATCTGCATTGTCTTGTGAATCTGTGACATCTAGACTACTTTGCTATGCATTTAAAATCATGCCATAGTACCAGAGTGTGACCATGTTACTGTAATTTGAAGGCCTTCATCTCTTCATCACATTTCTGTCTCATCCTTTCATTCCTCCCCTTGCCTACTCAGATCCTGGTGTCTTCTTTTTTTTCTTCTTATTCTTCATTAACTTTCCATCTATTCCAGGTTTCTTCATTTCCATGCTCTAACTAGCTAATCATCTTTTCATCTTACCTTTTTTCCCACTTTGCTCACCAAAAAAACTTGTTTTATTTGTCACACTTTCCCTCTTTCTCTCCTGTCTTATTCCCTTTTTTTAACATCCACTCTTGGCCTCTTCTGATCCCTTCCTTCCACCTCATCACCCTCATTTCTTCTCCCCCTACTCTTGTACTCATCTTCTTCTCTCATCTCTCCCTCCCTTCGTCCCTTTTTCATCAGATAATGAATCTGACTCATCTATGCCAGGGCTTTCCATCAACCTCTCTGTTTCTCCAGATCTCAATCTTTCCTCCTTTTATCCCTTTCTGTGTTTTTTAAATTTTTATATGCCTCTTCCAAATGCTACTGAAGCTTTTCTTCTCGCCTCATCTTCCCTTCATTCACTCCAGGCTGTGACTCATCCTCAAATCTCCCGTGTTATTTTCCATCGTCGCGCATCGGTGTTAATGTTGGGGGAAATTTATTAGCACATGTGCAGGACGTGGGAATAGCTGATACTGTGCAGATCACCCAGATGATTCATCTCACAGCCATGTGAACAGAAGTAGCCAAGTGACCAGAAAAATCACAACATTTACAGATGGTTAGGGATTAATGTCTCACCAGAGCCAGTACAGTGTAAAATGGTTAATGCATTATGGGTAACAATTTAAAACATAAGCCATTATACATCTCTGCAAGCTGGTGCACAATGTTTCCATCTGAACCCTCGTGGCCTGCATGATTAATTTAAAATGCTGATTCTGGCACTAACAGTAAATTTCCTTAAAACGCAACTTAGAAAATATTAATTTAGGAGCCTTTATCGTGGAATGTGGCTCCCTCTAGTGATACAAAAGTGACACTACTGCACTAATCTGATCTACAGTATGTTGAGGCTGCAAGGACGTGAGGATGACTGTAGTGTAATATATGTCATGCGGCTGAGATATGCAAGAAAAAAACACAAACTTCAGACGTTACAGGTATGAGTTTGAGTTAGAGAAAGGGTAGTGGCCACTTTTTAGCCCTAAGTTGAGCCTCTCAGGCAGCACTGCACTTTCAAGCTCCTACAAGGAAATGCAAATATAGCTGTATAATAGCTGACTCTACATTATCTATATTACTTTAGCCTACATGCTAGTATGTTTAGGTTTAGTGAACATGTGTCAGACTCAAAACATGGTTAAGATTTAGTGCTCTCAGCTCCGACTTCCACCTTGCCTACCCGTAGCAAAAGAAGATTTATCTTCACGACCAATTTTAAATGACCCTTCATCCCTTTATGTTGTATTTGTGCTATTTGTGCTTGACTTCTTGTCTTTCGATCTATAATCCAATGAGTTTCTGTTTATACTTCTCTTTCCCCCCCGCTCCATTTGGAAGAGTTTTGGTGTATTGTTTTGTCTGCAGACACTCAGTGTATTCAGGGTAACTCTAAGTGTTCACAGAGCTTTGAATGCCACCCAAGAATATAGAGACCCTCTCCTTCTCTGCCAGCAAACTCTTTGTCTGGTTTCATTTAAACTGCCAGCTTGAATTGAGCTTTTTCACTGTTGTGACAAAGAAATGGTCTCTTTTCAACAGACACTTAATCACACTTAAGAGTAACATAATGCACTGTTATCCAGCTGAAGGAGTTATTTTAGTCAATGTCCAAGGAGAAATGTGAAATTTTTATGCAATAACCCACATTATTTTCTTATGAATAAAAGTATGATTGCCATCTCTGTACAGAATAAAGATGCAACCCACACCCAGTTCCTGAAAGCTCTTGAGTTTGCTGTTGTGAACACACGTTGGATACGTATTTTTCCAGGGAAAATCATACTTTACATTTCAAAGAGGCACCCACATCAGCTCATGAAGGACTGTGTGAACAGCATGAACAGAGATAGTGACAGACAAAGAAAAGAAACTGCTGTTCTCCCACAGGAACCCAAATTAAAAAAAAATGAAAATATAAGGAAGAAATGTTATTGTCCTGGTTAAACATTTTGAATGACATGATGAAAAAGCAGCAGAGTCACCAAAGTGAGAAGAACACAGATTTTATAGACCATTATTTAAATAATCATACATGGGAAGACATGGTGAGCACAGTACTCTGCTCTGCACCACGCAGCACGGCCAGCTGCGACTTCCAACATAAGCTTTTGCTCCCAGCTCGCTCCTCTGGCGGGAGTTTCTTATCACGTGGCTTGGCGAGCCGCTGGTGCTCACTCCGTGACGGCTCACAGTTTCCACGAATGCATGATCCAGGCGAGGCACAGAGAAAGCCGACAGCATCGTGTCAGCATGTTGTGAGGTCCTCACTGTGACTGCTGGTGGCGGTGGAGGTCTTATGAGTGTGACATTACATTTTGAGAACGTTTGCTGTTATTCCGTAACACATTTTCATCTTGTATTTCTCAGCCAGCTTATTTCTGAGCAGATGATCGTCATGCTTGGCGTGCTTCAGCTGCCATTCAAACCACTGGAAGCTGACGTCGCTTGCGTAGCTACTAAAACATGTGCAAAGCGCTGGCTCAGCATGACATGAGGGTTTGGATTAATAACTGGATTCATATGGACTCTGCTTCAATAAAAGCTGCTGTGTTGTGTCTTTGCACTTTCTTGTCCTGTAGCTTTTCAGCTTCTTTGTTTTTTAGCCACACTAGCGGCCTGGTTCTAGTGATGGCTATGTTGATTGGTCAGCCAGTTGGGTATCAATAACTATTGGATGGATTGCCTTGAAATTCTGTACCAACATTCATGGTCCCCAGAGGATGAATCTTAATGACTTTGGAGATCCACTGACTTTTCCCCTGAGCTCTGCCAGCCAATTGACATTTTTGGTTTTCAGGTAAATGTCTCGACAGCTATTGAATGAATTGTCATGAAATTTGGTACAAATATTCCTAATCTTCCAACTTCCAAATCCTAAAGACTTTCCCTGGAGCTCCACTAGCAAGTCAAAATGTTTCCTTATCCTGTGAAATATCCCATCATCAACTAGATGGATTGGCACAAAATTTGTGCAGATATTCATGGTCCCCAGATGATGTGTCCTAATGACTTTGGTGATCCCCTGACTTTTCCTCTGGTGCTACCATGAGGTTAAAATTTGTGGTTTTGACTGAAATGCATCGACAATGTCTGACACAGCAGAGAAAGAACAATAAAATTTGATTTTCTACTTACTATATAAACCTTTTGAAAAGTCAAGAACAAGTTTATAAGTGCAAAATATACAACAGTTATAGACATTTCCTTTAAGCATCCACTAAATTAACCTTAAAACTTAGTTATGTGGCTGAAGGAAGTGGCCACTGAATGGACAGTAGGTGGGAAATACAACTTGCAGAAATCCCTGCATTTTTTTTTTTGCCATTGTGGCTTTGATATCCTGTGTTGTCTGTGGGGGATTTCTTTTTGTTTAAATAATATTAAAAGCTTTCCCAAGACCCTTGCTGGTCTTTGTATCTTAGAAAATTTGCCTTTATCTCCTGTGCATGGTGTTTCTCTTTTATGGAAGGTTCTGCCTGCATGTAAAAACTTCAAAATGTTCCCATCAAGTTTTGCTTGAGCAAATCTTTCATCTTTAATTGACCTAAAAAAAGATCTAAGCTCAGATTTGTTCTGATCTCCGAACGGGGACAAACAGTTTTGATGGTGTGCTGATTAGTCATCCTGAAAACTCATTAACTTTTTCTCAGTGGAGCAGAATTGAAAAAAATAATCATTTTCACATGGGCAGACCCCCAAACTGTTGCTTCACTTCACACCCGGTCAGGGAATAAACATGATTCAGCTGGGTGGGGAGGACAAAGCTACACATGCAAGCCAGCGACAAAGACAAGTCATGCATGTATATTCTGTAAAGTGCACGCAAATACACACAGAAAAGCACAAGTGCAGACACAGACAATAGAAGCTGTGGCCAAAACTTCATAAGCCCAAAGATCTTCTTTGGCCTGTCAGCACTTTGGACACCATTCATGTTTAATGTGTAATTTCCTCCATCACACACACAAACACACACACACATACACACACAAACACACCCTCACTTTGGGGTCAAAGTATATTTGTGGTCATTAGTGTCATAGCAACACTGGAAAGCCCCTGTACCAAAGGTTGTGGATTTCCTGTGAGTGGCTCTGCTTCTCAAACTGTATGAGAAACTGAGATTTTTAAAAAACAAATGATGCTTTTTTTCCACCAACATGGTGTTGACCGTTATCTTCCACTGACCTTATCTGACACATAATTAGCCATTAGCGAGGCCTTTTCTTCATGCTCAGTGAATATCAGTTGCTTTGATGCTCCACCCTAAAAAGAAACTGACTTTAGTGTGATATATATGTTGAAAAGTGCCAAACTTATTCTCTGTAAAATATAAGAAATATTGAAACATTTTGTGTTTGAGAAATATTCAATTATAATTCTGGTGTGCTGTAAATTTATCACAATTAATATTTTTTCCTGGCCCATTAAAGGGAAGTTCTTACTGCTTTTAGAAGCATGTACTGACAACAGATACAGGACCATCATACTATGTATCACAATTTCAATGCTCGTAAAGTTTCGTAACAGAAAAAATGTTGAAAATGTTTGAAAAATGTTGAAAGTCTACAGATTTCAAGTCCAACAGCCTCTGCTCCTTCATCAGTATTGTTGCATGTTGAGCAACCAAGCAACCTGCTATTTCACCGCTGCTCACTTTTCTTTTTTCCCCTTTCAAATTTAAACTTTCACCCAGAGCTAAAGTTTTCTGTGATTATCTTAGGCCCTAATTGCTGTCAATCACAACCAATTCGAGCCAGCAGACAAACAACAGCAAGCTGGTTGTTGCCCAAAAAATGAACAAAATCACAGCTACATTTTAAGTGACGACCTTTTTCATTACTGCAAGTACCACAAAATATTTAAAAAATATTTAGTTTGAACAGAAGCAGTTCATAACACTAACAAATCCCCGGTAAACAAAAAGTGTAAGCGTTACAAAGCAGCTCGCCCCATCCTCCCATATTTTCTTGAGTTTGTTTTTGACTAATAAGACATTTACAACCCTCTGTATCGTGCATTTGGCTGCCATCCTACTGTATATTACTGGGCCATTAGATGTCTAATCCCAGAAGTGCTTGGATTCATTTCAAGTTTACAGTATGCCTCCTTCTCCGTGCCATTAGAGCAACGGAATAAAACATCACACTTTGATAAGGCTGTGGACCTCCTGCCAGCAATGAGCTGTTCCTGGAAAACATTACGCATTACATTCCTATTTTACCATTTAGTTTATAAATGTGCATAGAAATATTCTTGTACATGGTCACGTAAAACTGTTGGAACTGTTGGAAACCTTTTTGAAAAGTTTTATGCACCCTAAACTGGAAAAAGGGGAAAATAGTAATTTGTTTCTCTAAATTATTCTCTAAGTGTATTTTTTAAAAACACAAGTCAATAAACATCACTGCATCCCACTGTGTCTTCATGTCTTTAACTTGTTAGCTTATAGTTGGACCAGGAAATATGACTTGCAGGGTTTGCACAGCTTCTTGAGAGTAAAATTCAAGCACTTTTCAAGCACTTTTAAGATACCTAAGCCAAAAATTGCCCAGACTTTCGAAGCCTTTATCATCACATCTAAACTGTTACTACAAATTCCAGGAGACAACAAACAACTACAACGATGGGATGGTTTAATTTGAGGTATTAAAAGATTTTTGGTTTACATGATTGTATATCGATAGAGTACATCGGAATTCAAGCATATCCCTAACCTTGAAAACATAACGGTTAAAATTAAGCATTTTCCAAACTTTCAAGACTTTGTACGAACCCTGGACTTGATGTGGTACAATATTTAGAAGGGATTTGACCTTAATTCATTGCTATTAAAATCCCCCCAGTCTCTACTCTTACTGGCACGAGTGTATGTTGTCTGTGTTGCCATGGCAGCACTCCACAGGAAGCATCCTTCTCATTGTACAGTCCATGGGAGGATTGTGTCACTTAATCTAAATTCCGTTGTTCTTACACTTACACTCCCCCCTGCAGCACAGTCATGATTCCTTCAGGATATCAAGGAGGAAATGTTTAAAAAGAGGGTGGATCATAAGAGAAAAACGGTGATGGTGCTGGGAAAGGCCCTGCTTTTTTTACAGCATGATATGGTCAGAGATGCTTCTTTCAGGGGCTGAAATTACCATTTTTGGTCAGAAAGGTGCACTGTTTATTTTGTCCTGAAAGCCACATGATGCGGTGATAATAACCAAACTCAAAGCAGAGGCCCTTTGGAAATCAATGCTGGAGCACGGGATGAAATGTAATGAAAAACTTCACATCAGAGTTGGCTTGTTGAGGTTGTTTCCCCTGAGAGAGGATTCAGGGAGGAGGAGGAGGAGGAGGGAAAGGAGAATGTAAAAAAAAAAAAAAAAAAAAGGAAGGATGAAGCACAGAACAGCTTGTTTGATGCAGCTTTCCTTAATGAAGCTCAGACTGCACATTGGAATAGTTTAGTCTTGTGACGATCACCGTTTACATCATCCACTGCTCTAATGGTGCAGTTATAAAGCCACAGCACACAAATACTTTCTCCTTCACATACACTCTGACACGCTGACTTTCACTGAGATAAAGCAATAAGAAGAAAGACTTAGGTCATTACATCATGTACACCACAGCTGGTGGGACACTAATATACTTGCTGTTAATTCATATCTTACTTTGAAATTGACCATCAAGTCACTGTTTCTCAGCTACTTCAAAATTAATAAAACAATTCACTCAGTAAATCACACAAAGAGTGTTATCGGCCTTTTCATCTAACTCTCAGGAAGAAAGCGAATCATTTTATTTCCCAAAATGTCAAACTATTCATTAAACTTCTCTTTTAATAACATCCACTATATTTTGGCAAAATGCAGGTAC
The DNA here is from genome assembly GCA_008360985.2 of Macquaria ambigua. NCBI lineage: Eukaryota > Metazoa > Chordata > Actinopteri > Centrarchiformes > Percichthyidae > Macquaria > Macquaria ambigua. The sequence goes on from VMKM01000210.1 coordinate 135,337, forward strand.
TGAATTTGTATAAGTTGACGGGTCAGATGGACTGTTCATTTCCCTTTATGTGTGCGTTTGTGAGTAAATAATGTGAGTCAGTATGCAATAGATAATTCAAGCTTGTTATGCATATGTTCAAAAATAATCTATTTAAAATATCACCTCGTACAAGTTTCTTTAATTGCAAATAAAGACATGGATTTATATAAGATATTTGAAGTTTAATTGTTATTGGTAATAAACAGTTTTCAGTGATTTCAGTACATCAAAAAAAGAGGATGGAATGAACGCCGAGTCTATTACAAGCAGAAACGACCAGCACTGCCTTTGATCAGAGAAGTTTGATAGTGTTTCAAATTATCACTCCTCTGGAATGCAAAAGATTCAAGGATGGTATGTGTATGACCTTGACCTTGCTTAGTTTCAAGGCTGCTCAGGCTGACAGGAAGGTCACTGCACTGAGGGGTGAATGTAGGAGGAGACAGAGTACGACTTGTGAAAAACTCCCTCTGCCCAAATCAACCAATGTCTAAACATGAATATTCTGTAATACGAACAGAATTCAAACCTCTCTCATACTATATTTAAGCTTTTAAATGCTTTTCACTTTTTACAACTCATGCACTCAGTTGCCAGATTATAAGATACAGCTAGCTAAAACTAATGCAGTCTAAGTCAACAGCCCTGCAATAAACCCTATCTTCATCAAGGTCATTTATAGAGGTTGTAGTTTGTGTTGTTGTTGGATTGTATTGCGTTATACTGAGAGGTGTTTCTAATATTTTGTCCACCCCATTTACAGTATATCAGTATGAGGATAAATATGCTAAGGATTGTCTGAGTAATAAAAGAGATAACATAAAGCAAAACAGTTCCCTTCATAGTGACTGATTCATCTCTTTGGGCCTCTCTGTGTATATTATAGTATTTTTCTGACATCGCACAGATAAGCTGTGCCACCCTGCATAAAAATAACCCATAAAGAGCATAATCAATTTTTTATTTGGTTTTTAGTGGAGGGTTTATTGTCATAGGGCTCCATTTCTATTTCAGAGCCCCCCCCCCCCCAGCTCCCAAGGAGCAACATTTAGAGGAAACATTAGTATATCAGGATATTGGCCTGGAGGGCAGGGAGGATGTTCCTTGGCCTGCCCTCTCTCTGTGGATCTTGGCATTTTAAATGGGAGGTTTGTCTTCTCCAGCGTTTCTGCAGAGCGGGCCTCTGGAAGGAAGCAGCTGTCAGGGACCAGCTACCACACATCCACAGTGTTAGGTTCCTGCAAAACCTCAAATATCAGCTCCCTCAGTGCTTCACGATCTGTAGTGGAGATTAGAAGCTTTGGAAGAGTTCATAGTTCAGTGTAAATTATGCATCACCTCTAAATTCTCATAAATACCCTTTTGTTTGTGTGTAGCAATCTGTAACTAAAAAAATCTAATTAAATCACTTATTTGCTCGTATAATGTTTGTTCTGTTTAAATTATCTACATTTCGATTGAAATCAAACATATTGCAAAATTACACACATCACATCTGGTTGTAATAACAGGAGAAATCCTCAAAACTATCTTCCAATCTTCCTTTAAGCAAAGTATTGAATCCGTTATTCTGCTTCACATGACCATTCCCATGAAATGTGATTTGCATGTGAAGATATGAGGGGCTCAAAAGCTTTGAGATGCAGACCAGAGAAAACCGAAAGGTTGCTAACGGAGAAGAGCTAACACAGCACAGTGCGTTAAACAACATTCAAACCACTGACACGATGAATACCTGAAACTTCAAGGTTTGCTAGTCATGAGGATGTCCTTCAAAATGTCATATTTCAAAATACGAATGAAAAATTAACCCTCATGGTGAGAACATCATGCAAAATGTGACCACTTAGCAGGAAAGGTTTGTTTTTAGATTTCTTGCATTCCTGGAGTGATGTACATATTGTTGGATGTGTAAACAGTCAAATTACTGTAAAATGACTGATTCAGACCGATCATATCATCCATATCAAGAATCATTTGCACAATTAGGCAGTGAGGTTGTTGGTCCTGGGCTTGAAAACACAGATTTCTTCTGCAGATTTGAGGTTTTAATTCACCACATCAATGGGATGTTTTTTCAATCAAATTCAATTGAAATCCAGGCGATGGAACATGAGCAGAGTAACAGCGGTGGGCGACCCGCTGCCGATATCATCAGGTGCTGGAGAGGACGTCCGTTTATGCCTGATGGAGGGAGAGCACCCACGCGGCCCTGTAACCGGAGAACATCCGAACCGGGAGTGAGCCCCCGCAGGCCTCTAGACACAGTTGATTTGAATTTAAAATGTGAATAGTGTGTGACTGCGTGTGTGTTCAGGTTTCAGTTTCTTTGGACCTCAGTTAGCAGAGGTGACGGTTGTTGCTCTCCTAGTGAGGGTGCTTACGCGTTGATCTCATTCACAGAGCGATCTACTGTATGTGTGTATATTAACTTGCCAAGGTTAGTCTGACTGAGAAAACATGTGTGAAAGAAGAGACAAAGAGAGACTGTGGCTCCACAATATAGAGGTTTTGTAGCTGCATCTCAGTTCACAGAGCAACCAACCACATTTTCATCATATCACCATTATGGAAATAATGGCCAAATACATCAACAGCCACACGAGAAAAAGAGAGGAATCTTTAAAAGAATAGTTTGACATTTGAATAAATTAGTCGCTTTCCTGCTGAGAGTTAGATGAGAAGATCAATACCACTCTTATGACTGTACACGAAGTATGAAGCTACAGCCAGCAGCCGGTTAGCTTATTTTAGCATAAAGAAAAAGAAGGTGAAACAGCTAGTCCAGCTCTGTCCAAAGGTAAGAAAATCCGCCTACCAACACCTCTAAAGCTCTCTAATTAACACATTATTTCTTGTTTGCTTAATCCGTACAAAAACTGAACTGTAAAATGACGGGGGGTAATGGTAATGTGCCGGACTAGCTAGCTAGGGCTAGGCTAGCTGTTGCGACAGGATGCCTCCACTAAAAAGTAAAGGGTGCCTCCACAACGTCATGAGAAATGATTGCACTTTTATAAAATATATTAAGCTTCAGGGAAAACAAGCAGAGGTGCTAATTCAGAAGCCACGTATTTAAGGAGTGAGCCAACTGTTTGGACCATCTGATAACCAAATTAATCATAAGATGAGATGCATCAGGACCTGTAGGATTCATCTCAGCATGTGACACTGATTGATCGATCACATTGTGTGTTTGCTTTGCGGCAAGTAATCAAAGCAGCATTTCGCAACATCAGCAATAAAGAAAACACACAAGTTGGAAAAAGATGCAGTATCGTCAGTCGCAGTCAGGTGGGGATGTGAGAGGAAAAAGTAACTGCTGCACTGCCGGTGTTGCATCAAAGTCTGTTCACCTGTCCATATGTGCTTCCCCTCGCCTTAACCTGATCCCAACCTTATCCCTAACCCCAACCAGTTATCTCTACTACGCCTAACCATAACCTAACACCGACCTCAGAGGCAGGAGCTCCGGAATCACAACAGGGAAACACTATTCGAAGGGGTAACACAATTTGATGCAAGACCGGTCAGACCAGACCAGACCAGGATGTGTGTGAGATTGATAATCCTAACTCTGTTTACCCAACAGAGTCTGCATCGAGTTGAAGTTCATTTAAGGTTAGATATTGAACAGTTGGGCTTGCGTCAAGGGTTGGCTTGATGTTGAACAGCCAGTTGGCTCAACCTTGCCTGTTGTCTGTGCTCTGTGTAGCCGGTGTCCGTAGTCAGCCAAAGATCAGCCGAGAGGGAAAAGGGGGTTACATCCACTAACCAGTTTTCTGTGGGAAACCTTGTCCTGTAATATAACGCAACACAAACTTGCTGTGGAAAATAAAATATAAGCACTGGTGATACAGCACATTTTAAAATATTCCATGTCTCACAGTGTCGTTAATGTCTCAGTGATTAACTTGCTTCACTCTTTTTATTCTACAGAAAGATGAATGTGAAGGAACACTGCATCTGTCAGCTGCCTCACATCATTCACCTCACAATTAGGATGAGTTTCCAGAAGTCCTTCACTGTTAGCTTGGAGATGACTCAGCCATGCTGTTAGCCATATATTAGCCAACAGATACACACACAGATTGACTCACACCCCCGCATACACACAGGCAAAAACACACACAAACGTGGACACACACAGACATAGTAATCCCTGTGGGAAAGGCAGTAGAGGTTTATGTGGAGGTTTTGGAAGATAGGGGGAGCATTCATTACCTGTAAGCGATATCCCCAGAACCTGAGCAGAGCAGCCACACAGGTCAAAGCACTTTGTAAAGTCTGCTGGTAACCGTACATCATCTCGGAACGAGGAGTGAGATTATCATAAAGTTACTAGAAGCCAGGAATGATTTTTCTTTAGGTTCTTGCTTTCCTTTTCTCCGACCGGACAGCCCAGACAAACTTCTATATTTTTGAAACTGGCCAAAACATTGACTAAAATAAAAGCAACTTAAAAAGCGTCTGTTCATAAGAGGATTAATGCTGTTCTTAAACATCAAATGCATTAACATCACAATATAATAAGAGAAAAGGATGAGAGGTCACCAGTACCTCCTCCTTCCCAAAGTTTTATATCTGGATCACAGCCAGTTGCTTCATTAGAAAATCTGCCAGCTCTGGAAACTGTTTCTCTTGAAGGAGCCCTTTCCTTAAAGGCTTGTGCTCCTCGCATGCTTTCAGCTTGATTCATTTGAAGTGGGAGCTTATGTAAGTGCGCTCCGAGCTTGGCAAGCGAGGTGACAACACAACCCGATGATATCAGCGACAAAGAAAAAAGAGAGATGGTAAGAAAGAAAAAGTGACAAAGACATCACTTTCTCTTTCTTTCGCAAACGTTTCAAAAGGTACTTTAATGACCCCTGAATGGAAATTGAGTTAGACAATACCTCTTTGAAAAACTCAAGTGTTAACAAAAGGAAGTAGGCCAACTGATACAAAGACCAGCAGGATGTAAATGGCTCCAACACTCTAGAGACGCGACCTCTCCTGACTATTTCCTGATCTGTCACTGTCTGAATAAAACAACCGCAAATGGGTTTCCTGATTCCATTCATTAGAGTTCATTGTGTATTTAATTGTAATTGCTGTTTTTCTAATGTAGGCCAGTAGCTGAAGGAAGCCTTGCATCCAGGCTTTTACAAAAGTGCTGATTAGCACTGCTGAAGTCTGATATCTTTTAGAGGGAGAAACCTCACTGTGTTTGAATGTAAAAGGAGATAACACAGCAGCTACTTAGAGGTCATGCAAGGTCATGCAATTCTGAAAGTATGTGTATATATATAATATTTGACATTTGATGAAATGTCTGTTTTTTCACCCCATTTTCTCTAGAAAGCCAAAGTCCTGAAGTCACATCTAGGCTAACTGTTGCTCCACTAGCTTCCGTGTCTCAATGCAAATCGTCAGTAAGAGTTTCTTTCATTGGTCTGTCTGAAAAAGTGAAAGAATTAGTATCGACTACAGCATTTATATTTACTTTAACAAAGTTAAACGTGGATTCATTTGAAGTTCGTTCTTGATCTTGGAAACAGCTGTTGACAAAATCTCACATTCGTTAATTTGTGATCACAAAAAACTACAGCTCCCGTGAAGTTTTTCCAGCGTGGCAGTGTGCATATCGCACATCATAATGACTGTTTCTCCCTTATCCATTATATCCACCAACACCCTCCTCTAATGTAGTCTGTCCAGTTTTTCAAAAACGTAAAATAATCTACCCCGCCTCTCGACTGGCATCAGTCTGTTACGCTGGTGACATTTTACCTGCGACAGTCTTGTGGTTGTGGTAATAATGTTTGGTAAAGGCTGCCAAATGCAGAAATATTACACAACTATATAATATTCACAAAAAATGTCTTGTGGATAAATACTTCAAACTCTGTCTCAGGTCGGTGCTGCTTCATAATGCTGCTGCTGCTTCCTTAAAAGGTATCAGATCACTGGGATGCATTTGGGAAACCAGACATTTCTTAATAGGAAAAACTGCTTTCTGATTTTGGACAGGAAGATGGTGTTTTTTATTTGCTTTCCTGAGATCCATAATGGTGTTTGCAACGGTCCTGTCTGCCTTTAATGGTCTGCACTTTGGAGCTGCTCAGAGAGTAAACAGGAACAAACAAAATGAATGAAAGAATGGCAGAAGCTGAGTCACACTAACAGCTACACACACACACATACTCTCAAACACACACACACATATTTCCTCCTGCACATTTTCATGCATGCACCGACACAAGCTATCCCACGCTTGCAAACATGCTCTCATGCACACACACAGATACTTTTGCAGAGAAAATCTGTAAAATGTATGGGCCCTGACACACCACTGTAGCACTGTTAAAGGCTATGATCAAACGCTTTGTGTCACCTCTTCTCTTGTACTTGAACACAACTCAAAAGACTACATTCAAAGGCCAGCTGACCACCAATGTGCCTGTACGTTATGTGGCTGCAAGAGAAGAAAAAACGAGTCAGTAGGAGAGTTCTCCTACTCAAACCCAGCCCAGTACGTACCCGACCCAAAACAGTATACTTTGCTGAAACCTGCTGGATTCGGGACAGGTTTGTGTCATTTTGTTGTGTAAAGCTTTGGGCCAGGTTATGTTATTTTATATCTCTGTGATACATTGCAAGTTGAAACGCAGTGTCCAGTGGAAAGAGGGTAAATAAATAAACCTGCCAGCAATTCATACCATTCTTAATCTGTTATATGATCTGGATACCCACTGAAAATATGTATTTCTTATTAATTTTATATCACTTTTTTTTATTTTACAGTATATATTGCATTTTTCTATTTTATATATCATACTGTATTTCATTTTACCTTTATAAGGAGTTCCCTCTAATATTAAAACAAATATTGCCATTTTAATAAAAAGATTTCTATTCATACTGCGTTTCTGCCATATCTTCCCCCTTTTCCATTGACTTTAGTCAAATGAGTGAAACAGCGCCCCACTGGTTTGCAAGTGGGTACTACAAGTCAGTCGGTGCGTGTGTGTGTGTGTGGTAGAGGAAGCCAGGTGAACTTGATATCCTTTGATTAATAATATAAAGTATCAACCAACTACATGTTGACACTGTCAAGACTGTGAGGTTTAAGCTAGTCGCACTGTGGCCTCACGCCAAACAAATTAGTACAAGTTTGCAAAGTCATTCAAATAAAAATAACTTGGGAGAGATTTAAGTTAGCTAGTTTGACAGTGATGCTAATCTACTGTGTGTACAAAATAATAAGCTAGCAGCAACGAAGCGTGGATACGGAGCCCTGGTGAAAAGCTTTACAAAGAACAAGTGCAGTGAGATTATATGACATGATGGATATGAACCACTTTGGAGAATGGGCTTCGTCTTCAAATAACGTGAGTCAACACACCGTCTCTCTTTCTGTCTCTGTCCCTCTCTGGGCTCTGCTAACTGCTAAATTGCCCACCTTGGTTGTATTTTTTTCTTGCTGCGCAGTTAGTTGTTGATTTTATGGAGGTTGTATTGCTTAAATATACTGTGCTTTCTTTGTTTGCCTGTGCTTTGTTTACCTGGGCGCTGACTGTGTTATTGCTTGCTGTCTACACAAACACAATAAATTCGGAATTTCCCCCGTTTTTTTGCATTTGTTGGTAGCCATATTTGCTGTGTGGGATTTATAATAGCTTGTAGCCTGTGCAGAAGGTCTGCTAGGTGCTTGTAAGCCTTTATACACATAGCATGTAGATGAAAAGAGCGTGTAAGTCATGTTTTGATGCATGCAAGTGAAGGAATATTGCATGTGTATTGGTATTCCACTACTGAGTAGCCGCAATACTGTATATGCAGTATTTTGTATGGTAAGAAGCTATATAAGGGATGTGTGTTAGTCATGTTTGCAGTATTTGTAATGTGTCTTTTAGTGCTGAAACAATTTCTGATAATAAATAGTTTAAGTCAGTTATTAAGCAAAAATACCCAACGTTAACTGGTTCAGACCTCTCTAATCTAATGGGATGATTTGCTGTTTGTCTTGTTTTTTTTTTTTTATCATTGTAGTTGAATGTCTTTGGGTTTTGGACTCTTGGTCACACAAAAGGAAGTGGAAGACTGACATGTTTATTTGCAAAATGATTAAATAATGCACAGATTAAATATAGTTTCAAGCTTAGTTTCTTTTAAAATCTGTTGTCTAAATGTTTTCCTGACGTTTTACTATTGAACACCACAAATCTGAATATATTAACTTTTGTAAAATGACACCAGCAGTATGTCACTTGACTTGAGGGTTAATTTAACATGGCATTTAACTGAAGGAACTGCTGGCCCCAGTCTGGCCCCTGAGGTTTAAATGGGCCAGAACAGCCACAGCTGCCTCTATTTTACATTACAGTATAGGCTGTATTTAATCTGTGACCATGTGTTTGTATGGCATGTGTGCAGTGGGGCTAAAACTCTCAATCCCCTCAAGAATAGTGTGATTAGTTTAAGGTTTTGATTTGAGTGTTACAAGTAAGATTAGGTCAAAGGTTAAATTCAGAGGATAGGGAACCAATTTAGTCAACGTCATAATAAAAGCATGCACTCTTACGTGTGCTTTTGTACGTTGCGTTTCCACCCCCAGTCAAAATGGAAGGACCACCTGTATCTGCCCTCTCAGTCCCTACCTCTCAGAGGTGGACTGGAAAAATCCAGCAGAAAAACAGGGAGTTAGATAACGAGGCGGTCATCAGAGTACGGCTTCCTATCAGAGCAGATTACTCTCCTTTTAATAGAGCCTTTATTCCAAGCGAAACCAGCTGCAGTAGTTTCTATTTTTAAGTTCACATCTGAGATGATTTCCGTACAACACTATATGAAGGACATGGTTGGTTACTTTGCAGATGCTTGTGTGTGTGAGCAAACATCAGTGTCAGGGGTCCTTTTGGATCATTTTTCCAGGGATGCAACTATGAAAATGTTCTCTGATATTGGGACATGGGCTTGTAAGTACATTAGCATCCAGAATGTCTGCATTGCAAGCCAAGCTAAACTCTCTACAGTAGAGTATACCTTCAATTTTAGTGTCCTAAATGACTTCAATTTACAGTCGTAGTTTAAAAATAGGACTACAAAAAGAGTTGTTTCTGAGGTCAGAGTTTTCCCACAATCATATTTCCAACTACACTGGTCCTGACCCACCAGAAACTGTCTTCAGAAGAGGAGATGACACGTTTGTTTTCTACTGAGCCAAATGGAAGTGACAGTGTTTTGACACTCGCAAGTCATGTCATTATTATTACTGCCAATCAATTACCAATCTCTTTGTGAATTTCCATTAATATTGGATTAATGGCACATAAAAGTGTCAGGACTTCCATCCTCTGCACGTGAAACCAAGTTAACCCATCCCCGACCTCAAGAATCCTTCTTTTTTTAAACAATATCCCTCCTTTTAAGTCATTCGTCTTCAGCTGGCACACATTATTTCCACTGGTTAGTGTTAATGGATTTTTCTTTCTTTTCAATTCTTGGATGTGACAGCACTGTCTAGACATTATGATTCAGTTTCAGTGTCATTCTTCTGCGACAGAAAAAAGGCTGTGCTCTGCTCTGGTACCAATTATATTCCCCTTTTTATCCATTACAGTCCACAGAACTAAAGTGGGACTGGGCACAAAAATGGTATTTAAATGTACCTTGGAACTGAGTTTTCTCTGAATTTTAGAATAGACAATAATTGGTGTGGGATATTTTTCATGAATAGATTGTTAACATAAATCCGAACAGCTTATCAAAGCTTTTCGGGTCTCACCTGTCTAGGTGGCAGTGCGGATAAAGTCGAACCAAGTTTTGCAACTGCTGATTTAAGCTCCAACATAATTGATATTAAATATAATGTTGCACATATTTCCAGGAATGGGAGTTAGCTTATAACTCCTGGTTAAATTAGCTTCACTAGCAGGAGTTAACTGCTAATGTAGCACAAAGCAGAAGTACTGTTCAAACTCATCCAGAACCATGTTTGTCTCTGTTACACAATTTTAATGATCCCCTGCCAGCCAATAAGAAATTACTATTACTACTATTGGTCGATTAATTGATTCGTCAGTTAAGAGAAAAGTAATCTGCAACAATTTTGATAATCATTTAATTGTAATTTTTAAGCAAAATTGCCAACAAATCACTAGTTCCAACTTCTCAGATGTGAATATTTGCTGGTTTTCTTGGTCTTCTATGACAGTAAATGTAATATTTTGGGGTTTTGAAACATTAATTGGACAAAACCAGCAAATTGAATATGACGGCCTCGGCTTTGGGAAATGGTGATGGGCATTTCCCGCTGTTTTGTGACATTTTATAGACCAAACCAAACGGTAATTTGATTAGTCGAGCAGTTGGGAGACTGATAAGAGACTAAAAAAGCAATCAACATTGACGCCCCTAGCATGTCTCAAGCTCACATGTCAGCTAATACAACTCAGTAATTATGTTTGTTACACCCTCCCTGCTTGTAAATGCCACGTCTTTCAAACTCCATGCCCCCAGTTTGTTTATGCAGGCTTTCCTGATTAAAAAAAAAACCTGTACAGAGATAAACCCCCCTGATGATGTCATCAGGGTTATTTTGTGTGACTTGGCAAAGCTAGGGAGCCACAGAAGACATTATACAACAGTTTTTACACACCGAGTCGTACTCATTATGACAAGTAAACAGATTTCGATGGGTGGAATTGGTGGAGTGCCCCTTTTCCAAGTATTTACATGACACGATGAACAAAAGAAATTAGAGTAATTTGAATAACAGGGCAAAGAAGGGATCATGCTGTACACGATGAATCCTCTTCCACAGACTAATTCCCTCTTTTCTTTTCCTAATCAGCATTCAACATCAAAGCAGAGTCAAACACACACACAATACACACATTAAGCATCCCTCCCCCTGCCACCCAGCTGAGGTCTGGTTTACATCTGTGTGCCACTGCCATTGCAGGCCTTACACAAAGGGGTGTGTGTGTGTATATGTGTGCAGATTCCCTGGTGTTCCCAACAGTGGGGAGTGTGTTTGTTCATGGTAGCAGCTTCCTAAAATCCTTAACACCCCCCTACAACACACACACACACGCACACACAGCTTTCTCACTATCCATAGGTGTATTTTTACATAAAGACCTACAGTTTTAAACACAATGAGATGCTTTTTATTGCAGCATTATCAAACGCAGTGATATTTATACCATTAAGATAGCAAAGAGAGTGGCTTTAACTGTCTTTAGTCCAGAGGAATGCTTTCAATCTGGAAAAGCTCAAGGTTTTCAGATGACAGTTGGCACCGGCGGCGTCCTACATATGAATGCATGAGCAGGAATTTATTATGCCTGTAAAGCTTGCATTCCTGTGTGACTGGGAGGGTGTGCGTTTGCCAGCGTTTGTGCAAGAGAGATAGGACAGGAGAGAGAGAGTGGTTAATCGTAATGTTAGGGGTGACTGACCGTGAGATCATCTCCATTCACATAGCCCAGTCATACTCTGTTTACATGCAAGTGTGTGATGTTTAAACATCCATAGGGCTCAGGGCCCTTTTGGGTTCAAATCCAACAAACTTTGTCTCATCGTCATTGTTGTAGAAGTTTTGAATCTCACCACTTAACTCACTTTCCTGGATGAGGCAAAAGCGAATAATGCACTTTACGTTAGCGATTCTCTCATCAAGGTGACTTAATGTATAAAAAGACAATATTCCTGACAATATTCTTTTGACCCTTGAGGAATGACCATGTGAGAGAGAAGTGCAGGGAAATAAATAATTGAAAACGGGAACATAAAAAGGATTATTTTGTATTTGAAGGAGAGTTAAGTTGAGGAGAGAGTGTCTTAGAACAAATGAGGGAGAAAAAGAAGATTCATAGGGGAAATACGGACGGGAGGTGCCTCTTGAAGTAATGAGGTGTCATCTACGTACAGAGGGAGTGACTCCATGATGAACATCAAATAATCATTTGTAATTGTCCTCCCAAGTCTCAACCCTGACTGTAGTCTTAGTTATGTCGTTATAGTTTTCATTGTAGTCTTTTCACTTTTTTTGCTCCACTGCGTGATCACCCCATTGAAGTTTTTTTTAAATGCTTCATCTTGATAATGGAGTTTACAAAGTTTTCAGTTTGTGTGTGCTATGAAGCAGTGATAAATTCACGTTGACATTGTTGGCACTCGCCTTAAATAAACCCAGAGGGATTTGAAAAGGACTTTAGCCATATCCAAAGCTCCTTGTGAGTCTTGCATACTTCATTTAGCAAATGAGGCAATGAATCTCCAGGCTGCACAGAGTGGGTAAAAGTCTCCAGGGAGTGGATTTGGTGTTTCTTCTTTAAATATTAAACAACAGTAAACTGTTGCCTGCGGTCGGTAGGATCACTGGAGGACTGGATCATACACCGGGGAGGTAAAGCATCATGGGTAATCCTGCCACTAATGGAGCCAATGTAGCCCTTGCTGTGGTATGAGCTGTAACTGACTGTGAAATAGGAGGTCATGGGAACAAATAAAACCACACGTGATCTTTGTCACTTGTTTTGTAGGTGTACTCACTCCTCATGTTCGATATGCTCATTTTTTCATCTCCCTTGTTAGTCAGTCATGTTCTCTTCGCTCTTTATTATTTTCTGTACATTTCGTATATCCATGCATGTATTGGCACTTCAGATGACAGTTTGAGCTAGGAACTCAAAAGTGCAGAAACTTTAGTGGAATCCTGCTGTTACTTTTCATTCCTATGTCTTTTAGCACTTTTGGAAAAAAAAAAAAAAAAAAAAAAGCAAAGTCATTAGCGATTCACACAAACCTCTGTCAGGAAACCTCTGAGGCAAATTTGGTCAATCTCCACATCTCCTGCAGTTTTGGTCCAATCCAAAATGAGGTACATAGCATATCTGGATCCCCCTAAAATAATCAATTTGCTGAGTGATATTCCAAAAATGTTTGCCCTCACTGGCTGCTGATATCTTAGGGGGCAGACCAATTTGACTCACACTTCCATAACTTTTAATCACATTGGTGCAATCGCAACCGAACTTGGTGGTCTTGTGCAGGCACGAACTCAAAGCCTTCCTGCCAAAGTGGCAGCATCATAACTTCAAATGGCCCTAACTCTGAGACTTTCAGTCTGATGCAAAATAAGTACTCCCAAAATCATGCCAACTGTCAGCCAATTAGATTATAGCATCATCTCGACAAGGTTAGTGATAATCTATCTGGACCAAAGTTTTGTGTGAATGTAGATCTTGAAATAGGCCTGCTGTGTTTTTTTTCAGCCATCACAATGGGATGTCTTGTCATAATTAACTGTACCTATGGCTAGGTAATAGACTGAATCCATCAGTGTGCAAAACACACACACATCTTTGTTTGTTGGTGAATATTCTAATGTAATAAAATAGACAATTTAAAGGGAGAGTGTTGCGAGTCCTTGAGACGTGGATAATAGATTTAAAAAGATTAATACGTTGTACTTTGTAAACATGTCTTGAGGTCAACATCTTCAGGAAATACACTTCTAGTTTTCCCTCATCTTTTTTTCTTTTTTTTTTTTTTAAACACATGAGGAGCACAATAGTCAGTGGCAGCAGTTTATGGCCTAATACACAGTTTATGTGGATAGGACATGTTAAACATCTGTCTCAATATGGAGATAACACTGAATGATGATATAATTCCTGGCTAATGCAGATAAATAGCCTGCAGCTACAATAGCAGACACCCCCCACTACCCCATCTTTCCCTTCACACACACACAAACCAGGATGTGGACAGTGACACATCCACTGAGGCATTAGCTTGTAGTCTCTGGTGCGAGAGATAAGATGGGATACAGGAGATTAATGACTCTGTTATTGTTAAAGCAGTGGAAAGTCTGGGTCACACCGGGAACAATTACTCTACTGTGCTGCATAACCATATGTATCCCTGACTCGAGTCAACTAATGCCCTCCTTCAAATTGAATTAAGTTTTAAATCTCTTTCCACTTAAGAGGATTATATAATCAAAGTCACATTTTATATAATGAGTGCAAGGCTGTTTTGAAAGGTGAAACTGGATTTTTACTCAATATTCACTTTGATGCGGTTAAATTGACCAAAATCAGAAACTTGCCGAGCAGTTGCACCACTTAAAAGTGCCACTTGGAGGGAAAAAAATGTTAAAATGTTTTTGTACTTTTCAAGGTCTGCAGGTGGAAACCGATAATTTAACAACAGAGCAAAGCCGGTGGCGAGTAAAGTCGCCTTTGCACCAGCTAACATCTGCTCTGGTGTTACACTGGGAAGGACAGGAAAAAGAAAAAGGACAAAAATGAAACCCAGGACTCATTGATTGTTCTTTTTTTTTTACGAGTCTGTGTGAATTACTGTTCACTAACTGGGCCCATGTGTGTTCCATGTCAAACAACAGGAGCCCCAGGCATGTCGTTTGATCAGCACAGGAAAAAGCACCAGGGGTTCACATGGAAAGAAACGTGCTATCCAGCTTCAGACCTGGCAACCCGGGGCTCGTCTCTTGTTACAACCTGACAAATGATCCCCAAACCTGGACTCTGAAGAAGTTTGGTTTAAATAAATTTGCCAAAAGCAGAAATATCTGCCAGCACGGAGGCGTTACATCCTCTCATCCTCCGAGTAAACACTCTCAGTTGAATCCAAATCCTAGCAGCCCAGCGGTTTAGTGGAAATAGGTTTACATAATGCCTGGCAAAAGCATAATGTCTGGCAAAACAGTAGTGTGGATTGATTGTGATTGTTTGGAAATATACGCCCAGTTCAGTCCCAAACCTGGCAACCCAGAACACAAGGGGTTTTGGTGCAAAGAGCTCCGTCTAAGATCGAGCTTCTCTGGAAAAGGGCTTAATCTGAAGCCAGCAAGCCAGAGGAAAACTCCTGATAGACCGATGATCTGCGGTTTGTAGTATCCCTGCTCTGAATCCTCTCAGAGCAGAGTAGTCTGACGCTGCCTTCAAGTGCTGTCCGAAAAATGATCAACCCAGCGACAGTAGGAAAATAACCACTGGCAAGTTTGAAATTGTGTACAAATACCACAAGAAGTAGGACAACAGTCGTCAAAAAACGTCTCGCTAAATAGTATGAGTTAGTGAAGTTCGAGTGACAGTGGGTGAATAAATCATTGAATGAACCCATCAATCAATCAATAATCAAGTTAATAAAGGAACAAAAAAAGCACCAGACTGCAGTTTGATTGGCTACCAGCAAGTCATAGGGGCTTAACAACACAAAAGGTCATCTGTCAGTATCTTTTTAAAAATGTCACAAAACAACCTCACCTCAAGATCCATTTATTGGCTGTTCTGGAGCCTTCGATCATATCACATGATCTTCATCAGCAGATGGAGTCTGCTCAGTTGTTAATGAAATGTACATGTTCAAATTTTCATTTTTTTTTTCTGGGCAATTTAAAGGCTTCTCATTCATGCTGGCTTAAAAGTAGATTTTAAATTCATGTGAACGTTTTCTGATCTGCCACATCAATGGTTAAGGTCTGGTGAACAAGGCAGCCAAAACTACATGGTAATGATTAGGGAAAGATTATGGGTGAGGGTTAAATGAAACCAACTTTGACAGCTGGATGCAAACAGCGGTTTTCTGTGTCAAATTCTGACATTTTAACAAGTGATGCTGTTGTTTTCCTGGTGGGAACTGTCTCTCGGCTACCCAGAACCATCTGGCTACTAAAACTGAAAAGACAGTAAGAACTTTAGTTTCCCTTATATCCAAACAGACTGCCCAAGATGAGGTTTATTGCAATTCCTACTGCTCCAGAGGTCATTATGTAATATCCTTTAATGTAAAGTAAGACTTTATGACCTCACCAGGCAAACGGATTACATTTCAGTACCTTTACTCCTTGAAATAAAACATACAGGGTTTGTTTAACTACAAACAAATATTCTGTATGCAGCTTATTCTTGTCTCCTCGCCTTCAGAGTAGACAAACCGCTACTAAACCTGAGAATGACGTCCACTGAAGCGCTAATTATTTCCATGTCCTGCCTCCCTCTTCATGTATGGGGTGTGTGTGTGTGTGTGTCACGGAAATTCAACAGCGATGTGTTCATTAAGGAAAGAAGAGGTCACTCTGCCGCAGTGAAAGCACAGAGAGAGGAGGAGAGGACACCATGAAAACAAGCATTTGTGTGTTGTCTGTGAAAAGAGACAAGTTTGTGTGTGTTCATATTATTACATCTGAAAGGTCTGGGTTACCTCAGGCTCATAATCCTGTTGCACGTATAGGAATGGCTACTAAAAACCCAACAATCCAAGAGGCATGCTGTGAAACTATGATTTCAACCGTATACGCATTCTGAGATCTACCTTCCTGCCACGAAAGCCTTGATGATGTCTGGCTTTTTCAGTTGTTGGTGGATTCAGGCACATTTTGTTCATCCATTCCAACTTATCTGACCTCCCTAAAGAGTTGACGTTTGCGGGACTGAGAGCAACATTTCTCTGTGGTAGACTGATTTAATTTTTAACCGCCATGTCTTACTCACGAGGCCATGAATGGTCAACCGTCAGCACTGGCAACGTGATCCATGATTAATGCCGATAATATGTGCTCAAGACATTCTTTAGAAAACGTTAGCACTCAAACAAAGAAACATAGATTTACAATGTAAATATACACTATGTAAATAATCTGTGTGTTATCCTAAGACTGGTCACCCTGCCTGTCGCCCAATGTTAGCTGGGATAGCACAACTCTGCAGGGGATAAGAAGGTTTATTTATTGGATGGATATGTGAAATAGATTTAAAATTTAAATAAATGCAAATGATTTGCCATGTATTGAATATTTGCACTCCATTCAACTGCACTGTGGGTCCCTCTGACTCTGTTATATCTGTATAGATGTAGCATGTTTCAAATTAGTCTGATGGCATACATTTTTATTTGTAGAAAATTGGGGAAGTCTTTACAGGGATATCTTGCAGTGCAGAGTTCTGTATTAAAATAGTTTTTGATTGCTAATGTAATGCTTGTGGGACATGCTTAATGCTTCATGCTTCTATCCCTGCAGACCATTGAACTCTTAACTGTTCTGTTTTCGGCTGTTGAGCCTTTTGCCAATTTGTGGCTGTTTGACATTGAAGCGATGGCACATGTGTTCATGTTGCAGTGCGTGCTGAAAAGGCTCAGACTCTCTGCACTTTGGTACACGCAGTTTCAGCCCAGCTGTGAAACAAATCTTTTTATAATGCTGTGAATAAATCCAGTAGACATTTGTTTTGGAAAAAATAATTTTGCCTTCATAGTGCTCTATTTTGCTCTTTGTGTACAGATATTGGGACGTATTGAAGATGGTTTTCTTGCAATATATTGTTTTACAGAATCTCCTGTTGCTAAATTGTTGTCACTGTGAATCCCAGCCCTAATGGAAGTGAATTGGTCTTTCTATGCTGATGAACAGTCAGCTGCACTGATGAAAACCCTGACCCAGTAGTAACCTCTGTTTAAAAAGAAAGCTTTGTCTAATCTTCCTGCAATCAGACATCCACTTGTACTGGCTGCCAAAGATGAAAACTGGAAACTCCTTCACCTGCCGGCTTTTAGGACGGAGAAGATGGTTGGTCTGCATCATGGTGGAGAGCCTTGAAATTTGAGTGTGTTTAGTGGGTTCAGAGTGAGTTTCATCATGCTCTTACCTCATAGCCTTTACAATAACACACCACCATATGTACTCAGGCATGTCCTTGAAGAGGGATGTGGCGATAATAGGGTATAATATAGTGGTGACAGTACGCTGAATGGTGGTTAAGGATTCTGGACTTACACTAGACACAAAGAACAAAGAAGCCATCAGTCGGGGCAGTTAAGAGAAGAGGCCTCTTTGTTTTTCATTATTTCTAGTGTCATCATTGGGTGAACGTGTGCGTGTGTGCGTGCATGCTTTTGTAGGGCATATCCTTCATGTGTGACCACCACTATCAAACCATGAGCTTGAACTTGTCTTCCCTGACAATTTGATATTTTCTCTGATGTACGCATTTATTTGCAGTGCTTCCAGCTAAAGTAATTATTGTGGTTTCTTTGAGTAGAAAAATCCAGCATCTTATTCACATTTGGGTGATCACACACACTTCCAGATTGTAAAACGATTTAACCTCAATTAAGACATTCCACAAAAATTTGGAAATTGTCGGGGAAGTCCCATCTGACTTGCAAATGCTTTCTCATGCAGCAGTTTAGAAAATTTGTCACGGATGGCAACTCTGGCACTGATTAGTCAAAGAATTTGACCAATAAAGAAATTTGCATCCACCCTTGTTTAACATCACGCTTTTCTACATGGACAAGCAGTTGCTTTCTTGCCAAGCCACAAGTACCACTGCAAAACGCCTTTTGCAGCTATGAAAACCAACCACAGACGTAGATCCGATGATGATATCTGGGACAGAGATTGGGGATGACCTCAGCTGGCGTTGCTGTTGATCATCAGTCCTCTATGCATGCACAAGGGCCTTGCTGCTTGGCAGGAAGGAAACTCTGACCTCTTTCTAAGTCCTCAGTGTAAAATCAGTAACAAAACTGGCAAAACCTGTACAATTGCATAAGAAAATGCAAGTGTCGACATAATTTGTTTTCCATGAGGTAAAGGGTGTTGGTTCGTTGGTACTGGTGTGAACTAAAACAGTCCCCTTCATCACTTCGGAAAGATCCCAGAATTATGCCAGTGCACTGATAGGTGCCCAGGAATGAAGTAGTTAGTTGATGCAGATGCTTGACCATTTCTTAATCCAAACCCTGTTTCAGTCCATTTCCTAGCTTAGCTTTCCTGTCTTTGCTTTTGTGCCTTCTCCAAAACAACCCATATGAACATTTTCTGATCTGGCAACCCATTTGCAGGACAACAGCCGAGGTTGCTTAGTGTTTTTTGATCCAGTGCCCGGTGTGGATAAGGTTTGGCTAAGTTTAAGGAGCTACTTGGTTAAGGTTAGGGGAAAAATGTTGTCATGGTTAAAACAAACACTGAATGTTGATGAGAGACGATATGCAAACCGTTGTCTCTGATGTCTGACACTTTGTACTTTTGTACCCCCAACCATCCACACCAACGTCCTCCTTAAGAAGTTTTAATGTCACACTACTTCCACCTTTGCTACTGAGAAAGAACAGTTCTTATCTGCACAAATACAGGAGGCCATTGTAAACATCAGAAGTACATCAACAGTAAAGTTAGACGACTTTCAGCCTCTTCCAACATTGAACTAACACTGAAAGACCTGGTATTCTCAATGATACTCGGATGCCATGTAATACAGGAACAAGACGCAGCAGCCAGTTTGATTTGCTTGCTTTTTACTGATGTACTGTTGTTTTTATAGACAATTGCTCCACATGGCAGCTGTGTAAATGGACAAGAAACTGATTATAGTGATTTAAACATTCTCTAGAACTTTAATTTGAAAGACTAATGTGATAGAAGTTTCTGAAACAAAGCACGAAGGTCATTGAGAGTTTTGTTTATTTTCAATTGATGCTATGTCATACTTGCCAGCTTAGCAATGTTATCTTAATGTCACCAAGTAATGTTGCAGAAGGCAAGAACAATAAACCCCCTCCTAAGAAACTTTGTTGAGGGAAATGTTTTCAGCTTTTCAATTGAACTGAAAGGCCCTAATTTGGAGGGTAATTAACATTAAGATCTAAATCTAATCTAAAAGATAACAATTACATTGAACACAGTACACTAAACCTTCTTGAATGCTTCGAATAGGCTTTTATCCGTGGTCTGCCCCTTTCCTGCTCATTCAACAACCCACACTTACACCCAGCTTCATTTCACACATCACTGCGTGGTGTTGAAGTCAAGCTCTGTATTTGGCCCAAACAAAGCTCTGCTCCATGCAGGTTTTCTGCAACGTGAGAGAAAAGAACATATAAGTTTCAATGAAAAAGCGGAGTGTTGGAATTTTTAGTTGAAATTCTGGCTTTCCATCTGGAAAAGTGACTTTTGATTGATGCTCAAAAATGTGATCCACCACATAGCTGAGACGTCTGTTGTCCGAGTTCTGAATGGAAACACTGGATGGAGCGATGGAGATTATTTATGGTCCGAAGGGGCTTTTGTCAGGGCAGCAAACACGAGGGGAAGAGGCTGTCCCGTGTCAGATGTTAATACCAGACATTTGGATGAGACGCCACCCAGCTCGCACTTGCACGCTTGCAAAGAGAAAAACAATTCCTCACCTTGACAACAATTTGCCTTGAAATCTGTGTGGTATGCATGAGATGTTGGCCAACCTGGAACAACAAGCAGTGACCAATTGGCTCCAACTGTCTGTCTTTTCCTGAACATTCTCCAAATTGTGTGTACAAGGACAACTTTTCTCCCAAGATAACTCATTGTTGTTGTAATCTCAACACTGTAGGTAATTGATTCATCATGTCTCCTTTTCAGATACATGTATGTATGTCACTAAGCATTTTGATGCTAAGCAGAAGAGAAATGAACTTGAATAGGGAGGGATTTTCCTCAGAAAATTCTTATAAACTTTGTAGCTCATTTCCCTTGATGCATCAGTTGAAATTATTGTTATGGACTCTTGTCTCTTTACGGTATGAAAATGGGGATTTTTTGGGGCGTGAGACCTTGCACTGTAATTTTGAATAAACTCTTTGATTGCAGTGTGTATATGTTCATAAATCACACAAATCCCAACAGCCCAAACTTGTTAATGAGCATGTTTAAATGTGCTGATGTAGAAATAAACTCAAAGCAAAGGGTGAGGTAGAGCTTTAGATCAACGCAAGACATGTTATGTTTGTTTCATTTGTAAATGACCTTGTATAGAAAGTACCATGACCATTGAAACTAGGAGAGAAATGCTGATTATGAATGTACAGTTTCATTCAAAGAGATTTGGTTTTCAACAAACTTCTTGACCCCGTTTCTCACACTACTAGACCCAGGAAGGTGATGATGTACAAAAATGTTTGAACAGGCTTTGCTTTATAAGGAAAAAAAAATGGGGGATATGTTGAACTTCTTGGCAGACAGATGACAGTATGTGAGAAAACCCAGTGAATATTTTCTGTCCACAGAGTGAAATATGGCAGAGGCGGACTCGTGGCTTAAGGCCTGACCACGTCTCTGTGTTTACCAGCCGTGTTTTCTTTAACATCAGTGGAATGAACAGACGCTGGGGGGGCTGTAGGTGTCGGCAACATCTGTACATACACACTAATGAATATGTATGCACATGCATGCACTCATGCATTTACATAACACACAAACTGGTGTTCTATTAAGGTGTTAATACTTTTATTTTACTATTATAATCCCTCTCTGTGTAAGTAGGCTACCATCTGGCGGCCATATTAGAGGTCAATTCTGAATTTTCATGCGATGCACTGGATGAGTTTGCTGTAGCTGTTTGAGCGGGAACTGATTATTTTACATAGGATCAGGTTTTGTGTTTGGATAGCATTTATCTAGCAGAGCGAGCATTAGTGGTAAGCAGTAAGATTCACATCTGTTGCTTTGATAAATTAGCTTTCTGGCTGGCTGGCTAGCTAGCCAAAACACACAGTTAACGTCCACCTTGATCAGATAACCTGAACAAACTGGTTGTTGTTGTTATTATTATTATTATTATTATTATTATTATGATTATGGAATAAAGACTAAACGCCTAAAATTTCTTTTACATTTTTACTTAAACATTACTGAACTGACCTTCACTTGCACAAGATTTTTCTTTCCTTACCGGCTGTTTCAGTTTATATTTATATTGATCCATTTTCTATGACCGTTTATCATTTGTAGCGTCAGACATATTATTTGTACGCAATAACTTAAGCTTGTCCAAAGCCCCTATAGATGCCACACAGCATTCAAGGTGGGAGCTCCAAGTACTGATGACAAGGAACTCGTGCATCGAGTCTGTACTCTGATTTTAACCAACAACAGAAAATCTATAAGCCAAAAAACTTGGGTCTATGCCTTTAGGAGTGACCTCTAAGACTTAGAAGATGGCAGACATCTCTCCTGTGACATTCTTTTTACACACTTACTAATGATGATATGATGATGATGATACAAATATAGCATTTTTACTGTGATTGGTGAGGATCAAGGGGGCAGGCAGAGCTGGAATTGCACCTAATCCTTTGCTGTTCATTGAAACCAGCTGCTGCTCACCCACGTTAATCACCTGCACATCTGAGTTTGATCTCACAGATCACCAAAAAACAAAAGGTATATCTCCCCCTGGTCACTCGAGACCTCCGTATAGCACAATGTGTATCCCACGCTTAAGGCAAAACCCTCCCTAAATTTCTTCTTGAACACTTGTATATTAGATTACATTCAGATGTTATCTAACTCTTATTCTAGTCTCATGCGCACTGGAGACCACTAGGGATAAATCCACTGAAAAAACACTCACGTAAAATAAAAAAGCGATCCTCCGTTTAGCCATGAGCAGCCTAGTGATGCAGCCCACGTCCTCAAACACTATACCGTCCCTGTTACCTACCTTAGCACACAAATAGAGGTGGAGGAGGTAAAGAAAAGTACAGTGTGTACCACTTTAGTTTTATCTGTGTGCACAGAAAATTACATTTTCATCAATGATGTGGATGTTTTCTGGATGAACCAGGCATCGAATTCTCCAGTATGAAGTCTGGGGAAAGAAACTGGGAACTAAAACTAGCCTTTAATGCCAGGCAGCATCTCTAAAAAGTACACAAATGAGTCATAGAGGTAATGCAAGTACATTTGAGGATTTTTGTAAATCACTTTTTCGTTTACAATCTAATATTACTTGTTTTTTAGACGACTGAGACTGCAGCATACAGTATAGATGTTACAATCTTCCTCTTCAAAATGAAACACCCATCATGTTTAGGATGTCTTATTTTTCCACCTTATTTTCCCCTCCTAGCTGCAGCTGCACAGCCAAGCACTGGATGAATGAACAATATCTGGCTGCTGCTGCTACTGAATCCTCCCCTGACTGACGGTTCCATTACATTCAGGCTGCTTACATTTACTCTTTAAATTCCAAGCAAAGCCCTAACGCAGTATGACAATTTAACATCATGATTACCATCCAGACTGCAGCCCAGTCTCTCTCAAACACGCAATCGATCCTGTCAACACCCAGGGTTAGGCTACATACAGAGAGTAAGCCTTGTGTATTGTCGCAGAGTCAAGGACAGCCAGTTCAGAGGTCGAACTTTTGGCATTTTACAGTTCCAGTTTACAGTTGGAGCCAGGAACACCTGTAAGGATGATTACACCTGGAGACCTTAATAGCGTCCATACTGGAGCAGTAAATCTAAAGATAAATGGGATTTAGAATGCAACTTGACAACACTGGCATGTCTCACTCCTTGGCACGCTCTGATCCGGCAGCTTAAACACCTGTAAGCACAGCCATGTTCCTATAACGTAACAAAAGCGGATGGAAACATTAAAGTGGAGCTAATACATCATTTAAAGCCAGAATGTTTTTTTCCCTTGAATTTTGGCTGTATTTTTACTTGCAAATTGCAGACCAGAAGAACTTGGCTGTAATCTGAATAAGACGGCAAATACTTACAGAATTTCATAATGTAACAAACTTCCATAATCCCATGAGGGTATCGTCTTTTCGAGTGACCTGCTGTGAAGAACCTGAGCTACACAAGTGAAGCCTAATCGGAGTAGTTTAAAAGAGATGTAAACAAGCTGTCTGTTCATTTGAGCTAGACTGGCACACTCCATGCCAAAAAAAAATGTGCAGCACATTTTAATTTATTTATCTGTGCATTTTGTGGTCTGGATCAAGGTTTTTCTTTCTTAACCCATTGTAAATGAATATATAGGTCTGTTTTGTCTCTATAGGCTATTCAGGGTCTAAATCCATTTATTTAAAGCTCATCTTTCACTTTAAAAAAAGCAGCTTGACCTTGTAGCTCATGTCCCTGCCAATCACTCTGAGACTGAGTAGTGGACTCCTTGCTGGTTTTCAGTAGCAGGGCTACCCCCTTTTGTTAACATGGCGTTTGAATTTCAGCTTAAAAAACACCAGAAGCACATGTTATTTTCTGTGTGACCTGGGACACACACGACCACATACTGCAGCTCTACCATCATCCCACCCTCAGAGACTAAGTGTGACCTTTGAACCCACAACACGCCCCCGGCTTTGTGAAGAAGCTTCATAACCCTGCAGACCCCTGCTCCTAAACCTGAGGGCTGGGGAGTCCGTGTCAGTCACAGGGAATGTGTGAAGGGAGCGAAAGTCAAAAGCAAAGAAAAGAGCAGGAGATGAGTGGCTAAAAACACAAAGAAGCCATGTTATTTCTCAGTTAGAGTATGGGTTGGCTTCAAGATTCAAAAAGCTCCTACACACTTGGATGCAAAGGTAAAAATAAAAAAGGCCAAGGCATCTCATTACTTCTTTTGTTATAAAACATATGCCATTAAACAGCAATGCAAGATGTACAATTATTGTTTGTACAAGCCAGCATAATTACAAGCCAGGATAATTACACATTCTTTAACTATGTCAATACTGCATTACAGAAAACTGACCATGCTGGTGACCAGCACATGTTTTGAATGATCCAAAGACTAGCTGTGAGTTGACGTACATATAAACCAGTTTCATTGAAATCCAGTCTGCTCACCCTCCCTGTGTTCATTCTCCCCACACAGCATTTATCACTGTTCCTCTCACTGTCTGAGGGTTAATGGACACCAGCGGGTCAGAGGTGCTGCGAGGAATCCTGGCCTCCACGATGAGAAATATTTAAAATATGAGCAGCAGAAAACGCTACTTATCTAGAGTGAAGTTGACTTTTTTTTTTGGGGCGCCATTCCAGTTTCCTCTCACTCTATTCTGCATTTATCAGCTCTACCTGGCTCCTTCTGCTTTATCCTGCAACACTTGGCTTTTATGTCCTGAATTCAAAACTCCTCTCTACATCAATTTAAGTTCCAAATCCAGGATTGAGATATCCAATATCATCAAAGTAGGATTTTAGCCCAAAAAGTTTCATATCACAATCTATTATTTTCCCATTTAATTTTATTGGATACAACTCTTGGTGGGTTAGTCTCCCACTTCATCTCTGAGTGTCTTTCGGCAGCACTGCAGCCTATTACAACCACAAACTGCTTAGGTTCACAATGTGGAAATTCCCTAAAAAAAAAATGCCCCCTTTCAGACTCAAAGCCAGGGACTGCTAGCAGATGTGTTTTCTTTCTGTTCGTTGGTGCGTTTTGATGACAATGACAATCTGGTATCTTACTGACTCATACCAGCAAGACCTCTGACTGGACCCCTTTTTAATCTGCAGCCACCCACAGACTGAAATCCCTTGCTCTCACCCCCACCCCCCTTCTCTGTGTTACTGTTTTCTTTGCATAGAAACGCCAGTCTGTTGCTCTCCATCTCCTCGTTTCTCTCCTCACAAAGAGTGGGGCTTTCCACTTTGTTTACCTCCAAATACACAGACTACTATGGAGATCTCAGAACACTCACCTAAAAGTATGAGTGTGGGTGTAGAGTTGGCATAGACTAATCTTGGCAACCCACAAAATGTATTTATTTTCACTTGAGATTTTGCCAAAAACAAACATCCATTAAAGAAATATGAGCTTTCCCCACATATTTATAAATTGATGATTCATCACTTCTTTCAGTTGTCATGCGAAAATGTCCAGTTTATGGACAACTAATTTGCACTGGCAAATATACTTTGGAGGAAATGTAATTACTGCCTGTATTACGTTTTACGGCAACTTTTTGTTCCAATGCAGGAAGTGTGACGTTCTTATACTGCAGCACTGGACCGTGACATCAGAGACTGGAGTTAAACGCTTTGTTAAGGTTAGCTTAGGGAAAGATTGAAGGCTAGAGAATGATGTCAGTGGCATGTGATTTCTGGGCAGTACATAGCAAAAGCACCACATTAGACAAACACAGGACAAATAAGTGCTAGTTTTTACTTCAAACCAAATCTTCCTCCACCAACCAGCTGTGTTTTTAAAGTATGAATGTAGACAGAAACACAAACATTGACTCTTCTAATGTGTGAATTCCTTAGTTGAAAGCTTATTTTTATCAAAACAGAACTCCATCATCTGCCCTGAGTCAGAAATGGTGACTTAACTGGACAACTGTGAGGCAAAGTGAACACCTGTGTTTAATGCTGGTAATACAGTTCCTAATAAGGCCAAAGGTAAAAATGAATATATACGACTTTCATTTCATTGTGCAACCCTGTGTTGTAAAGTGACAAATAAATGAACCTTGACAAATAAACTCCACTTCCAACACTCCAGGCCTTCATTTCAGAGGAGGAGCCCCTAAAAATGAGTGCCTACCGTGAAACCTGACATACAGCAGACAAGACACTTACAAAAAGAGAAAGGCTACATACAGCATGCCAGTATGTAACCTACTGTAAATCTCTATATGCTGTAAATAGGGATACAGTACGTCTCTGCACCAGTCACCAAGACCTGAGTTTTTGTATAGCTGGTTGGATCTTAGAAACAGCCCCAAAAAACTTTATGGTACCTGAGAGATCAGAATGAATTTCACACTTTGGCACCCCTTTGGTAGTGAAGGTCAACTATTTCAAAACCTAGAATTCCTATAAAATGGCTACAAAAAAGCTGCCCCATCCCGCGTGACTGCCAAGGTGGATGGGGAAACTTTTTTTCCTTTTTATATCCTCATAATTTAGACTTGAGAAAATGAGGCGGTGTAACACAAATATCTGACCTAAGATGACTTTAACTAATGAGCCTTCTTCATATTCAAAGACAGCATTTGACAGACTTCCAACAATTTTAGGAGGAATGTCGCTGGACAACAGCACTGGTCAGTTTCCGTGAGGTCAGCGAAGTGAGGACGGCTTATCGCTGATGCCGCCTCTCTAACAGCATCGCTCACAGGCCATGATGGCTCTTATCTGTCTGAGCTGTCAGAGACAAGGTCTAAACACATCTTTATCAGTCCTTCGCACTACCAAACTGGCTCCTGCAGCTAGACTGGTGGATGTTTGTGTATGTTTGTTGAAGGCAGATTCCATTTGGCACAACTGCACAATGCTCTTGAGTCCAGACGTTGTGGCAGATGAATCACTGATGGCATCATCACCAGCAGAGATCTGTAACTTTACCGTACTTTTAATAATGACTGTGTCACATATTGGAAAATGAGAAGCAATTGATGACTTTGAGTGTATTTTACCGGAGTTCAACCTATTCTTAGTTCTCTGAAAGTGCATTAATTTATTAACGTTGTTGTGTTGAATTTGTAATTGAGTAAATGCATTTGTGGTGTGTGCCAAAGTTGTCCATTGCCATCAATTCTGTTTGTAATTTTCAAGGACTGAATGTCTTGCAGCAGCTGAAAAGTGTAGATTTTGGTAGTCTCAGGATTACATCTCTTGGCTGATGATGTTGTTCTGTTTGTTTGTTGCATCAGGCTATGACCACCACCAGAACCACCACACAGTGGGGGCAGTTTGAGAGTGAAGATGTTTGGATGAAATTCAGCAGCTCCAAATCTGAGGCCTTTGTATGGTTTGTGAGCAAACTGTAATTGAAGAAGTTCAAGTACCTCAAGGTCAGGAAAAATGGAGTTTGAGATCAACAGGTGGATTGGAGTGGCATTGAAAGTGATGTGAGCATTGTACTGGACTGTCCTGTTGAAGAGGGAAGTGAGCCTGAAGGCAAAGCTTACCATGGCTTCCATGGTCCAACCCTCACTTATGGTCATGAATCTGGGTAGTGACCAAAAGAATGACTGTCCCTGAGCAAGCCAAAATGAGTTTACTTCACAGGGTGCAAGGGGTCATCTTTAGGGACAGTTAGGAACTCGGATATCTAGAAGAAGCTCTGAGTTGAACCAGTGCTCCTTTTGCCTTTTTTATTTTTTTAAAAGAGCCAGTTGAGATGTTTCTGATCAGGTTGCCTCCTGGATGCCTCCCTGTGGAGGAATTCAGGACATGTCCAACTGGGAGACCCCCCAGGAAACAGTCTGGGATAAAATTTCCAATTTGGCCTGGAATGCCTCAAGATCCTCCAACAGGAGCTGGAGCACATGCTTGGGTAGAAGGAAGCCTTGGCTACCTTGCTTATCCTGCTACCACCAGTACTGGGACCCCAATAAGCATCAGAAAATGGATGGATGAATTAAATATTTTATTCAAATATAATGCATGTAATATTTGAAACAACATCTGCAAAAATGGCAATGCTTTTATTGACTGAACACACGTTTTCTTTGACAAATATTTAATGATTGACAGATGATGATTTTGCATCAAATACATTATAGCATTTTTGGAATCTAAAGTGAAATTGGCATTTAGTTAGAAGTTGCTACAATCTGGTAGTGGATTTGGTTGTCACAAAGAAAACACATTCTTGTAATGCCAGTGATAAGCTGAGCTTTTGTTTGAGATGTTTGAATATTCACTTTGATCCAATGATAACTTCTTGTCTTTACTAGGCCTAGATATACTTAGATATATAGAAAGTTTTGGACTTGATGCTGCACATCCCGAGGCATCTCCTCCCGTAGGTCAAGGTCCTTCAAGAAAAGTGCTTTAAAGCTCAGGGAAATGAGAGAAACCACACCAGTGAGGAGCAGGGGGAGCAGCGGCAGGAGGATTTAACTGGAGTGTGTTCGTTTGTATTTGGAGTTGTGATGTCTTGAGGGGAGGGCTGGGTTAGAAAGCTGTAGTCCGTAGAGAGAGAGAGACACGAGGAGTCGGGTTTCAGCTTTGCGAGGGCCCCTAGAGTCTGATGCACTGAAGCTGCCTTTGTTTGACTGGGAGAGAGAGAGAGGGAGGGAGGGAGAGGGAGGAGGAGGAGAGTGTGAGGCTTTTAGTTTGGAGTAAGTGAGAGAGAGAGGCAGAGTGGGCTCCATCTCTCTCTCTCTTACCAAGGCTGTCACACATGAACAGGACAACTTTAGTTTGGATCTAAGCTTACCATCACCGAAGATGACTTCACGGTAAATGAAAGGCACTTTTTTTTTCTATGAAGAAGTTGTTTTAAGTCAACATTTCGTCCACTTTCCAACTCTTCACTTCTGTCTTTATACAGCATTCCTCCCTGGTTCTTTGGATTATTTCTACTCGTCCTCCGGTTCTGCTGCCGTCGCTCCTCTGCCTATCAGCTGCTGGACGGTATGTGCACTCGCTGTCTGTTGATTGCTTATTGCTGTATCATGTGTTGTTGTTTTTTTTTTTTTTTTCTGCTGTCAGAGAACTTTCTGCTGGCTCATGAGTTTTCATCCGCTGAGTATGAATGGTGAAACTGTTGCGCTCTGGTCCTGGAAACTGAATGTGAGGCACAGGGTGATATTACTTTGAGAAAGATGCTTAAACAGCAGAATTACAGCAAGACTAAGGTGCTATTATTGGGTGATCATATGAATGTTGTGATAGTTTAGGACATTAGTGTTATAGTAATGTTGAAATAGTGATGTTGCTTACAAAATATTCAGAAAGGCAAGCCAAGTTCTTTGCTAACTCAAAATCAATCAATCAAAAGTCCCTATGGTATATTAATTTTGCAGTATCATAGCAATACCATTTTTTTAAATTTCCTCTCATTGCAAATCATTTTGGCTCTTTACTCACATGTAGATGATAATTAAAGTGCCTATATAGCAAAGACCATGGGAAAGTCGTTTAGGAGTTTTGAGTCTGCGTTTTCAGGGCATATTTACATTAGACCCCCATTTGATAAGATCAGTTCATCCCATGGGATGCTTAATGTTGGATTGGACTGGGTCCAGAGTCACTATACATAACACTATTTATACTGGAAGTAGGGTGGCAACAGTGTGAAGAGTGAAAGATGGCGTTCCCCAAGCACTTTGGGAATTTTGTGGAACCACTGTTTTTAGATGAACTTCATGACATCAGAGCCCGTAAGGGAGATACCTGCTGGCTTCTGTGCTGTATGATGGTTTCAATTATATCTTGACTGATATATTTCTCAGAGCCCCTGTGCAGTGCGTCGCTGTCTTTGCAGACTGTTTTCACAGCTTAAATCTAGATTTTCTCCATGATGAATGGATCAATCAGGACACTTCAACATGTTCCCAATTAGTGCTGAAAGAACTGCAGATTTTCTTTTCCATTGCAATTGGAAACAGGCAAAACTTCACAACGTGCACATTGACAGACAGGCTCTGCAATCAGTAGCACCGCATAATTAAGGTAGTGAAGATGATGTAATGCAGCTGAGTTGTGAATGTGTGTGTGTTGGAAAGTGCTTGTCAGAGATGAAGGTCATTGTCAATTATATCTGAGAGCTTCTTTTATTAGTTTTAATCTTGGCCTTGAGACAGGCTAGCCATCACTGCTGTCGTCAGTGTGCTGGAATCCAGATTGACATTTGCAGCTATGTGTGTGAGTGTGTGTGTGTCTGTGTGTGTGGATATCTTGACCTGTGATCACCACAAGGACCTCCATGTCACAACAGCAGCATTGTCTGGGCCCGCTCAAGTAATTACGGGGTCTCTTTAGCTAATGTGGCCCCATGGTGCTTAATTGTCAGAGTCTGACATTTTGAATTAAACACCACTTTGGCTGCTTCTGGCTAAAGTGTAACTGCTTTGCAATAAAACCCTGTCCCTAATTATGAGTTATTATAAGTTTAAGTATTATAAGTCAAATGTGATCTTGTAGGAATGAGTTGTGTAGGAATAGATGTTTGCAACACAGCAGAACTTGACAATGGATGTATGTGAGGTGGTGGGTGGAGTTTGGTTGATGTCCGACTAAAGAAACGTTTTTTAAAGTGTGATTTCATGGTCCAGTTTCCTCCACTGTAGATCCTGCAGAGGCTGGCTGAGGCTGTTTGTGCTTTTGCCATATCCATAATCCTCTGTCATGATTCACTTTTTCAAGAGGGGGAAAAAAGAAGTGTGTGTGTGTGTGCACGCGCATGCTGGCTCACTTGCCAGAGAGAGAGCACTAGGGACAAATATTTCCAGGCTGCACGCTGTAAATATTCCTGAAAACAGAGCTGTCGCCGTGGCAACATTCACATTTCTGAGCACTATTGTTGAAATACACTTAATATAATCAATTTCTTTGGTGTGCAATAGTACATACTGCTTCTTCCAGCTGTGCATGTTTCTAGTGTGTACTAATGTTTTTTGGTGGATGCAGTGGAACTGAAAGTTTGCAGAACAAAA
This sequence comes from Macquaria ambigua, assembly GCA_008360985.2. NCBI lineage: Eukaryota > Metazoa > Chordata > Actinopteri > Centrarchiformes > Percichthyidae > Macquaria > Macquaria ambigua. The sequence continues at coordinate 166,545 of VMKM01000210.1, forward strand.
GAATTTCTGTGAATGGAAGATCAGTGTTGTCTCAGCATTTTGAATTTGACAGAAAAAGGAAAGTCCAAATCAGCAGCGTTTGGTAATGGCTATGTAGGCTTGGTTGTATGTATGTATATATGAACACCTTAATAGATAGTGAATGGATTAATGAATTAATTTGAAAACAGTTAATCAGAGGAATGAATGAATGAGAAAGTAAAAAGCAAGACAGATAAACATGTAGAAGAATGAATCACTGAGTTTTCAAAACTGTTTATCAAAATAATGAGAAAGAAAATATACATAGGCAGAGTGAATGAGTGATTGGACAAATGAACAAATGCATGGATGTAGGTATCAACAGATCCATGACTAAGCAAACGAATTAATGAATGACTAAGCAGATAAATAGATTAATAATTAAATAATTGAGTACATGTATGAATGAATGTATTCAAAAAATGGATAAATGAGTGAATGAATGAATGAACAAATGCATGAATGGAATCATCAGCAGAACAATTAGTGAATTAATGAGCAGATGAAAGGATCAGTGGCTAGTAAATGATTAGTTGGATGCATGCAAGACAGACAAATACATTTAATGAGTAAATGAATGAATGAGGCAATTAATCGATTAGTATGTAAGCAAATGAATGGGTGAATAAATGAGTAAATGAATGGAGGAACAAATATATGCACCCATTGCAATCAAAACTACATAATCAAGTAAACAACCCAACAAAAAAGCATTGGTATACGACTTCAGTACAGCATATGTTTTGCTAGAGTCATGTCTTTCATTCTACAGAAGGATCATGAAAGCATACTCTTTGGTTATATACTGCTTCGAATCTTTACTAATGAGTAAAACAAACACAGTATACAACACAACATCTTTACCCCGGGGTGCTGACATGCTTATTGTGCACGCACATGCACGCCTGCATATGCCTATATACCACACCCACATGCAACCATGCAACTCACTCATGTTGCTCTCCATCTGCTGTACACATGGTAATTATTCACCAATAATAATGTTCTTAATTATCCTGATGGAACAACGTGAATGCCCAGGACACACAGTTGGTTATTAGGGATGATGAATATAAGATGATGTGGCTGATGATGTGAGAGTTAGAGAACGTGGTTATGATGATTGCATTGGGGCGATGATGAGGATAATGATGATGAGGACATAAGTGACAAAGAGAATGACGAAGATGATTATGATGGAGTCCTTAGAGATCAGTGAAGTGTATGAAGGGTGTTGGTAAAAAACTTGTTAGATGTTACCAACAGAGGATCATAAACAGGGTGAACTATGGCTTTAACAGATTTATACATGGAACACATTTGATGATGAGAAAAACTGACAGCCACCATTTTATCTGACTTTAAAGTTAAACAAAGTCTGGTCTGCTATCAAAGGCAGGACTCATTATTTTCTTCTTTTTATCTGTTGTTTGTTCAGGGAAGGTCAACTGAGTATGTTTACTTTTTTTTTTTTTTTTACTTCTCCTCCCCCTCCTCAGATTTTTTCCATTTTTCTTGCTGTTAGGCGGGATCATGATCCTCCAGTCACAAACAAGTCGACCTCACCAGCTTTTACATCACCACTGGTCCTGAACCAAACCAAAACTTCAGTGCAGGTTTAGGTGACTCAGGGAAGAAACGCCATGGCAGCATATACTGTACTGGCATCTAAACTAACCAGCTTTAAAACTTTCCCAAAACCTGTGATTTTAAAAAACAAAAAAAATATGAATGAAGGGAACGAGACTTTGGTCTTTTGCAGTGAGGAGAAAAACTTTGATGTTAATTGTCAAATTGTCTTTGAAGTAGTTGGCCAACTGACAAAGCATCTCTGTTGATTTATGAATGTGAAGTTTTTACACTAGATGGTGGAATTGATCACAAAACCCTGACTCACTCTTTAGATCAAGAATAATTACTGCAGTGGTTATCAAGTGAATATTGATTGATTTAAATATAGCTGCAACATTTTGTGTTATTAAACCATTTACAGCCATTCCAAACATCATATTGTAAATACAGAATACTGTCTTGGTGTTTGTCTGCATTTGTGATTTGAGTTCAGAGGTACTGGCTTGGTTGCTGCAGCGACTTTACATTTCTGTTTCCAAATTCTGGAAACCATTAGGGAAAGAAAGCTGATTTCTAAGTGTGCTAGAGAAAGAGGGTTTCTCTCCTGTGTCCAAACAAAAGCAGGGGAGAAAATTGACACTTAAGTGTAAATGGCAGTTATACAAAAATAGAGAAAGAGACCGTAAAACAACAGGGAAGTAGAGACACACCAAAGCTGTACCTGAAACCTGGCTTTCTAACTTTTTTCACACACACATGCTGTGTTTATTTAATCTGTTAACCCAAAATCCACCGTAAACCCAGTTGAACATTGGTAGTCGATGAACTTCATTGCAAACAATGGCAGCAGCAACATCCATTTGGTCTTGATTTGGACTTGATGAGACCCTGATTTGGCTTCAGCTTGATGTAGGTCATCTGGACAGCAGCCCTGCACAGACCTGTCAGGTTTTGATGAAAAGTGTAATTTGAACTCGAGCACAGTAAGATTCCTGTCCAACAATGATTTCATGAATGAGCAAGAAAACATGCGGACCTGGAGACCTTTTTTAAAGTCTGTGGCATTTTCCTATAAATGAATGTCCACTTTATTTCCATCCACCACGTGATGTAACACACAAGTGAGTCAGCTTACATCCAGTCCATGAAAGTTTTTACAGTTTGTTTGAAACGCGTGACACTAGGCAGGACTTAACTGAGAAAAAAAAATCACAACAATGAGCACCGAGCACCAAAGCTGTCACCAATTTAAAAAAAAAAAAACAATCAACGGAGATCATGATGACTCACCATGGACAATGCAAAGGTGGCCAGATGTTTCTTTGGCCATGCAGATGTGTGTTGTCATGTGTACAAGTGGGGGGTATTATTATGAGGTAATGATATAAATAGTGTTTACATTTTAGACATTTAGCAGGAGACAAAATCATATTTAAAAATCTATTCTACACTCATTTTTGATTATTATGCTGATGCTGTTATCTCGTACAGTGAGAGTGCTTAAAGGGCAGTCTCTCTAACCAGTTCGACTCAAGGTAGGCAAGCAAGCAGGCTAGAGCTTAACTATTTGTCCATTTTATCTGCCTTTTGCTAGAGACAAAAGCCCCATTATATCTTGCCATCAAACAGTTAAACAGAAAACGTCCCAGGGGTATGCAGTTGATGTCTTGGTTATAAAGTCCTTAAAACGTGAAACATTCAAAGCCATCATTCTCTAAAAATATTAACAGACTCATCATTTTATCCTCTCAGTTAACTGTATTCCTATTTCTTTATTTGTTTGTTCTTGGGAGAGTGACATGAGCCCTTCGTGTGGCTGTTTACACTTTCATGTGTCAGCAAGCTCAAACTGATTCAAGATGTGCTGCAGGTTGTGTGTGTCGCACATGTCTCTGCATCTCCAAATGATTCCTGTTTACTCCCACCAGCTGCCAAATTTGGTCCAATATGACAGCTGCTATCTTCATCTGGCCCCTGATTAATTTCTTTCACTCATAATTGATGCAGTTTGTTGTTTTTGTAACTTCCTCCCAGTGCTGTTATGTAGTCATTCATTTTGTTATATAATTTTTTCCTAGTTCTTTTTGATGAAGAGACGTGATAAACTCATGAAAAACTTTCAAAAAGAAACATGAGACGATGTAAAAGCAGTAAAAGGAAAACAGTTAAATGTTGTAAGTGACTATGGATTCTGCTGACTTAACACTTTGAGGAAAGCTGCTCCACAGTCTCTGGGCCTCAGTGGTTATATCTGCAAATAATCTAAAACAAACCCTAAACCAAAGACATGTGCGTTATCCTGGACGGTAAACAGGAATAGCTAAATTTGTCCTGGACAAAACAAGCCGCTATTTTGAGTCGTGGACACAGACAGTGTCTTCAAAGCATGAAATCGGAGGACAAACGCAGGATGTGTTAAGTATAGGATGGATTCTGTGTGGGAGGGTAAAGGTGTGACGCCAAATGTCACTTTGAGCTCCGTCCTTTGTACTCTTAGTTTATTAATGTCCGTCCTCTTTCAGTAAAACCTTACAAGTGGATTTATAAACACATCAGCCAAAGAATCTGTGGATAGTTTTTCTTCCTAAATCATGGTGTATTGTTAGCAAATTTGAATTCTTGCGATAACATACCTCTCAATAATTCGCCCATATCTGAACATCAGTCATCACTCATTGAAATCAAAGCTCTGGCCATCAAAGAACTTTTACACCAAATGTCCTGAACGCTTTGTTTGATGTGGTCGACTCTTTTTTTTTTTTTTTTTTTTTTTTTTCCCTTAGCTTTCATTTGAATGTTGGACCATGCCGATCAAACGGAACAGCATGTTGACTCCTTTTCTTGCTGCTGTTTTTGTTTAAGCTATAAGTTTTCCTTCCAAAATGTCATACATCTATACATCAATATCTATCTTTATGTTTTTGTATAGCTATCCTTTCATCTGATTTGGTATTGCCTTTCATACACGGACAGATTATGAGGTAATGGGCTCCTGGGCATGGATGCCTCCCACCATACCATCTTAAGTGGTCAAGTGATCATACAGTTGTAGAGTTTGTGATTTTGTTTCAGCAGATGCTGAGGGCCCTTATTGCATGGTGCCAATACAGAAACACAACTGAACATACATAAAACCTGAGGGATCGACCCTCCCTTTGATGGAGTCATCATGGCTTCCTTTTTGTGAATGAATGTTTTAGCTATTCCTTTACTTTTATCAGACATTATGTCTACTATCTACCCAAACAATGGATCCAAATATTCTCCAATCCTCGGTTTTAAAACGTTACTTGTGTCGTCATTCGGCTGTGGCCCAGCTTTCTTAACAGGTAACCATGTTGAGCATCCACACACAGGTCATAGGTTGAGCTCCCTTGCAGCAGACGTTGTGACTGGGGTCCTAACCATGCTTTTACACAGTAAAGCTTAGAGGAGCAGGCCTGTGACTAGAGGAGACTAAATTATAAGCCGCAGACCAGCTGGAACAAAGCGGCTGAGAAAAGTGAAAGAGAAACACTTTCTATCCCGTCAACATCCACTGATGAAGTTCCCTTGAGCAAGGCTCCTCGCTGCCATTAACTCATGTAGAGCTGTTTAATGGCCAATAGTAAACTGTGGCTGTTGAAGGTTTGAGTGAGTGCAACTGTAAATGTGACGCAGGATGAAAAGAAAATTCCTCTCTGTAGCTGAGTGTTGGAACATTACAGCACATAAACATGGTTGCAGCTGTAAAGGGCATGGTTGTGACTGAACCACAGTGCATCCTGTGTACTATGAGGACATTTTACTCAACAAAATGTGACACGTGATATAATTTATGAGTCTTCCTGCATTCCTAGGAATGTAGGAAATGGTGCCCTCATGCAGTAGGTTGCCGTCAGAAGGGATTAGACGTACATCAAAAGTGCAATTTATGATAATGTAAAGTGGTCTGAATTAGTGTGTTTATTTTTCTGGGAGCGGCCGGCTTTCTGGCTTTTGCGCCACAGAAGCCCGATGGGTGAAAACATGTAATTTCTAACAGTCTGGAAAGTGTCTGTCAGGGTGGAAAGATGGAGCTGAAACAAGCAAAGGTGTCTGTTCAGCTGTGTGGAGACCACAGAGAGGACATATCCTGTCCTACAGCAATGGAGTGTCTCATGAGGTCATGGAGTGCAGCTGTGTGTGGCTCTATGCATGCAAGAAACGAGGATTACAGTGTCCCTAATTTACCCCAATGCTTGTTAAAATAGAATTCTGTATTGATAATAATATAAAAAAGTAAATGTTTTCCAAATATAGGTACATGCTTGTGTATGGGTATGTGTGTAGATGTGAGTCTGCAGCGTATTTCTACTTGTGTGTCTGTGTTTGTGCTGCAGGAGGAGGGCTCCTCTAATGACAGAGCAGTCGTCGGTGGGAACAGATTTATGAAGGCTTCCTTTTTCCTTTTTCACTCTGAATATCACCTTTACCCTCCTTTGATCAGTCTGTTGCCTCTGAACCAGGATGTTAGTGTTAATAGATAAGGATGTTTTGCTCCCTCTTTAAGGCTTACTGATACTTGACTAAAGGCGACACTTCATTTTAACTCAGATATTCTCAAGTATAAGGTTAGCTAATCATCCATCAATGATCTGTGAGGGCCAGTCAAGTTCTTCCTGACCAAACAGTCCAAAATATCTCAGGGGTGTCCATATACTTTTGGCCTTATTGTGTAAGAGGCAGGCAAGTTTATCTATGTGATTATCTTTGACGTTGCTTAGTAAATATGAAATCATAGGTCCACTTTTATTAAAACTAAACTCAAAATAATGTATCTGTGCTCACACTTGACGCTCCTCCACAGGGTTACACCAGGTCACAGCTCAGCAGTGTCACTGGTATGTTGTCCCAACCTTGAACCTTTTATGGCTTTGGTTTTGCCTCCTGTCTAGCTGATAGATGACTTCTGGTCATCAGCAAACCAAAACGCAGACTTCAAAGAAAGTCTTGAGTTTAATTTTTCACAGAAACTCGAACTTTATATTTGTAGTTTTTTTCTTTTTTCCTAGTTGGAACATGTTTGCCCAGTCTGAAGACCACCTGCTTGATTCCTATTAGAATAATTTTGTGCTTGTATGATGTAAGTTTTTCTGGTGAACTTCCTTGTAATTGCTGAGGGATGGGCGTTTTATCTTTGGCAGCTTGAAGCGTAATGAATTAAGAGATCAATATGACGATAGCTTGTAGAAAGAGTGACAGAAACATTCCCTGAAGAGCGTCTGTGGCGCGGTCCTGATTGTTCCCCAGTGGGGAGGTAGGATTAGTGGTGGTGTTGATGGTGGTCTTGTGGCATGTGTGCCTCCGTGTGTGTGCGCTCAGCTGGTCTACAGCTGCGTTGTTTTTGAGCACACTGTCGACCCACTTCCTGAAAACCCCACCACCAATCTAATTAATGGTCTGGTCTGTTTACCTTATTGTTTCACCACCGCTGGCGAGTAAACATCAACAAACATCTGTCTCTTTCTGCGCCTGCCTTTCCCTCTTTTCTTTCTGTTTTATTTACTGTCTTTTTTGTGCCTTCCTTCGTGTTTCAATGCTTGATTTGATCCTTTTTCCATTTATTTTTCCCATATTTTGTCATTAATCTCACTCCTCATCTTGTCATTCTTTCTGTCTTGTCCTCTCTTATTTATTTGACGGTTCACTTTCTTTGCTTGTAACCTTCCGTAGTTCTGTAAAAGGGGAGTGCTCTTTATTCTGCTGTGATTTATCCTGGAAATTCATGCAGGAAATAATAACTAACTTATTAACTGTGAAAATCAAAGTCAATTTCTCCCACCTTAGTTTGTGGTTAGCTCTTAGCTGCCGTTTCTGCTGTGGGCCTCTTATTAGATCTACCAGTATTTATGTTTGTGCATGTAGTAGACTCTTTCACTTCCACCACTCCAAAACCGTAAGTATGTGGAACCTTTCCATCAGAAAAGAGAAAAAAAACGAACTCAGTTGTGGTAAATGTGCTTTTTCTTTTATTAGATCAGACTATATTACTGTTTCTGTAGAGTACCCCATTGTCTTTCCCTCCATTTTGCCCTTCTTACTGTCTAAGAGCATAGACTGTTAAAGATAGAAAAGCTGGAGATAGAAGATATAACTTCTTTGATTGTGGATACTGCTGGTACTGATATTGCTGGATACAAATTCTGATTCAACAAACCTAAGCGAGCTGGATTCAATAAGGCTGCAAACATAACCAAGTTTTTGTGGTCTAATGTGATCTAGTGACTGGTTTCCTCACTAGTTGAAGCTCTGTTTGACACGGTGGGCTTGTAATAGATTAGATAGATTTGATTCATATGGCTCTGGTTGATATGTGTGCATCATAAGGTCATGACGTGTCCTAAGTTGTTGATGTCTCTGTAATTATACTTGTTGATAGTCTGCAATTAAAAACGTATTGAAATGGTCAAAACTGCTCACAAGAATTTCCCAGAGGGGTCCTAAATAACCAAACAGCTTCAATGTTAGAGAAAAAGTGTTGGGTGTTTTTCATTTCTCTGCTCTCTTTCCTCCTTGCCGAAGCTGGATCTCCCTTTAGTACACTACTGCCTTCAATGCACATAAAATGACCAAAGGTTGATTTCCCTCTTTGTATGTGGTCTCACAACAAAAGTAAAAGAGATAACAAAAAGATAACGGATATATGAATGTGTCTTCTCATTGCAAACTGTATTATCATCCTTATGTTAGAGGTAAAAATATGTTGGTCCAGTTCTGTTCAGCCTTTTCTTAATAAAGAAAGTTTCACATTTGGTAGATGCCCAATTTTAAATGAGAACCAGGTTTGTGTATTAAAGTTGACAAGCAAAACAGTGCAGCAGTAATCAGCCATGTTGATGACTTTTAAATGGGTTTATTTAACCTCAAAGCTTTGTGAATTATTCTCACATACTTTTGTTGCTAAATGTTAACTCAGGCAATAAAATGGAAGAGATATCATCAGACTGGCATTGTTTTCTCAAACACTTGCTGATTGGGTGAGCAGAGCAAGAGTAAGTCTTTGCCAGATGACAAAGCATGAAAAGGGAACTTTAGCTACACTTTCTGCAGCTTCAGTTTCTGTTAGAATACACATGTGCTTAGAAACGTCTTTTGAAAACGCAATTCTTGTCTTCTGTCATTGATTCCAAGAAATCTGCAGCCCAATTGGATGAACATTGCACTAACCCTGCCTTTTGGGATCCACTTCAATGAATGCAATTATGTAGCTCTACAAAGCATTTTCAACAAAAAACCAAAAGAAAGTTGTGTTTAACCTTGTAAAATCATAAGTGTGAAAACCATTGCTGGCCAATAATGACTGCAAGCATGACATTGAACTTCTGAAAGCCCATTCTTGAAAAATTAGGTACTTATTCTGTTCTTCGGGCCTTGGTTGAACAGTGCTGTCATCAGTCTGCCCCTCAGGCATCACCAGGCATCTCAGTCTGGTGCTCAGGCCCCTAAATTTTTCAGCAGCCTCTTTTGACCAGAGTAGAAAGAAAAACAGATCAGTTTTCCAAAAAGCTTTCAAATGTGAGAGTTATGTTTTTATTATACTTAACTTGAAATGTCTGGTTATCATGTGTATAATTTGGTCAGGCTTTTAGATTAACAAGCATCAAAGGTAGGATGATATTGGGATAAAGAAATTAATTATCCAATTGTTTTTTTTTTAACTATGTCTGTCTGGTCATAAGACCACCCTTGGCACTCAAACCTCCAGACTTTTCAATGGCCTCTTCTACGAAAGTGTAGAGAGAAACAGAAAAATCGATCTGTGCTCCAACCTCCCACAGACATTAAAGGTCAGTCCTTATTTAGCCCTTGTCCTCCCAAAACAGCAATTTCCTTGCTGTTTCAGCAGCTTCTTTCCAATTCAGTCATCAACCCTGAGTCATGGCGACACTATCAGACAGTGGGATTTGGGAACAAATGCTATTTAATAGAAGAAAGGGCAGTCCAGTTTTTTTTAAATAATATTTGTTCAAAAGAAGCAGCAAAACTGAGTTTCTGTCAGTAGTCGAGCTGCTTCCACTATATTGGAATGACATAATCAGCAGAATTGTTCTGTTTATTTAGCATAAGTGGTCCTGGTAAGAAGTAATTTGCCTTTCCAAAAACAGCTACTTCCCTCGGGGTTCAGTGACGTGGTACCCATTAAAAACTGAATGAAACTTGGCAACGTGGGGGAGCTGAAGGCAGTAGGTTTAATGGAAAATCATGGTGGTTAGAAGTATGTATCTGGCAAGCACAACCTGAAATTAACTGCAGTGAAACAGTGAAATGCTGGTAAATGTTGTCTGTGGTTTGTCTGGCAAACCTAGAGGTTGCTCTGGTAGGGAGACACAGTTCTTAACTAGTGGATTCTATTATGTTGTGTTTTTTTAATCCATCACAGCTGTACAGTTTTCTTTTTGGCATCCTTGATTTTTATAATCGAATAGTTTTCTGCTCTGATTTCCCTTTTTTATACATATCATGTAAAATGCCTCTTCCATCGATGTATGTGTGTAATCATGCCAAAATCTTGAAACTTTTAGAATGGACTGGTATTGTATTGATAAAACTGTTTTATAGATGTATGGTCTAGTTCTATACTAGATTGAGAGCACAAAACAAACAAAAAGTCCCTGCTAGCAAATCAACCCCTATATCAGCACCCAGCTCTCAATAAAAGGTTTTGTCTCTTTACATTTAAACAATGCCCTGTATATCCCCTCGTCAGCAAACTCTAACAGCTGAGTCAAACTTGGCAACATGGCCAGTGGGAAGAGAACCAATTTACTCTGATGTTGTGGTTGCCTGAGGAGACTTCTGACTTCTACAGGCAACTCCGGCCCAATTTCCTCTCAGCAAATAACACCAACTGGGAAATCGCTTTGCTTTTGATGCACTATTGAGCATAACCTGACTGCGAACACTCGTGGCAAGAGCTCCAATTTTGGCAGAAAGTTTTATCTTTTTGTTTTGATATTTTCCTTTTCCTTCTGGTGCCTTAGCTGAACACAACAGAGCAAGACTTGTAATCTGATATGTTTCAGATGAACTCCGTACCTGTGGAGTGGGGGAATCATTGCCAAAGACTGTAGCAATTAAAGTCACCTTTTGTCAGCCGGAGCCACTGAGAGAAAGTCCTTTTCTCTTGTTTGTTGTGGGCAACCAGAGAGAAACCTCAGACGTTTCTTTCAGGGTTTTGTGGTTAGACATGTGGTCAGGAGAAACACATTAACAAAACACAGCATTTGTGGTTTAAAAAGACAGAATACTTAAATAAAACTGAAGACGTGGAGAGTTATAGATGTAAAAACCTGTTGACTGCGCACATGTTGGGTGAAGGCAAAATATCTTCAAATAAAACTGGCAGGCTGCATTGTTAATTCTGACTTTGTTGCTGTTACTTAGCTTTATATTGGCCATCTGGAAATGTCACATGTATTTTAGCAGTTAACTCCGTAACAGAGTCCTTGTTTTTCCTCATCTCATTCCTAAAGACATGTTTTTGATGGCAAGATTATAAACCTGACAGCTCACCACTACCCCATCCTCAGTGTGTTGTACAAGATGAAGTCTGCTGAGGAGCTTCCTGTGAAGTTTCCAACAGATGATGCAACGTAGATGTAATGGTCTAGAACAAGAAAAGGGGATAGGCCGTATCATTATTATTTTTATTATTATTATAGCCTTGGCTTGTCTTGTAACCCTGGAGCTCTGAAGTTGAGGGTAACATGGTGTTCATCAGGGTTATGACTGAGGTCTCCCCTAGTTTATGATGGGAAAGGATTGTGGTTTCAGCAACATGTTTCTTCCATGTTCGTTGAGCAGCAGCAGTCATAACTAAAAAAGCTGTCTAGAAAACATGAATTGGATTTATTATGCTCCCAAAGAATGTTGTGGACTCAAAGTGTAATCACACACTGCAGATTACCTTCTCTGGTGTACTCACCAGCTAGGGACACATTGCAGAAAGTCATCCTCAGTCCAGTTTGTTTGGTTTGCTCAACCTCTAAGCATGAGTAACTGATGGCTGATGTCAACATCTGTCTCCTTTTATATCATAAAACCGTACATTTTGAGAATGTTAATTGTAGATAGTTGTGACTCAGGATCAGAACTTACTTTTTAGGCAGTTTAGTTAAAATCAAACCAGAGAACCAAATTCTCAAAAGAATACACAAGACTGTGTTCAGATACTGTATGATATCTAAATAAGAGCCAGTTCCAAATTATAATAGATATTGGAACTTGTAGATTAAAAACAGATGGGATATAGAAACGAACTTGCTCCCTTTCCATCACTGACTGCTACAGAAACTTTTGGGGAAAAACTTAGAGGAGGTGAAAGAAAACAACTTTATTACTCTTATGGTGGGATCAGATACAGCATTTACGCCTTTCATTGAACCCCAGCCAATCAGAACTTGTGGTCTTTCATGATGTGCATAATGTGATCAGGAAAGAGAAGCCACAGACTTCCACGGTCAGGAACGTCATGCCGTCTGAAGCGTCCTAGAGCACATTGTAGACAAATTAGGCAAGTACAGGAAAAAAGAAATTCAGATATGCAATGCAGTCTTTCTCGTGAGGCATCCTAGACACAGAATAAGTTGTCTTCCACTGAAAAATTTATTGTGTCTGATGCATTGTTGTCCCCAAAGCCCCCCACGTCTGTTGAACACTTGAACAAAAGGGTTCTGGAAAGTTTAAATCTCAGAGTGACAGTGGTGATTGGGAGAGATTAAAGTACTTTTTGAAATTATTTAAAGTGTTTATAAAGTTTCACTTTGTGAAAACAGTTACTAAATTGACCCCAATCCTTTCAGACATACATTCCCATCAGTTTCATTGTTGCCTCATCAGTTCAGGTCAGACTGTGGAGATGAGTATGACACTGGCAAAGAACCACACGGAAACATAAACATGTTTACATCAAAGCATCCCAGAATAAGATTTGTATAATCAGATAGAAGCAGCGTCTTCATTATTTCTTACTGTTCGGGACATGTGGCTGTCCATCCCAAACTATCCCAACAGGTGTTTTGGTTTTTCAGCATTTGTTAGCAATTTGTAGGCATTGTCAGTACAAGGCCGAGGGGCTGGAACCAATTTACTTTGAAAAATCATATTTCTATACAGTACATCCAGTACACTGCTTCATGAAGGAGTTTGGAAACGGTTTGAATTGGAGACGAAATGCGCTTGCGATTATTTAGAGCAACGGCTAACAATAAAACAAATGAAATAAAGTCGACAACTTCATCTTCTAATATCTCCAACACTAAAGCACCAGATGAATCATATCAGTAACCTTGAAACTTGAACTTCATAAGTGAATCCTGATTATCTGTTTTTTGAGATACGTTGTGTGTGCGGAGGAAGAGATCGTCATGCTGTCAGTTCATCTCCTGGATGAGGAAATGAAATCCAGGTCAGATGTTCAGGATCAAAGAGCCTGTCAGGGTGCCAGCGGGTACTTGTTGAGGATTTTTATGGATGCTAACAGCTACGTGCAATCTTCTCTGTTATAGGATGGCTGTTGGCAAGGAGAGAGGCCAGCTTCTAAATGTGAAAAGCTTTACACCCATGCAAGAACTCGCACACTTAATACACACGTGCCTGCAGACATACGTCTTTAGACCAGCTGAACCAAGGTTGACTCGTAACATTTGCTTCTGGATTATGTTACCTCAACTCTGGCACTGTAAATCAAACTGCTCATTCTGGAGAGCACTGAGACTATTCATTATTAGAGAGAGAAGAAAGAGGTTGTTACTCTGTGTGTTTAGTTTCCAGGAGTGAAGAAGAACGGCTTGCTTTCCAGTTTCATGGCTGATGCACATCGTGCACCTGCAGCAGGTTTTAGGGGTGATGAAACTATCAAACTACAAACTTTCCACTCAGGAGCAGTGTGAAGTTTGGTTGAACCAATATGGTCAGTTTGTTTAATGAAAGACAAAACTCACAAGGCAAGCCTCACTGGCTTCTTTCCTTGTCTGTCACTCACTTTAAAATTTATGCTCAACAGGATGAAGTGCCAGGTGTTAGAGCCAGTAATAACAAAATAATGGCTTTTACTCCATTTGTTTCATCTTTGCTGTAAAAATATCAAACAGTTGAAGTGAAGACCTCACAGCTCTGATTCTTTGATCTGTTGGGCCAACACCCATGGCATTGCTTCAAAATCTGTCATCAAGCTAAACACAATGCAAGGTTTTCATTGAGAAGTTGACATTGTGGAGATACACAAGTCAAAGATGTTCTCTGTGGAGTAATATGGTCACAGTGTGAATATGGCAAATAAAACCATGTCGGAAGCTACTAGCCTTGACTGTAAAAACTGTGCAGATGTTTCAGTCATGCGGAGCAGCAGATAATATCACAGGCTTTGGGGGTACCAAGGAGCTGGACCGTTACAGTGCACATTATGAGAAATGGCACTGTTGGGATCTCGGTTATAAAGCTGAGAAACTAACACGTCTGTTTGTCTGTGTTATTTTTACCTGTTTTAAACCAACCAACCCTTTGGCACCTCTTTTAAATCAAAATTTGAGACCAGAGGCAAAGAGGAACATGTGGTATAAGCAACGCAACTGTTAGTCATCCCTTCACTACCTGATTAAAATTTTACAAGATGAATAAGAGCTGGCACGTCGAAGTGTTTACCCATTCAGAGTGATTGTTATTGCCTTTAATAAGCGCTCAATGATTTCTCTTTCTCCCTCTCTTACTTTCACTTAATATTCTTTATCTTGCATGTCAAATGCAGGCCAAGTTCAACACTCACTGCACTGTCTAAACCCCGCAGGTCAGACCAATTCGCATACTTTTCTTAGTTTGCCCAGGCAACTAGAATAAGTACCACCCCATATCCAACTCCCCCGACAAAAATTCAGCCACTCTGTAAACAACTTATTAAATAAACATCTGTCTACCTCCAAATGAGTCCTCCTAAAAAGGCTCGGCCTTTGTTTTGGCCACACCACTCCAAGCACTTGAGAGACGAGAGGAATTTCAAGTTCGAATAACAAGCCAATGAGCTTGACCTGGTTTTGGCCTGACAAATGATGCTAACAGCTGCTGAGTGTTCTCAGTTGCTGTAGGACACTGGGGTCAAGGATTGGGGTCATTTCCTCCATGGGGTGAACCTGGACTGCATTTTGACCCAATTTAGCAACTAATTGACCAGAGGTTGTTTGAAGCAGCATTTTACTTAAAGGGGTTATCTGCACCATTTTGGCAGCAGGTTTGGTGATAAGGAGTAATTGCACTGTACTTCTCAGGAGAGCACTTGGCAGTCAAGCAGCATGAAAGGAACAGTGCACTATATGAAAGACAGCTCTACCTGGGTAGCAGGGAACAGTTCTTCCTTTATTTATTCCAACAAATATTTGCCCTTGGTTCCTGAAATGCAAAACGGTTCTCTCCCTCTGTCCAAGAGGTCTTTTCCTGGAAAGACCTGCCCTGTGTTTACTACAGCTTTCAACACCTTTCGGATGTTGTCAGTATTTTTCATGACGGGCACATTGTCTTCTTTTGCACTTGTCATGTATGACTAACAGGAACCTTTTATAGGCACCGCTTACTGAAAGTGGCTGCTCTATGAATAAAATCTACTAAATAAACATTGTTTTAAACTTGAAATGAGCACATTCAGCTCAGGGCATCCAGGTCGTTCTCGTCTGGGTCAGCCAGGCCGATCAAGACTCTTTAAACAGTGACAGTCAACCGGCGCCATGGAAGCGGCCGCACTTGAGTCAATGAATGGACCGGACTGCAAGCAGATTGGCCGAGGGCCCGCTCTTCAAACTGTAGCGAACAACTCACACTGCAGAGCCAAAGCAGATGGTATCACTCAACACCCCCCCCCCCACCTACCCTCTGTAGGAACAGTTTGGATAAGCTACATGAGTATCTCCTATGTGATGAATACAAACATGCCAAACCTTCGCCTGACAGCAAAGCCTTGGCTGGAAAAGAAGGAAAGAGGGTGTTCAGGGATTTCTTTATGGCTTGAGGAGCTGATATGGATGAAGATGAAAAGGTCACAGTGTGATGTTCAGTTGCAGATGTTGATCCTTCACTTGCACCTTAGCACATTTGCTACGGTTATAGGTTTCCTCGCTCTTTTTCTGTCTTTTTATTTCCCAGTCTCGGTCTCTTTCTTTCTCACTCAAGCAGTCAGCCTTTTTCCATTCCTTTTCTCCTCCTTTTTTTCTCTTCTGGCAGGAGCCATGACAAATCACAGTCATGTTGAAAGGTCCCAATTGTTTTCTTGATTTAAGTGGGAAAGAAGCTTTGCACCTTCTCTTTTTCTTCTTTTAATTGATGATTGATTGCCTCTCTCTTTCTCATCCACATTATCACTCTCATTATCACCCTTTCTCTCTCGCACCCTATTGCTAATTCATCACACTCATTTAAATCGAGAAATCACCAATTCATCTTATTCCCACCTTTTCCACAATGAAGTAAGAAAAAGCTTTTGCACCTTCTCTCCAAAAGTTCTGCGTTGAGGGCTGGACATGGTGGCGGCGAGTTGCCAAAAACGGGCAGTGTTTTTTTTTTTAGTCACCCCATCATTCCTCTCACACTTTGGTCAGAGTGCAGTTTCTACAGCTGGTTAAACACAGCTTGGGGTAAGCTGAAACAATGCGCTGCTTACACGGAGCCCTCCTGACATCTGAACCCTGTGGACATCCGCTTTTACCACCCGCCTCTAGTTGCTTTAATTAACTTAAGGACGGAGTAAGGGAGAATTGCTTCCAAAATGTTTTAAACACTATTAGGCATCACGTTATATATTAACTGGATCTATCCAAAAGGTAATGAGAGGTAAAAGAAATCAAGGAGTTAGAAAACAATGGTTTGATTTTGTAGAGTCAAGCCCTTCTTTGAGGTGGTGTTTATTTGCTGTCGACTTTTTATATACTGCTCTGAGCTTGTGCCACCTGACCTGTGAGTCTAAATACCTTTTACTGCTATTCAAGTTTCTTTTGTGTTTTTAATTTCCTTAAGAATCATAAGACATCCCCCTGCAGTGAACTCGGCGTCAGGAAGAAGACTATTAAAGGTGCAAAAAGTGGATGTTCTAGAAAGACCAGATTCTGTTGTATTTGGTCCATCTTGTGTAATTTATAATGTGATATGTTTTTATTTCTTATTATAAGAATTTCTGCGCCAGCATCCCTCTGTAAGCTGCATAAAATCTCATTCCAACTACTGAAGATTTATTTGAGGTGTTCTTGAATCAGCAAACACCAAATTTGGCATGATCACTTTTTGGGAACATTAGATCTCCCCTAGCTGTTTTTGGCTTGTATAATCAGACCAATATGTTTTTTAGCTGTACTGAATGGCACTTCAGATGTCACTTGCAGTCTGTATTCTGAAAGTAGAATAAGTATATTAGGAAGCCTATTTAATGCATGGGCCTAGGACATGGTGGAGCTACAGTGATACAGATGTTTGCCTTTACCTGTATACCTAAGCAGTGAAGAAGTTTCAACTCTTCTTGTTCTCCTTTTTAAATAACAAGAACATGCACCTCACAACTGCGTGTAACTCCAATATAGTGATGAAAAGTGACCTGAAGGGCTTTAAGTGAAAAATTAAGAAAAAACACGGCAAATATTCCACTTTACAAAGGTGATACTGTTCTCTTGCTGACGCTGCCAAGTTGGTGCCCCATATTAAGATGAAGATAAGAATGTGTGTTTCGGGTGAGACAGACGGGAGGAATACTTGGCTCCACTGACCTAACCAACTAAACTATTTGGCCTTTGGCTCTCTGGAGCCTTGGACCTACCAGCTTGTACAGGCATGGAGAAAAAAGACCCTTATCTGTGACCCCAGTCCTGTCCAGTGTTGGCTTATATGGGCACACTCCACAGCTTTGAATCACTGGTCCAGACTCGCACCAAAACAACTTTAAATTTGCAGGGACAGTTTGAATTCCTACAATACTGAGCCAAATAGATTCCAGAAGTCAGTGTTAACCTGTGTTGGTGCCCAGTTTAACGTTTTATTAGAAAGAAATTATTCTTCGCTCGTAACTCGACATGGGAGGAGTATGACAGGTAATAGCAGGTGGGATATAAAGTTATCCATGAGGTATTTGTAACATGAAATGCCCAGTCTGCACCAAAGGAATTCTAAACAGCCAGCCCACTCATGTTTAGATATAAGATATTTTAATAAAAATGTTAAACATCATGGACATATATCATGACACTATGAGCTTATTCTGTCCTGACCTGCAATGACCCCCATCCTCCTGGGTGCTACAATTACACTGTTGTCATTAGGAAGTCATTATATGCTCCTCTTCCATGGTCTGCTGGAGTCGCACTGAGACCTTTAACCCCTTGTGAAACCTACAGCAGTTCTGCCTTTAAACCCCAAAGTAGCGTCAGCCAGTCTTTCAAGGCAGACTTCTACTGTTTTTCCAAGTCATACACAGAACTAAGCTATTTGTGTCAAATTATGGCTATTTTGGGGACACAATAACTAAAGATTAATTCTTAAGATCCTATATTGCACATCTTTGTTCTCAGTGTATATTTGATTTATATCTGGTGCATACTATGTAATGTGTACATACGCCATTTGTTTAAACTGAACATCGTCTACAGTATAAACTGAACAAAGAGAAGATTTACACCCAATGTCAGTGTGTTTCAGTACTAGATTTCCACTGTATAAATTGTCATACATTAAGTGGACAGTACTCTGTAAGACCACCGGCCAAGAAGAAGCTGGTCTGCCTCACTGAGAGACAGTCAACCCTGCTCCCCAAGATGAATGTTGGATGAAACACAAGAATGCGCTTCGCTTACCGCTCAGCCCCTTTTACCCCGGTCCAGACCTCACTTTACCTGTCACACATAAGGCTACCGTTGTGTGTGCATGTGTGGAGTGCAGTGTGAGAGAGCTATAGAAAGGGAGACCTTTTTTAAAGCTGCATTTTAGCAAGATTTCCATGTAATAATACACTCATTGTTGTAGCTTCCCACTTGTATGGTCTCCATTGGCCATATTTTCCCATATAAAAGAAAATTTTGGTATAGGGTTTGGCCACTGGCAGAAAATCCTTGAGCACACAAATAGTGAAAAATTGCAGAGCACTCTATCTAGACAAAGCTGGACTCTCAAAATGATGCATGGACCTCTAAATCCACCCCCATCCACCCTCAAGAAGAAGACAAACCCAACTTGGTGACTAATGATTCCTTAATCCTGTTGAAGCACAGCGGTAAAGCTCACTTGCTTTTGCTATGAGATTACTCAACAGTGAGAGCTGCTGTCACAGTCTCCATACTGCATCTACACTGCTACAGTATAATCCTGACACTAGTTCCATGACACCAGCCAATGTAGTTGTTGTAGTTATTGACTTTCATCCACTGGAACCTAATCGAGCACTGCACCAGTAGCGCAGGACACATGCAGAAAAAAAGCAGTGACGTGTATGTTGATTTAAAAATAAAAAAATTTCATCCGTCAATTTTTGTGTCCCTCACCTGGATTTAGCCACAGTGGCAGCAAGTTAAACCATGTACCCCAGGGGTGCGTCTCCCCAGTCATGTTTTCAGCTCTTAATCAGAGATCCTGTTGATGAGATGCCTGAACCACTTTTACTGGCTCCTTTCCTTTTATTTTGGTTACTTGTTTGCACAGTCTCTTTTGTTCACTTCCTAGAACTCTTGACCATAGGTGACGGTTAAGATTGTAGATGGACTGGCAAATTGAGAGCCTCATCTTTAGGAGCAGGTTCTTCACCTCCACGACTATAGTAAAACACCTGGATCACTGCCGACACTGCACCTGTCCCTTGTGAACAAGATCTTGAGCTACTTAATCTCCTTCACTTTTGGTGCCAACTTTCTACCAACCTGCAATGGGTAATCCACTGTTTTCTGTAAGAGGACTATGTATACTGATCCCAACCACTTCATCCAATGCATGGAGGTCACGGTCCAATTAAGCCAACAGAACTACATCATTGGCAAAAAGTAGATGAGGTCACCAAACTAGACACTTCTCATCTGCGCCTACAAACAGAATCAGTGACAATGCCCACGGTCTGTGCAGTAATAAATCCCATCTTCTCACATCTGGGAGTTTCATTTGCTGGTTTCAATACTGCAGCTGGCATCAATAAGAATGAGACACTGTGAATCTCATTTTGCTGCGGTGGGTACAGCAGGTCATTTCTTGGAGCTGGATAAGTTTCACTTGTTCAGCAACAATACAAAGGGATGTGTCTGTTTGGGCCACAATTGCAATGTGGTGTTCCCACTTAATTTCAAGGTAGTGTCTGACAAATTGTGGCAAGTGAAACGAATTCCATAGTGTTGGTAGAAGTCGGTCTTTTTGCAGAGGGTTAATTTTCAAGAGTATGGCTGCCTCTGAACTCTGAACACATGTATAGGCTAGAAAAGCATAGTATTGTCATTATCATTGGACAAATACAATTATTGCAATAATAAGAAATTAAATATTTGGGTGGTCCTTTAAGAAAAGCTAACTTGATAAACTTAAGGCCAACAAAACATGCAAAGCATTCAAAACCTGATTATAAATACTCGAAACAAGCATTGTTTTCAGTCTTGAAATGTTGGTTTGAGAAATTTCCTGAATACTTGAGTTTTGAAGATACCAACCACAGAGATTTGTATTACTGTCTGTGAAGCCACTTAACATTAGCTCTCCAGCTTATCATTTCCTCCCTGCAGGATCATGTATTATTTATACTGGTTTGGCTACTGTGGAATTTCCCTGAAAACATTTAATGTTTAGGACTCGTTTTCCTTTACCCAACGAGGTAATTGCATTTTCTTTTATTTATTTATTTTTTTCCACCCTGGGAACTAATTGCTCGTGCCTGAATAATCAGCCTCTAGCACAATGCTGAATAAGGCCTATTTCTCAGTGGGGACTAGAGCTCTGTACAGGGGTTAACTGGGGACATGGGTAGAGCTTTGGTTGAGTCAGTCTTGGCACTGAGACTTTGCAGAGCAGTGCCACTGAGCCAAGAACATAATGTGTCATGGAAAACTGATTGGTTATGAAATCCTGCAGATAGAATTTGGATGCGATTGGTGGTGATGTTGTTGGTAACGGCAAATTATTGCAGACAGGATTTTCTTTTTTTCTCCAGTCAGTAACGATTGCACATTGCTGTGGTTCATGTTCTCAGCAGCTGCATCGGGATTACTTTGTTTGTATAACCAACCATTAAGAATGAAGGTGGAGCACACTTACCCAGCGTCAACTGATGAATGTGGCATGCAACAACGGAAACAGGGTCTTGTCAAACTTATTTTTAAACACAATTTTGTCCTTTTCAAAAGTTGCCAAATGTTATGATCTCATAAAGTTTGAGCAGGAAATACCCCAAAAACTCTCTCATGGCCTTTCTGGTAGAGACTGAGTGGCTCCTCAAATTAGTCCTTTATGTTTCTTTTAACTGCCGTTGGCCTGATAAGCATGGTCAAACTGAGTCTGCTGATAGAAAGAGAAGAGAGAGGTAGAGAGAGATTTATCCAAATATGAATTAAAATACCTGTGGAATTATGCTTGGCTCTGTTTCAGCAGTGAGGATGGCGAGGTTTGAAATGGCTTATTCAGATTCCCGTAAACCATCTGGTTCATCTCAC
Source organism: Macquaria ambigua (assembly GCA_008360985.2). NCBI lineage: Eukaryota > Metazoa > Chordata > Actinopteri > Centrarchiformes > Percichthyidae > Macquaria > Macquaria ambigua. The sequence continues at coordinate 187,796 of VMKM01000210.1, forward strand.
AAGCAGTTGAAATTTAAATCACTGTAAAAGCTGTTTCCATTTTATGGGATAATCAGCTGTGTTGTGTTGATGTCCTGTTGCAAGGCTATTAGAGCATTAACTCATGTTGGCTTTGTTGTGGAAAATGTCCTTCTACTTTATGAGGATTGCTGGAGCCAACTGTTTGCACTCAACGGTGACAGAAACAAACATATTTAAAATTATACTTTTTAATGTATGTTCTGATCATGTGTATGAATTGAACTCTTTTGTGAAGATTTTTGAGAGGTCACGGCAACTTGGTTCAAAGGAATCTACCATCTCTTCACATTAAGTGAGCTTCCTGACCATTCTGACATTTTCTGGATCTAACCAAACTGAAAACAAGCCCCTTTTATACTTCTGCCATACATTAAAGCTGCACTACGTAACTTCCCACTTTGGAAACCCCACATGGCAGCTCCAGATATCTGTTTGCATTTCCGAGCATATGAAGGACTCTGTTGTAACTGTGCTTCCTAAGGACTAAATAGGTGTATCTAGGGTGAATTTACAGTTCTCTGTTGCAGCCCTAATTTGTGATTTTGTTCTATCTAGCCATGCAAATAGTTTTCAGTCAAGTTTTCACACACTCTTTCTATTGGTAACAAGTAGTTCCAATGAAAAGCAATTCACTGTGAGTTCTGTTGATTATTCTGGACACTGATTATGAAAAGACAATACTTTTTTTCAATGCATCGCAAACAAAATTCCATTCACCTCCATTGGATAGGAGTGGAGGCAGAAAGAGACAAACAGTATGTCTCAAAATGTTGAGAAAATTGTCTTTTATTATGTGTGTGGACCCACCTTTTTAACAGGATAGATTTTCCCATACAAATCATCCAGAGTGCATCTTCACAGTATTCGTCTCCATGTGTGGCTCATATGATTCAGTTGCTGCAGTAAGGTGCTTGCAACACCATGCAATCCCACTGGGATCTATAAATGGGTGCAATATCAACCACAAACTGTCTGTTTTGGATACAACCTCTCTGAAATGCTGCATCAAATTGAACAAATATGGTAGCTTGCTGACTTTGAGACATTCTTCATGTGTTAGACTGTCTCTTTCTGTGCACATGGTAGGCACACAGGCCTCTTACTCCTGTCTGAGCACTATCGCATTCCTGACATACAGGAGAGTCACATATGCAGGTGCTACCTCATTCCTAAGATATATGAGTCTCCCATTTCTACTTGAACATGACAGCCACATTCCCATGATACAGTTATGACTTTTTCTGTCTCATTCTTTGGATTCGTTTGAGTCCAAATAATGAGACAGGGACCTGGGAATGGCATTCAGTGGACTTGGGGAGAATGTGGGGTTCATTTCCTTTCTTGCTTACATAACTATTAATGGAAAAAATACTCTGCTACGCTGGTTAGTGTCTATATAAATCCATGGAGTTCAGAGGGATTGTAAAAATATATATTTTGAGGGTGAGAAATAGATTTACTAGCATCTGTAATAGAATCTTGCCCTCTTTCTTGGACATATGAATAAGATTGATTAATCAAAGTGTGACGTATCAAGGCCTCCTAAATTCAAGAAATGCATCATTACTGGAGCACTTGAAGTCTGTTTCTTCATATGCTACGCTAACACAGACAAGCTTAAGCTCTGCCGTCAGTTATTCATACAAGTGGGGGAAAAAAAGTGCCTTTGTTTCTGACATCACCCTGAACAAGATCCATTCATTGCTGAGCTAAGCGCTGTGAGCCTTTGATCACAGTGAGTGTTAACACTTAAATCTGCTCTCCTCGTCTTAATGACTGAGCTGACTTGGCGCTCACGCTCGACACTAACAGGCCAGCTTTGTGCTAAATGGGAGGCCTGTAGCCTCACCTGGTCACACACACACATGCTTGTGTACGTTCTCAAGTTAAATACACACGCTGTGTGGTCTTAGCAATTTACCTTGAACTTCCTGCTTTTCACTACAACGCATGGCTGACATCACCTCTGCTCTGTCAGTCAAACACTGTGAGCCTCTGAATGAAAGGATGCGAGGTGTTTTGTTTTGTCTACCTGAAGGAAAGATTTGAGGCCCTTTTGGAAACAGTTAATCTGTAGTTGTTGAATGGAATAGAAAAGAAACCCCTGTTTGAGTCTGATTATTTATTTAAACTTTACTTATTTTAACTTTTTTTTAATTTACATTTATTTAAACAGAGATCTCAGTGTGACATCTGGTTATCTGCACTAAGCCTCTTCAAAATTAAACAGGTGTTATATGACTGGTGATGTCCATAACATCTTAAAAGACCACACATGTAGTTTTAGCCTATTAACTGCAAACCAAGTGTTCTTAACAATACTACTAATCATTTTCCAAATTATACATGTCTATGATTTATTTCCTACTGTCAAAGCAGCCATTGGATTTAATCAAATTCACATGAATTTTTGTTGGGTTTATGTTTTTGTCAAAACAAGTTATTGTTGCCTGGTAGTGCAATTGTTAGCAGGTGTATCCCCTGCTGTTGCACTCAGGAACACTCAGACATTCAATATTTCAATATAAGGCAGCTGGCAAGAAGTAACCTTTAATGCAAGAAATGAACAAATTCATATCATTATTACAACAGTGTTTCCGTTTTATTTGTCATCTTGATTTAATTTTTAGAGCTGACTCTCAAACCAATATATTTTTATTGAACTTTTTATGTAAGTTCAAAGTTCAAGTCAGTCCAGCTTAAAGATGCTTGGGAAGAAACGAGTGTTAAAAGGCTTTAAATGATTACACAGCGAGGTGTGGGCCCTGCGAGAGAGAACAGTGTGTTTGTAAGATGTGGTGAGACCACAGCACAGCCACACAGGATTTGCTGTGTAACAGTGAGGTTTTGCATCTTACTTAATACTTGGATAAAGTTCAGGAGCCATTTGTTCTGCATTGCTGTGCTGAAACAGTGTTGTACGTGTGTGTACATGCACGTGCGGAGGTGCAAAGCATGTTCCTATCTGAATATCTGTGATGTGGAGTTATAGATGATTGAGGTTTGATTAGATTCCATTTACTCAGTCTCTCATTAGATGATTACAAACTGCTGTGGACTGACTGACAGCTGAGTGACTTTGGCCGGCATAATTTAGAGCTGTCCAACTACTGTGTCAATCATCACCACATTATTACGACCTTTCTTTTTTCTTTCTTTCTGATCAAGCCCGAATACTGTATCTTTACATCTTAGCCAAGTCCAAGTAAAAAGGACACATTTTAGAAGTGTTATATGATATACACCTTAGCCAAACCTACAATATGTAACAAGGCTCCATTCTCCCTATAATGTGTCCAAAATATGGAAAACTCCTGCAGTTTCTACCAGTAACACTGAACTTTAAATCACCTGTGCATGTACTGCAGTGTCTGCACAGTGTGTTTGTATCAGAAGACACTATCTTGTTCCTTCCATCTTGAGAGCAAGTTATGTGTGTTTTTGTGCATCAGTATGTGAGTTTGTATGTGTGCGGTATTAAGTCGACCTCCTCGAGTAAAAAGATATCAGTAGTGGTGCACGTAGAGTTTTTCCCCGTCTGCCCTGATGTTCTATTATTAAACAGCATTTTATTCATTTGTTCACTTGTGCAGTGAGTGCTGTGGTGTTTGGTTTCACCTCTTTTCACTCAAACTGAACTGCAGTTATACTATTGTACAGTTCAACTTTGTATTTATCCCCAGGATGGCCTGAAAATAGTGAAAATATTCACTGAAACAGTTTTGCAGATCTGCCCTTGCACTATTCTCAGATTTTTCTGATGAATCCAAAAGGTTCCCCCGAAAGAGTCTTGCAACTCTCCAGGAATATGCTGTATGTTGATATACCCTTGACTAATAGAATACATTTTCCAAAGGCTAAACATCAGTAAAAGTACCAGCTCTGGGCTCATAACAGTTATGTTCCATCCTATAATACTCTTAATAACCAACGTAACCTGTGCAGATGTTGTGCTGTCAGTCTTTTTATTAAGAAGGTCTTTTTCTTACAAAACGCTCTGTTTTAAAATGGCAATCCTTGTGTCTTTCAAGTGTTGCTCAAGTAAGAGTAGGGTACTGCACTTTCTGTTATTCATAACAGTCTGGGTTTTGCCCTAACAGTGTGTCACCCTGGGACTTTCTCAGTCCGAGACACACACTTTCAAAACACACTGACCCATTTAAGAAACAGCCCTGCGGAGACAGCAGTGTTTGGTTTGACTATTGCTCATTTGGAAAGGGAGCAGGCATGCAAACACTAGATACCGTGTAAACAGACACACACCCTCAAACACATACACTACAATTAACCTGTTTACTTAAATGTTCCTTGTCTTATGTGGGAATACTGCAGTTTTCGTGTTGTGGCAGAAAATAATATTCATATTCATTTTTCTATTACATTTTTTCATAAAAAGAAGTTCTTTCTCTTTTGTTTCTGAGCTACTGACACTAAAATCTCACTGATTTACTGTTAATGCAGAAAACATTTCTCATGCAGAACAAAAGGAGGAACGAGCTCTACTCATTTCCTTTGTATTTATTCTCCTAATATTCTTGAGGGTGCTACCAGCCAGAAGCAAAACTCCATAGAAATCACATTTTAGGCAAGCACTTCACACATTTTTCTTAAATTCTTACTTTTTATTAAATAGTTTGCAACAGTCCACCACACACACACATGCACGTTTCGGGCTCTGCCTTCCTCATTTCATTTCTATAATTACATGGCACCATAAACGCATCATATTTTGCAAAATGTGTTTCATAGTGATAGATGGTGAACATAGTAGTTTTTTTTTCTTTCCAGTAAATATCTTGCTTTCTTGATTTACACTAAATGTAACATCTTGCTGTTTGGGAGTACTGCATGCATGTACTGTTAGATTAAATGCATTTTTTTTTTTACATGTTAAACTCATCTCCATGTATTTAGCCTTTTCCCAAGAAAAGGGAGTTCACCTTACTTAAAGCCAGTGTTATTCCTCAGTGACTCATAGACTTAATCACATGGCAGCATCCTGTACTTCATTCATACACCTTGAAGTTATTACTGTGAAGACTAGCGAGAGGACATGTAGCGTATCTCCCGAGCCTTCCTCATCTCCTCTGCTTTCTTTCTCTTGCCCTGTTCCAGTGCAGGTGGTGCTCAGACTCAGCCAAGCCTGATTACACTGAGAAGTCACACCCTGACCCGAATTACTCACAAGCTTCTCACAGCTGACAACGTCTGGGATGTTTTACCTATTCACTGCTCTACTTTCATTATCCACAGTATTCTTAAGATGAGAACCTTCATTACTCATCAATACAGCCAAATGTCTTCAGCATGATCAGCTGTTTGCTTGCTAAGATGGCGTTGGGATGATGCATCACACGGGACAAGCACTGATTCGGCAAAGCTCTTGTGGGTTCCTGCTGCATCATGAGAACTTAAGCGAGTGCAGAGAGTGTGTCTTAGTTTCCATGGCGATCTGTCCAGCTGTTAAGTGTCAGAGCCCCTGGAGGAACATCTGCAGTGATGTCACTTTCGGGCAAAGACGGAGCGAAGTGACAGGCTGAGCTGTGGGATTGTTGGCCGACACACTTTGGCAGGACACAGGGAAGATATAGAGAGAAGTCCGCGTCTAGTGGCGAGGCAGCCAACAGGCCAATCGCCAGTTTCTGATTCCAGGCTTCTCTGGAATCAGAAATGGGTCAAAGAGTATTTGGAAAATATGTCTTAGAGCTTGTTTTAGCTTGCTTAGATTTCACTGCATCAGCTTAATAAAATGAGAGCCTGAAAGTTAAAACAATCACAAGAAAGTCTTTCTACTTTTTCACACCTTTACATCTGAGTAGTCTGAGATAAGTCTAAGGAAGAAGAACAGTTTTAAAACCACAAGTGTAACATCCAAAACATACATTTTATATATTTTTTCAAACTATCCCGTAGGCTACAATCTACTTCTACTATAATCCAGTTTAGTTAAACTACAGTGGAGGTTAGACAGCAGAACGGTGTGAGTTGCACTTCATTGTTATTTTTTAATTGCCACACTCTGTAGGGGTTTCAATCCAATTAATGCATGGGGAAAGGAGTGTGCCTCTCTTCCTGTGGAGAGCCTTGCTGGCCACGCACACACACGCGCACGCACGCAGGCACACACACGTATACACACTGCACTCATGGAAGTCTTAATGTTTGCACTCTCCATCTCGGTCTGTCTCCCTTTTCCCCACTCTTTTTTTCTTTGTCACTCCTTCGAACGCACGCGCGCGCCACGCAGTAAGCCTAATTTACAGGAGCTGCCACTGCGCAGCACGTGTGTATTAGTCTAAGCTAATGCCTTCCAGATGCCCAGCGTCTATACCCCGCTGCCCATACACTTTAAAAGAACAGACGATTGTTCCAGGGGTCTTCCCATTAAGGAGAACCAGGTGTAGAGGGAGCTGTGAGCGTACATGTCTAACACACACAGAGAGGGAGAGAGAGGGAGAGAGAGGGAGAGAGGGAGAGAGAGAGGGAGAGGGAGAGAGATGTTGTGGTAGGTGGGCATTCACAAAGTGCTTGCATGTCTGAGTGAGAGAAGAGCTCATGCTGTCTGCCATGCTTGAGGACTTGTGAATATGTGCATGCATTCAGCTGTGCACACAGTAATAGTAAGTATACATAATCAGATGACATGAGTGTGGCCCCTTCTCACCCTCTTGGCAAACTTTATGGGGTGTATCGGACATTTTGTCAAACATCTAAATATCTAAAGAGAATCAAGGATGGTTGGAAGGAACCTCCCAGACTGTCTTATGATCCAGAGTGGTCATGGCGAAATGGTGTGATGGAAGTCGGGAGGGATTTGTGGTTCTGATTTAACTCTACTGTCCAATTAAAATGAATATAAATAACATACATATGAAGGATTAGTCATAATTTAATAAAAGATGTATCTCTTCAACTTGATAAATTATAAGATGACTACAGCTCCCACACTGTCTGTACTGTGGAATGCTTTAATTTCTAGGATAAACATATCAGTCCTCTGACCCATGGCTGGATTAACCCACTAGGGGGCCCCAATGCAAAAATTAGCTGTAGACCACCACTGGCCTCCCTCCCCTCTGTGGATTGTGTATCCTGTCACCTTGAAGTACCCATCAAACACTGAGCACACAGCACACTACACATGCGATCCTACTTCCTGGCCCCCGGGTTTGCTGTGTATCAAATTAGTTTGTGGTAATTTGATTAAAGACAAAGTTTCTTAAGGAATATGTGCAATGTAAAAGCAAAAATTAATTAAAAATGCCTTTAAGTTTAGGTAATAATCAACAACTTAAAGGGCTTTTTTGCTTTTGATATTGTATTTTAGTGGTGCATATTCCCAAACAAACTTGCACTTAGTCAGATTGCCACAGACTGACTGACACATAGCGAACTGGGGGCTTCTGCAGCCCCTTGAAGGCACCTTTTCTCTGACCTTTACAAAGTACAAACCATACAAGAACCTGGATTTATAGGCCTGCTGTACAGGAAAGTACAATAGTGTGGTTAGCAAAAAGTGCCAGATCATTCAGAAATTAAAGGATTTTCACTTCACTTGAGAAGACTGCTAAAGGGAACTATCTGGCTGCAGGTGCTCTCAGACAAACAGGATTTGTCATACGTCATTAATACACTAACTGCAGCATCAATAGACAGCAACCGCATTAGATGCTGAATTCTGCACCAGTGAAGTTCAGTTTAACCCTCGACACCTTGTTGTTTCCATATGGAAGCAATGAGTTTCCTTGTACCTCTTTGTTTGATGACTTTTTCAGCTCAGTTTATTTTTGTTTGGTAAAGGTCAAAGGTGTCAGTAATGATGCACTCTGCGATACGCTTTGTTGCATGAGAAATTTATTTTCTTTTCCCCTCCACTGACATTTTTTTTTGCAGACCGTGGTTCTCAGGGAGCCTTGGACCTGACAGAGTTAATCGGCGTTCCCCTCCCTCCCTCCGTCTCCTTTGTTACGGGATTCGAGGGTTACCCCGCCTACAGCTTCGGCCCGGACGCCAACGTGGGCCGCCTCACAAAGTCATTCATCCCCGACCCATTCTACTATGACTTTGCCATCACGGTCACAGCTAAACCTACCACACGCCGCGGTGGTGTGCTCTTCGCCATTACAGATGCTTACCAAAAGGTAGGCGACGTAAATGTTTTTCAACTCCACACCTCTGTGTCTTTTCCTGTTATTGTTTCTATAGCACCAACTTTTCTGCTACATGTCAAGAAAGAAAGAAAGTAAATAACAATTTTCTACATGTTGATTTCTTTGTAAGATTGTACACTTGGGTATAGCGTTGTCCGAGGTAGAGGATGGCGCCCAGAGAGTCATATTGTACTACACCGACCCAGGAACAAGAGGTGGGACCCAGGAAGCAGCTTCCTTCAAAATGGGAGACCTAACAGGAAGATGGGCGAGGTTTACCCTGACTGTACAGGGGGCAGAGGTGGGTGTACTGTGTTCAGTCCACTTTGTCACTTTGTTTGGGTAAAGACGCTATCTGTGGTATTTCAACATCAATAAATCATGATTTTAATGACCGGATTGGCTGGATCTACTGACTTCTGCACTGTATTTTAAAGTGGGAGACGATAAGGATTTTGCATGTAATCTGCTGGGTTACTCTGGAATGCATAAAAACAAACTATTTTTCCAGAAACATTATTGTGAAAGTTTTCAGTTTCTCAGAGTGGGGAAAAAAGAACTTGGTACCACAATAGACTTTTCAAGCATTATAATAACAAATGGATGTGTCAATCTTCAAAAACAGGTAACGATTATACTTTAATTTTTAAAACAGGCTAAATAATTTACTCTTTAGTTAATAGCAAACATTACTCAAACAGTGCAAATAGTGAATTTTGACTATATTTAGCCGTGGCTTTGGTGCGCTAGTGAGTATTTACAGCAGTGGGATTGACTCAAAATACACTACAGAGCCTGTGTTCACTGTAATGAAGGAACATGTCGCCCATTGTAATGATGTGGCTCATTGATGTGTTTTTAATTGTTTTTGGACAACAATGGAGCTCTGCAGCACAGAGGAATAAGATATATCAGGCTTCAGCTACACACAATACTTGTTAGTAGGTTAAATTCACTGTTGGTTTTAGTCTTTTCATGGGATTTCTTGACAATAAGACAAAAAACAGAATATCTCCAGATTTATCCTTTTAACAGTATTCTGATGCAATACGTTTTTGTTTATAAAAAAATTAGACATTCACTGTGAAAACTGATACTGTCTGTGTGTTGCTTGCAGTTCAGGAGTGTTAAATAGGCTTCATGTGGCTCTTTTATCTTTTACAGATGTTCAGTTAATATGTGAGGATGCTGTCATAAAATGAAACTAAGCTGAGAGCTTAGATAATGTGTCACTGTATATGTGACTGCAGGGAATAAAGCCACTGATGTGACAAGTATTCTATTTGTTATAACCTGCTGGAAATAAGTATGTGTGCATGTGTCCTTGTCACTCAGGTGCGTCTCTACATGGACTGTGAGGAATACCACCGCGTTGCCTTCACCAGGAGCCCTCAGCCTCTGACCTTCGAGGCCAGCTCGGGGATCTTCGTAGGGAACGCTGGGGGTACGGGCCTGGCGAGGTTTGTGGTGAGTCTGGATGGTACTGGATTTATTGTTGTGTGTGTTTGTTTAAGCGTGTGCACATAACTACCCTATCTCTTGCAGCATGAGCACTCTGTGTCTCAGTTGTCAGCCCTGTATGACAGCTGAATCTCTGTGTAGTTAATTCCTCATTCCTAATGTCAGCAGGGTTTGGATCAATGGGTTGACAATAGATGTCAAAGCCACTCTTAGTTGCAGAAACAAACGTGGCGTTTGGGCGGTTGCCTATTTTACATTTGAGACATGTACACAATAGTCTTTGTTGGCAGCTTTATGACCGCCACAGGAGACAAGGAATGAATGACCGCATGTGTTTATGAGCACTGCCTTATCCTGTGAGAGCTCATAAATGACAAGCTGTATGTGATTTACATTTTTGGAATATAGCTGGTCTCTCATCTTGAATGACTTACTCTGAGTGCAACTGTGAGTGCAAATGCCAATTCTTTAATAAAAAGGGTAGAATAAAACAATAGTAAGGATGCAAGGGTGGGAGGTTCCAATCCCATGCAACTGTTAAAAATATCCCTGTGTGGTTATAATGAGGCTGTGTGATAGAGAAGTGCTAAGAAATCAGATTCCCGGAGAAGAGGTAGTAACACATGCGATGCTGTGTTCTGCTCTCAGTGCTCTTGTAAAAGAAAATAAACCAGTAAATGCTTCAGCACTTTCCTCCCAATCATCTGTGATTTGCTGTCTTGTATTTTTTATAAAAAAAAAGGCTGTGTGTGTTCCAGTGTTAACAGGAGGGATGATGAGGAGAAAAGGGAATAGCATTCAATTATGTACTTATACGTATGGGATAAGCAAGTAGAGTTGATATTTATCCGAGCCAAAAAATATATCTGCGTTTTCAGTCTTATCAAGATGTTAAATCTGAAACTTGTCCAAAGCATTGTGAGAATATTCAATTTTAATAAGAGAAGAGTCAAGCACATATTATAAAACATGCCAACAATTCATTTTCTGAATAAATCAACTCGTGGCCGGTGGCTAAACTGGAAAAATACATGACCTGTGACCTTAAAAACAAAAACCAGGCCTCTTCTGTGCTGATTCGCAATCTTTGTCCTCTTCTCCTCTGACTTTGTGGTTACGTAAGTTCATGTGACGGACAAACTACAAGATGTTTCGTTTCCAGGACAGTGGAAAGAAGTTCTTATAGCCAAGCAACTTTTTTTCCCCCTCTCATTAAGATTTTATTAGAGAAATCTGAGGAGAGTTTCAAAGAAATCCAATGAGCCAGGGAGGGAGAAAATGTGTTTATTCAGGATTTTTAGGTCTCAGGGGGGAGTCCATTTTGTTGCTGGAACAATTTATCAAATAGGTTTCTCTACCTACAGTGGTTTAAAACCAACTCTGACGTGGGTATTTACAGCATGAAGAGCTCGAGTTTCATTTCAGACAAAAATCACTTCATTCTACCATTATTTAAAATCTGTCTCGACTTTATAGAGTAAAAGTGACCACTTCATTTTAACAGTAATGGTTTCATTTTCTCAAAAGGTTGATAGTTTGGACCCATTTGTTTTGACTGACTCCAGAGGATGACTTCTTATTTTCAGCAGAGGAGGACTTTTATTGACTTTATAGTGGCTTGGTGGGGTAGCAGGGACACTAGGCTGATAATAAAGACAACAAGAAGTAGTTTTTCCCCATAGTATTGCAATTCAATTTACTTTTTATTAAAATAAAATTACTATTATTTTATCCCACAAGTCTTATCCATTGGCATTCTGTCAAAGCCTTGTGGGAACAAACTCATTTTTGTTGTATCTTTGCTAAAATACCAATGTATCTGAAATATAACCTCGACAAGAAAAGCCCACCTCGTTAAAGGAATAGTTAGCAGATTTTTATGATTTGGAAAGAGCAAGGCTAGCTGTTTTCCCCCTGTTTCCAGTCTTTATGCTAAGCTAATATAAGCTAATCGCCTGCTGGTTCTAGCTCCGTATATAGCGTACAGATATGAGTGGTATCGATCTTTTCATCTAACTCTGGCGGAAAGCGAATAAGTGTATTTTCCAAAATGTTAAAGTATTACAAAAAGAAAGAGTTTAGCCCCCCTCATAACAAGTATTTACTAACAGCAGATCATACTATGTGGCTACCACTCTGAGAGAGACGCCTATTCCAAGACCATCAGCGCCATTCACTCATCTGCCATCAAATTATGCTTTTAAAAGTTCATTACCATTGTGTTTTTCCTCTTACTTCTCTGAGACTTAGGAGCTACTTTCAGAGGCCCTCTATAGCTTGTTCTCTCCTATCTCTTGCCAATAACCTCCATCCTTTTCACTACTCGCTCCCCTCTCTTCACACAGTCCTCCCCTCTCCTCCCTTTTTCCTCCCCTCTCAGACAAAGAGGACCACTAGTTGGCCGTCGGTTTCCAGCTGTTCGGTGTTTGAACTGGCAGCTCCGTCACAGATCTTCTATCTCCTCCCAGGGAGAGCAATAAGAGCCACGCAGCAGCAGTAGCTCTCTGCAGCAGTACACTCACACACACAGCTTCACATGAACACACACATGCAAACAAAGATACTAAAATATCTTCCCCCCCACACTGACTTATTCACTCATATTTTTACTTTCCTTAGTTTTCACTGACACACACCCCATGCTGGGTGTTGGAGCATGTTTGTGTGTGGCTGGCACCATCTGTACATGAGAGAGAAACAGAAAGAAAGAGAGGAAGACACAGATAAAGAGAGTTTTCTGATTCTCCCTGAGCAACTGAATGTGTTTAGTTACCGATAACGTTGAGGAAAACACTGACAAGTATGCTTATGTTCAGGTTGTGTGCATGTGTGTTGAGTACAGATTTAAGCATGCAGCTATTGATCTGTATAAATTATGGATGCAGGCATGAAACTGCAACTTGCTTTCTTTTTCTCACAATGGCGACTTTTTTGGTGCAGATTTTGGTCTTTATGCCTGTGGGCTGACCTCGGCCACAGCGGTGATGGCATTAAGAGTGTTCTCTGAGACACACACACACACACACACACACACACACACACACGCACACAGCAGCTAAAGTGACCTGCGCTCTGTTGCTTTGGCAACAACACTTTCCTCAACATGGCGAGTGCCGGCTCCCTGCAGACACAAAACAGTACCTTAGAAGTACCTCACCTTTTTCTTAGCCATCCCTGACATCTGAAAACTCCCGAGTACCAGTATGTGAACACTGACCAGAACACTGACAAAATATACACAGTCTTCATTCATGTCCAAGACTGCCATCAGCAGGAGCTCTGATACGTTGTAACCTAAGTGATGAATGCCTCTTCTGAACTATTGCACAGTTTAACCACAGGACTCTCAACCAGACAATGTTTGTACTTTTTACAGTTGAAGAAGCATATAACCTTGTCTTTAACTGGAGTACCATGCCAACAACTGTCATATCTGGATAAAGTGATTTATATGCATAGCAACCATTCAGAATTTGCTACTGAGATTCACTTACAGAAGATATCTCATTGGAGTAGCAGTAAGCACTACTACTACCCCTAACCATAACCTGACTTTAATAAACCAATAACCAAAATCAAGTCCCGAATCTAAAATAAATGGTTTTCCTTGTCTGCAACTGGAAGGTCAGTCCCCATATGTGACCACACTCTCCAGTATAAGTGGCTATATGACCTTTAATAGATCTCCTGCTAATCTTCATTGTGTGCATGCATGCATCTTAGTGTGTCTGTGTTTTGTATGAAGAGACTTTGAAGAGCATGTTTGGATGGTGTGTGTGTGTGTGTGTGTGTGTGTGTGTGTGTGTGTGTGTGTGTGCTTTTTGAGCAACCATAAATGTGTCACTCAAACAGCCTGACCCTGACAAATCCTCCCACTGCCTTCAAGTGTTTACATTCGTATAATTAAAAAGTTTTACAAACTGAGCAGTTAAGTCATTCATCCCCGTTGTTGTGACTCAATTTACGGGGGAATTCACATACTAAAATGTTTGAAAGAAGTGGAAACGTTTGCGTGGCGCATTTCTTTGTTTACTCCAGATGTGTTGTTTACTTCACAAACAGATGTCTCTGATTTGGTTGCTACCCCAACTCATATCCACCCATTTCTTTCCCTCCCTCTCTATTCTCACTCCTTCACCACCATTACATTTCATAGGCCGTGCTTCATTCCATTAAAAACAGGTGTTGGTCCTCTGGCCTGAACTATATATAGTAGATAGATGGTATCAATAAACTTGGCTGAAATTGCCTTTGGCAAGTCTTTGCTGATCTAATAAGAAGACAGACCCACTGACTCTCAGATTTAAAGTTCTATTCACAATTGCATGTGTGCACACACTCATAAATACGCAAAATAATTGGAAAAACACACCTTTCCCCTTCAGGTGAAGTGGGGCCCTCTTTTCATTGGCACACAGCGGCTGCATACATCAGACATTTCCACACTTGCTCATGAACAGATTAAAGGATTTAAAACTCAGTGACTTGTCAGAATAGTGGCAAACCCTGAACAGAAGGTCAAAACTGCACCTTCGACAACCACAGACAAAAAACAAGCGTGTGCTTGAAGGTCACAGTGGATTGAGAAACATTTGCAGAATGGTAACAGCATTATTTTTTATAAATGCATCACTTGCTGCAATTTCAGCATTACACCAGCTCACCATAGATAAGAATAGACTGTTGTAAAAGGTCATACCCTTAGTTTAATGCTTTGTTACAACTTGTTGGAACTAAACCTTAATATCTTAATATCATTGGTACAAGTGCGGATGGTATTTGTCCACTAAAATGATGAGAATTTGCACAAATATCCATACAGTAATATGGTGCTTAAAGACTGATTGAGTCTTTTGGAGGGCAGACAGTTTGGATGAGCGTGAGACACCTGTTTCACTGCCAGATGTTTGTGAATGTCCATCTGAGTGTGCATGTCAGTGTGTGCAGTTGTGCTTTATAACGTGTGGGGTAATGAGGGAGGGAGATATAGATAAACTGTTTTGCTGAAAGAAACAGGCAGTATGCTGGTGTGTGGGAAACGTACGCTATAAGCTTCAATAAAATTTAATGACACAGAATTAACTGAATTACCACGCAACATAACACAGACTCTCCTCTTCTTCTTCCACCACTCCTCTTTCTCTCTCCAGGGCTCCATCCAGCAGCTGGTGCTCAAGTCAGATCCCACGGCCCCAGATGACCAGTGTGAGGAGGACGATCCTTATGTGAGTGTGCACCAAAACACACGAGTCTTAAGTTCTTGTGTGTTCTGTCAGATTGAACATGGAACTATTATGCCCTCTACTGGTGAAAAAAGGTCACTACAGTAAAGTATGTGGACACCCCTGTCTATATACTTTTGTGTATTTGGTCTCCCTTATTCCAAATAAAGGAAATCTTAATGCTACAGCACACAATTATATTTTAGGCAATAGTGTGTGAAAACCCTTTTCCTGTCTCTACATGACAATGCCCTCGTGCACAAAGCCAGGGCCGTAAAGAAATTGTTTTCCCATTTTGGTGGGGAAGAACTTGAGTGGACCTGCACAGAGACCTGGCCTCAACTCCATCCAACACCTTTGGGATGAACTGGAATGCAGCCAGGCCATATTGCCCAAAATGTTTGGGTGTCCACATACTTTTGTCCATATAGTGAAACAATATATAGTATTTTGCCTCATTTGAATGTGAGACAGTTAAATTTATTATCCAATTGTTTAATACTACTACACTTCCAACTTGACAATAATTTCTCCCACATGTTCCTGAAGTGAAATTAGCCAAAAAAACATAGAGCTAATTTGCTGATTTCTGCTTTGAAAATAAAACATTTCCCATGGTAGGCATACATCAGTAACAGTTAGTCTTAACTGCATTATATTCCTGCCACATCTGTTTTTCTTTTTGTTTTTTTTATGAGTTATGACCATTTCCATCTGAAATACAGATTATTTACTTTTTTTTATCCTATGATCCAAACTTTATACAAGTTCATGCATGTAGTCTTATCCAGGGGCCCTGTATAATAAAGGCACAGTAATGGCTCATCGTGGTTTGAATCGGTTAAATGCATTAGCTGATGTTTTTGATACAAGAATAAATATTTTAAAAGGTTGTGTATTTTGCATTCTGCACTGTTGATTTTGTTCTACTGGTTTCTACTGCTCTTTCTCCAGCCCATACTTTCCTTTCCCTCCCCACTTAGCGTTTTCTTATGTCTTTTTTTCCCATAAATTCTGAGTTTCTTTCACTTTCTTATTCTGCTGATTGAAATCAGATGGTGTTTGTCCTCTCAAGAGCATTTAATCATTTCTGTCTGTCTCCATGTTGATCCACTGACTCCTTTTTCCCTGCTCTCATTTCTCTCTTCAGGCCTCTGGATACGGAAGTGGTGATGACGCTTATGAAGACATTGAAGGAAGAGACGAAGTGAAGAAGATTGTGGAGGAGAGAGAGTATACCATGGTGTGTACTGCACACGCTCATACACGCCACACTATATCCCTCTGTCCTTTCCATTTAGCTGGGTTGGACTTAGACCAAAGAAAACGGTCCTTATCCTTACAGGCCAGGTGGAGACTGGAACATGGTGATATGTGCCGGTCCCTGCCAGCTCTGTGATCTCTGAAAAAGAAAAAAAGAATACAACAGGGCAACAGAAGAGAGGCAGGGGTGCAAAGAGTACTAAATCATTTTACTTAAAGAAATGGTTCCACATTTTGGGAAATTTAGAAATTGGATGACAAGATTGGTGCCAGTAACCTTAGCTGAGCTGAAAGACTGAAAGCAGCGGGAAACTTCTGTCTCTGTCTAAAGTTTGAAAAACCTGCCTTACTGGAGTCTGTGCCAAGAAATAGTCCCCCCCATGTAAAACTTAAATTTTACATTTTGGTTTGTGTATGAATTACACACACACAAAAACAAACAAGATAAAATGTGTTAATTTAGAGGTGCTAGTAGGTGTATTTTAAACTCTGGACAGAGCAAGGCTAACTGTTTCCCCCTGCTTCCTGTCTTCATGCTAAGCTAAGCTAATCACCTGCTGGCTTTAGCTTCAAACATGAGATTTATGGTACAATCTTCTCATTTAACTCTTGTCAAGAAAGTGAGTTAAGGAGTACTGAGACTGTTCTTACAAATGACTCATTTGCAGTAAAAAGAATACTTTTTTTAGTTACTTTCCCCCAATGTAGAGAAATCCAGCTAACAAGTACTCTTGTTTTTGAAATTTGGTAAAAGCAGTGTATAATTTCTAAACTTTACCGCTCCATCATTTTGATTTTTGAAGTTTTTCTATCAAGTGAAACTTTACTACACACACACACACAGTCACAGTGGGGCACAATCTCAGCCTGGTTGGTTACGGGAGATTTGAATGCCTTGCTTAAGGGCACGTAGATGGACACTATCGGGAGAGATCAGAGAGATTCACATTATTTACCCAGATTTTTTTCCAGGCCACTGTGGCCCACATGAAATACTTTTACTCTGACTTTGTTGATGGTACCTGAAATACCTCAGTGCTATGTCACTAAGATTTGGAAGTATGGAAGCATGAGGTGTTTTCCAGATGTGTGACAGCTCTTTATCCCAGCCAGTACGGATTCCAACTCTAATGCAGGAAAGAAAGTATTTATTGCTACTCATTTCCATGGATCATTCATAAACAGGACAGCAGGCTTTTCTGGGGCATGAGGATCAAGACGCTTTATCACCACAGCAGATCTTGTAAAAAAAATAATGTAGGAATAATGTTGAAGTAATGTGGTGCTGTGAGCCAGCTTGGTGCAATGTGTGGAATGTTGCTTTCAGTCTCAGTCTGACACTGAAAGCATTTCCTACCATCTGTGGCAAACACTCACTTTGCTCTTTTTTTTTTTTTTTTTTCTGAGGAATTTTGTTGGATCTTAACACAACTTAACTAAAGCAAAAATAATAATAATATAAACACACACTAGGCTTGTTAATCTTATTTTTATGCATGGGTGTGTAATATTTTACATAAAAACATGCTGAATGACTAAATCCAAGCCCTAGAAAAACATATATGCAATTATTTCCATTCATATTATGCATCTAAGAACTTATACATTATTTTATTAAAGACCTTAGAATATTACAGAAAAAAAGTTATTCTTCCATTTGCACGTTTTTGTGAGATGACTGTAGATTATTGCTTATTTTTTCACCTTCTGTCATTTTTTTCAGCCCCTCCCAGAGCTCGACCCCACTTACAGTACCCCAGTCCGAGCTCCGCCCACTGAGGTGTCGCTAGGCAATGATGATGATGAAGACGTAGAGGAGACGTCTGGACAGGAGGTGGAGGTGACCACAGTAAGAGGTGAAAAAAACTACAACATAAATCTTATTTCTATATTATTATATTTTAGGAAATGTGTCAAGCAGCAAATCTTTTCTTGCGGGTATCGAGCTAAAAACGTATCTAATCCTCTGTCACACGCAACGCACAATAGCATTTATTTTAGATGCGTGTGATGCTGTAAGGCTGCTCCTCTGATGGTGTATTTCCCAAATTAGCCAGCAGGTGGTGCTGAAAGAGACAATGTAGCTGCTCCTTCAAAGAAAAGCAGCCTTCCCTGTCTCTCTCTTTTTCTGTCCTCTGACCGGCCCTTAATTAAGGTTTCATGTCCTAATAGGTCACATACGTTACCATTCTGTGTAGTTCCACCTTTTCAAATCATGCTAATAAAGTGCCATCTTCTTTTATTGAAAACTGATTTTTTAACATGCTCACTTTGTGTCTTTGTCACAGTAAAATCATTTCAGACAGGTTCTCCAGCCTCCGTACTTGACACTGTAAGTATTTAGACGATGATGATGATGTAAAGCACAGCAACATATTTAAGGTTTTAAGTAATGCATGTATCTGTATAGTTGTTCAGTAATGTCCAACATAGATTAAAAATAGCTTTATTCAGTGTTCAGTCAGAGCAGTAACAGGCAAGATTTACAATAAAAATGTACCCATCCCTTGAGCCTAAATCCTGTCACAGTCAACGTAACTGAGATCATTAACATCTTTGCCCCATTTGAAATTCTGGTGTCTTACTGTATTCCTAAAGAAATGATCACAAAAAATCACGTTTTGTTTGTTAACCAATTTATGCACAAACAATTAGCTCCTTTCGCTGAGGTATAACTAAACCAGAAATACTCCTCTGCCTTCAGTTCATGTCAGTGTAACGAAGTCTGCACACTGTTTGATGCCTCGCGATATTCCAGTGAATGAATGAATAAATGAATCACTCACTGAGCCCATTCAACGCTTAGTCCCTCCAGGTGTCTCCAGGACAGAAAGGGGAGCGAGGTGAGCCAGGTCCAGCCGGTCCTCCAGGACTGCCGGGCCCTCCAGGACAAGGTTCAGGAGAGGGGGAGGGAGGGGAGCCGGGGCCCCGGGGACCACAGGGACCACAGGGACATCCAGGCCCACCTGGAATTCCTGGGAAAGTTGGACAGCCTGTGAGTTTTATCTGCTTGTTTGATTTATTTGCAATATTCAAAATGTTCTATTTTTAAACTATGTAGCTTTCTATTAATAGAACATCAAAAGAGCTATTTAGAGCACATTGTGTTGTTTAGGTCATTCGTACAGGTGAAAAGATAAAATGATGGATTGGTTTTCTATTTTTGTCTGTTCTCTAGGGAAGCAAAGGTGAACCTGGTGTCCCAGTAAGTAAAGTCTTTCCAGTCTTGTAGATTTATAGGTTCATTCTTGTCAGAGTTATTTTTTTAGTGTCTCTAGGGGAAACTGATGCAGGGATGTACCCATTTTCAACATACAGGCTCATGTAGAGAGCTACACTTATGTTAGCTGATACTAAACGGACTTGTGCTACTAGATTGGGGTCACAGATCTAACATCAGATCCTCATTCCTGATGTCACTACTCACACCTGGGTAAAGTGTCAGTGTGCTACACTTGAACTGTGTTACATGACAGCTGTAACTGTCTTTTTCCCAGGGAGCCACTGGGGTTCCAGGATTCCTAGGACTACAGGGAGAGCCTGGTCTTCAGGGAGAAAAGGTAAATATTGCCCTTTCATACCTGGACTTGAATATGGTCAGACTGTAAATACTATTTTTTACAGACACGTCACTACTGTGGGAATTATCAGCTAGTTAGCCACAATCAGTAAGTATCACTAAATGCTCAAATAAACACATAAACATCCCACTGCTGTCTCCCTCAGGGTGATCCTGGTGTTGGACTTCCAGGTCCTCCCGGCCCTCCTGGACTTCCAGGTCAACCTAGCAAGTCTTCCATGTTCCTGGTAGGTTATTAAACTAGCAAAATCTTGTGTGCTGTTGTTATTAATGGCACTTGATTCAGAAATTAACATTTCAGTCCAGCCCCAGGCTAAAGTACGGTAATGTTGGGCTTCAGGGGAGATTTGACCTAGAAAAACATTAAGATTCATCATTTTTTATTTAGGTTTTGGCTGGCTGGTGTTAAAGCTGAAATCCATAATGTTTATTTAATTGATGTAACTTTGTTATATCCATCTATACGTGCATTTATCTTGTAGAAACTGTCCTTACTTTACAAAATATTGAATTCAGAGAAAGTTGCACATTGCAGCTGGTCTTTTCAGAAGTTACAGTTATAAGGTATTTCTTGTCTGCTACCATTGTGCTCTGTTGCATCTGTCTTTTCACTGGTGTTTTTATGCACCAGGAATATTTATAAATGAGACTATAAAAACAAACTTTGGTCCAAAATGAAATATTCATCATGTGAAACAACCGATGCCAGCCCTGTTGATTATTTCTTTTTATGGCAGAAGCACTTATGGTTTAGAAATTTGTAATTATGAATCTGCAGGAGCAAAATGACCCCTGAAAGGAATATGAGGCCTTCAGTTGCAATGATTTGACCCAGTCTGAATTCAGTAACTGTGACCAGTGAATTCATTGATCGACTGGTCATATGGTATGTGTTCATTAGGAGGGGTCAGGATTTGAAGACTTTGACAGTGATGCAGAGATTATTATGGTAAGTGAACTTTGTTTTCTCTCTGTGTGATATTAGATAATATTTATCATCACATTGCAATCCCACTTTCTTTTTCAGTCTTTGTTTTGTGACACCCTGTTCATTTTGTCATCTCTGGCTCAGGGTTTGCTTTGACACTGTCTGTCTCATGTTACTACTTGTCTTTGTCATTGTTGTACAGAGCTACTGAAAACAAGCTTTTGTCACCTTGTTGCACCTTTTTTATAAAGGTGTTGCATTTTGACACTACAGGACACTCACTAACATTTGACTCACTTGTTTCATCAGGGGCCTCCAGGGCCTCCTGGCCCCCCAGGACAGCCAGGGCCCCCAGGAACCCCATCTGAGGACTTCTTTCCTGGACCACCCGGGCTTCCTGGGAAAGATGGGAAGGATGGAGGGAAGGGTGAACCTGGACTCCCTGTAAGCTAATCTTTCTTCCTTTCTTCCTATTTTTCATGTACAGTTCATCAGTAAGAGCAAAATCCAAACCTGACGTTTTAAGAATATCACAGAAATTGAAGTTCTGGTACATATTATGTACTGTAGAACCTTTCAGACCAGCAGACATGTTTCTTCATATAATTAGTGGTTCCTTCGAGCAACAAGGATCCAAAACTGAAAATATTAGTATTGGTGAGGATTTCACAGTAATTTATGCATAATTATACATAATTTCTTAATTGAAGGTAATAGCAATAATTTCCTTTTATGATGCCTACCATATTTGAATTTAAAATTATGTCATCTGTTACTTCAGCAAAACCACATAGTAGCACAGCTATATTTAAGGTAGAGTTAGCTGGATGGGATGTGTATAGAAAGTGCACTTGCATTGCTGACCTAGCTTCTGTTTTCAGGTGATTGAGGAGTGGTTTAGTGGCTCTGGGTCTGGTTCTGGGTCTGGTCCTGGTTCTGATTCAGGGTCTGGTCAGGTATTAACATTTGGTCCCATCAGATCAAAGGGGCCGAAAAGACAGTATTTGCCCCAACCTCATTTGAAAAGCCATGTTCACTCACTGCTTTCCTGCCATTGCTTGCTGCACAGTATTGATCACTGTGCAAACATAATGGGGGGTGTGTGTGTGGTTGAGAGAGAGAGAGAGAGAGACCATTTGGGAAGAGTGTGCATATATTGATTGAGGTATGAAGTGTGTGTGTGTGTGTGTGTGTGTGTTCACTTGTAAATGTTACTGCCATACAGCACACCTCCTCAGTAAGGGCCCATTTTATATCTACAGTATATGCGCCCACGTATCAGAAGTTAAAATAACTCCTGTGCTTTTCTAATTATCTTTGAGCTACAGTAACAGCACTTTGGCAGAAACTACTATAAGAGCTTCAGAACATGGTCAGAGCTGCAGGATCTGTTGGGGGAAATGTGTCTTTTGTCTTTAAAATGTCAGAAGCTTTTACTAACTGTTTGAATGGACTACTCATAGGTTTGCAATATTTAGTGTGGCACTGTTTTGGTGCATAAAAGGTTTATTCACTTCAGTTCCTGGGAGCCCATTAGCTTTGTTTAATATGTTCTCATTTTAACTAGTTTACCCCTGTTAGCTTGCACCTAGCATCCACCTTTGTTCAAAAATATGAAAGATACCAACAATTTACATGAACTGGATGCAGAGAGTTAATTTCCACTGGTATATGTATCTTGAAAAGATGTATATGCATCTAAAATCTGAAATGTAAATATAGTCTTGTCACTCTTGCAGGGAGTTGATGGAAAAGATGGGGATCCAGGACCTGCTGGGGAGAAAGGAGACAAGGTGAGGCTAACAAATATTACTTAGTATGGACAAAGAAACACAATGTGCTGTTGTTGCACTGTTGTTCTTACAAACTGTTGAATCCATGCAGAGACCAAGTTATTTCCTCATGTGAACGTACAGCACACCAACCAGGAGCTGACTCTTGCTTGTGTGACTTCTACCACGCTGCCTTTTGTATGAGCTCCCTCTGATTTCCCTTGAGCAGGCCTCTTAGTGCTCTGTTAGCAAAAACAATTACACCCAAACTAAATAACCACCAAACACAAAGAGCCAAGCTCTTAATGAGGTGACCCCATGGACTAATAAAGCCAAGGGGCTCGAGTGTAAACAAGTCTGTGTTGCAATAGCTGCTCTGCCTCTTTGTGTCGCTCTCTAGTCACTGCTGTTCATGTGATTTTATTACATTATCTGTTTTAACAGGGGGAGCCTGGTGTGAGCGGGCAACCAGGGCTGAAGGTAATATCTTGATTTATGTCATTGCACGTTATCCCTGACTGGACGGTGAACTACCAATACTGATATTAGTAGTCATACTTATATGTCCCCTATATATTGGTATTTGTACATTACATTACATTAACCTTGTAAGGTATTTCTTTATTTACTTTAATTGTTTTTCTAACCCTTTGTTTTTAAGTCACTCTCTCCCTCCCCCTCACTTGTTTCTCCTTTTTTCCTTTTTTGTTTTTAGTTTCTATTTAGTTTGCTTTCACTCTGTATCCCACTTTTCCAGTTGCTATTTCTCTTCCTCTTTTGTCAATATCCAACGTCCATATCACTACCTCACCTTTTTACCTGTCCCTTTCTGTTAACCACTCCCGCCTCGTACTAATAGTTCCTATTTTGGTTTCACTGATTTCATGATTTTGAATAGGGACTGTGTCACCTCTCTTGCAGGGAGATCAGGGCCCTCCAGGGTTTCCAGGCCTTCCAGGCTCAGAGGGTAAAGAAGGGCAGGCTGGTCCCAGGGGTCCACCTGGCCCTCCGGGTCCCCCTGGCAGAGGTTTCACCTTGGAGTTGGAGGTACGGTCTGTTTCACTACGTCGTGACCGGTCTACTTGCAGCATAGCTCAGCCTGTCACAGACAGCATGAGAATTATTGTGATCATAAGGTTGTAATTTTTTGGAGACAATAACTTCTTAGACAATTTGATGATTAATTTGTCTTTGCCAAATGTTTTAGGACTTGGAAGGATCTGGGATGCAAAGTGGTTTTGGAGCTGCTCTCTCCAGAGGCCCACAGGTACAACTGCACTGAGTGTGTTAGCATCAGGAGAATATTTTGCTGTCAATCATCATATGGTGTAATTTCATAATATCATCACCTGCTATTTTTGTCACCTCAGATAAATGTACTTGTATTTTTTACGCAGGGTCCTCCAGGAATTCCTGGACTTGAAGGACCCAAGGTGAGATATTAGTGTGTCTGTGATACTTGCAGTATTAGTCGGATTGTGTGAACTCGGTTCCCTTCTGTGGACTTAAGTCATGTTTTCCTTCTTCGCCTCTCATAGGGTAAAGATGGTTTAAACGGCTCCCCAGGAAAGCTGGGGCATAAGGTGAGTCTGCTGTCAAGTTCAGTGCAGCTGTCGTTCTGTTATGCTCTTTGAGATGTTAGGGTCATCTCAGCACGAATCAGACGAGCTTCTTAAATGTCTGAAACGTTTAGGTCATAGTAAACAGCTGTGAAGTGAAAGGCCACGTGATGACAAGGGATGTCAGCTTTTGGCAGCAAGCTGTTCTCGAGAGCAGAGACACTGTCCTGTTATCAGGGTTGTGGTTCTCATTGAATCTGACCCGACCTCCTCATGTTACCTCCCTACAGAAATGAAGTCACATTACATTATAGTGAATGTTGTAGTGAGAATTTGACTTTACCTTTTTATTATTTATCACCAAAACTAATTTTCTGTGAGTGAAGTAGGCAGAAATCAAGTCATTTTTTGGTCATTTTTACTTGATTACATGGGGCTCTTGGGAATGCATTTTACCACTAGTGAAATGGAAGCAGGTCATCTTATACCAGTGATGTATATGAATGATGGACGTATCTTTGTGGTCTCTGTAGGGGGAGCCAGGTGCTACAGGACCACCAGGGTTTCCAGGACTGGATGGACTAAAAGGGGAAGAGGTCATTAAAATGTCTGCTTTTATAAATGTTTACTGGCTGCTATAGTGACGTTTGGTGCAATAGACAACTGGAAATATAATTTTAATAGCTGGTAGTTAATTAAAAATCTGTTGATGGATGAACAATCTGTAAAATGTCTTCTCATGTACAACGTATGTATTTCTACTTTTAATGTAATATTCTTAATTTATACAAACAAAAAAATGACATGAAAAATATTGCCAATAACTGAATGTTTAACTTAAAGAATGTGTCTCTTTTCTTGTGTTATCTACAGGGACCAAAGGGGAACAAAGGTGATCCAGGACAAAAGGTGAAACCATCAAGGAGTGGCCAAACTCACACATGCGCACACACACACTTGTAAATTTGTACTTTTACTGAAAGGCTAACATGTCAAACATGTTTCTCAGGGAGAGGCGGGACGGGACGGGCTCAGTCTACCCGGCCCTCCAGGACCACCTGGACCGCCAGGATCCATTATCAACCTCCAGGATGTAAGTAGCACCTGACCACAGCCATCATCTGTATGACTTTAATCATATTGTGTAACCAGAGTGATTGATTCGATCCTACATTAACATTCTCCTTCTGCCTCTTATCCAGCTTCTGCTTAACGATACAGATGGTGCCTTCAACTTCTCAGGGATTTTTGAAGCTCAGGGACCCGCTGTGAGTATCAGACAAAAAATCAGTCAATCAGAGACCCAATGATCTTGACGTGATGACAACAAAAACATTTGTGGTTAGATAGCTGTTGTTGGTTTATGTTTGCAGAGTGTAACAGTCCTGTGTTCCAGTTAATGCTTTCAGCCGTCAGGTTTCCTATTCAAAACATCAGAAGCATTGTACATACAAATGAGTGCACAAACATGGATATGATGAAATGTAGAGACAGAGAGACATTTTAACTTGACTTCATGACAGAGTCCAGGATTTAGATATGGACTTATCCTCATTTTTATTTCCTAAATGTTTGCAGGGACCACAGGGTCCAAAGGGTGACTTTGGCCTGCCAGGAGTTCAAGGACCTCCAGGACTGAAAGTAAGTGGGACATGCACGCCTCGTCTCTGCTCACATACAGTACTTAGGCGAAATGAACATGATTCGTACTGTTATTTTCCTGTATACACATAGTTTAATAGAAATTGATATTTGTGTACCTGCATGTTGCATAATGGTTTGTTTGTTTATTTGTGTGTGTGTGTGTGTGTGTGTGTGTGTGTGTGTGTGTGTGTGCGTGTGCGCGTGCATTCAGGGTGAAAAGGGTGAGCCAGGCTTTGTCATCGCAGCAGATGGATCCATGATGTCAGGCCTGGCTGGTCCAATGGGACCCAAAGGACTCAAGGTTATATTTGTTGTCATTTGTTGTTACTAGGGATGTTTAGTGTATGCATGTTCTTCAGGATTTGAGTGTCAGTACAAACAGCTTATTGTAAAATAAGTCATAACCCTTTTTTAAGAAACATTTTCAATGGAACTGTACAAATCAGTGTAAATGTATCTTTGTTTGCAGGGAGATAATGGTGTACCCGGACCTGCGGGAGTTCAAGTAAGTAGCAAGTGCAGCAAAAGCTTCAGTTTTATAACACCATTAACTCCAATTGTTCCCATTTCTATGGATTAAGGTGCTATGGATGCATTAAAGAAATACTGTCTGTCACTTTATTTTGTTCTCAACAGGGGCCTACAGGACCACCAGGACCCAAAGGAGAATTTGGTTTTCCTGGAAGACCTGTAAGCACTGTGAACTCTCCAAACATTTCCACTTTGGTTAAAGGCGTGTACAGACACTGACACTTCCTTATTTTGATTGTTGATTATTTGATCAGGAGATTCAGGTTAAAAATATGTATTTTCTCTGTTTCTTTAAAGTAAGAGTCGTTTCTCTCGTTCTATGAAAAACACAGCTTCTCAACCCGTAGTTGAAGTCCAATACGCCTGCTGTTTAAAACGTTTCATGTTAAATTAAATCACACATTGACTCGGTCAACAAATTACCCAATTTCCCTGTGGAAATCATTAAAGTTAAATCCAATCTAACTTGCCATACTGTTGATGTTGTTGTTGAAACTTAGATGCTTTTGGATGATGTCTGTCTGTGTAGGGTCGTCCAGGCCAGATGGGACCAAAAGGAGAGAGAGGAGACTCTGTAGGCCTGCAGGTGAGTCGCACACCTGAGCCGAATTACGAGCATGTCTGCAGAGGTTTGTGTATGTAAAATAATACAAAAGACACTGAAACATGTACTGATTACTGAAGTACAATAATAGGATTTATTTGTGTCAGTTTGATGTTGATATTACTTTTACAACCGCATGAAGTTTTATAGCACCTAGTTTTCCCCTTTCAGTCACTGTATGTTTTAAATGTTTTACTTCTTTCTTCCGTTTTTTGTTTTCTTGTCTTTTTCTTCTGCTCTTTTTAGGGACCTCCTGGCCCCCCTGGGCTGCCGGGCCGGCCGGGAATATTCAACTGCCCCAAAGGAGTAAGCACATACTCTCACACACATTCAGTAAGACACAGTTCTGACTCAGTCATCAGGTGTTTTATTTGTTATGTGCTCACTGTCCTCTCTCGTCCCCTGGTTTCTGAAGACAGTGTTCCCGATCCCTCCCAGACCCCACTGCAAAATGGCCGTAAGTTTCTGTCTGTGCAACCATATTGTTCATTCTCAGTCTTTTTCCACACGCTCCCCTCTTTTCCTTCTGTGTTGTGAGAAAGCGCATGTTGCTGTGTGTAACACTGGTAATACCTAACCTTTTAATCACTCAGAACTGTTCGAGGATGGTTATAAAATATTTCTGCATGCTGCATGTCCAGGCTGGGAAGGTGAAGGCTCACTGCCAAAACAGAAAGGAGGTAGTACTAAAATCACATCCACAGAAAATCTGCATGTTGATTATGATATGAACAATACAGATTGGATGATCTGATATTTGATAATGGGATGTTATGACAAGTTTCCTTTCTTGGATATTTACCCTGATATGTATTCAAAAAGTAATACAAGCTTCAATCATCACTGACTGCTGTTAATATGTTTGTGCTCCATTATTTCAGCTTAATCCCAATGGAACCATTGCAATTGGTAGGTTGGGTCATTTCTTTTGTTTGCCTTAAATTATAAAGCCTGAAGTCTGTTTGAACCACTTTTATCAAAACATTAAATATAGACCAACAGAATTCTCAGGATAGTAGCAGTACAAAAAAATATATGACTTACTTGCAATATAATTGTTTTTTTTTTTTTTTTTACTTTAAAACCAATCTCTGCATGCACAAGTCAAACGTAAGGAAAAGCAATTAAGTTAAGTTTGGCTTTTTGTCTCCAAGGTAACTGTCAGACGGGACTGAAAGGAGAAAAGGGAGAGAGAGGCCTTCCTGGGATGCCGACGCCAACAAGTGAGTCACATCAAAGGATAACAGCTTTCCCAGTGAATGGACATATAAGAGGAAAAATCTTGAATAACATAAAAACTATACATTACTTTAAATACCACCAAAGAGAAGAAATAATCCACAATTTAAATGATGATTTTATCGTAAGGAGGACATTTTATAATGTGTTTTTTCTGTATTTTCCCAACATTTCATGGCTTAAAAAATAATGTAACCACCATCCTGTGAATAAACTAGTTTTTAGAATATTTTGGGACTTTTTAATGTTATAACTCCCTCTCTTTTCTCTATTCTAGACACATTTCTTTCCAGAGGAGGCTGGGTAAGTTTCATATGGAGGTGCTTTTTAAAATCTTGTTTTGGGACATCCTGGTGTTATGTACCATCAGACTCAGGTCTTAAATATATATGTGTGTGTGTGTGTGTGTGTGTGTGTGTGTGTGTGTGTAATCACAGGGGGCTAGAGGTGACCAGGGCATTAAAGGAGAGAAGGGAGACAAGGGGGATGCAGGGTTTCCCGGGCAACCAGGTATCCCAGGGAGACCAGGACTTGTGGTGAGTCAGGTTTCCATGGATACATGCCGTGTCATTTTTGTGACAAAAAATGTACCAAAGCGATTGATAACTTCTTCCTGGCACATTTCAGGGACCCAAAGGAGAGTCAGTGCTTGGTCCGCCAGGCCACCCTGGGGTGCCAGGTTCACCGGGTATCCCAGGCTATGGCAGACCAGGACCGGTCGGCCCTCCTGGGCCACCGGGGCCTCCAGGACCCTCTTGGTCATCCTCAAGATATGGCTCAGGTGCAATTCATCATTTAATACTGAATAGAAATAGTCATCTAAGTTAACATACCATTCTGGTAGCTGATGAGATCAAACAACCAGTTATAATGAGCTTGTATGAAAGGTGTTGATATTTGTGTCATGGCAGCTTTGACCATTGCTGGCCCCCCTGGACCTGCTGGACCTGCTGGACCTCCTGGACCTTCGGGTAACACAGCATCTGTAAGTGAACTTGTTTCTTCTGGTCATGTTGTTGAACTACATATAAATGATACACTGGCATGCCATAAACATTTGCATGATTACACACCACAGACAATGCTGTAAAATCAAGAGCATAACTATATCAACGTTTCCAGAGAGAGGTACAGTTTTTTTTCTTCTTTTTGTTCTTCAGCTGAAAACATTTTCGACCCGTGAGATTATGATGCAGCACACCCTCAAGGATGCAGAGGGAACTCTGGCGTACGTCACAGGGACGGGAAGTCTCTTCCTCAAGGTTTCCCAGGGATGGAAAGAGATACAGGTACTGACTTGGACTAGTCTTATGTATTTAGGTTTGGCCAATCCGACATTAAATCACTCTGTACTAAAGATATGCAGTGATATTAATAGTAAACATTAGTTTGAAATATCACACATTACATTTAACGGGGTCGTTGTGTTTCACTACACCATGACCAGTTGTGTGACTTTCAGCTGAAACGTGAAGCTGCAGCATAGAGAGCTACAGAGCTGCCCCCTTTTAAAATGATATGCATGTAGGTCAAGGCTTAACTGATGTAGCAAATAAAATAGTGTAACAGCAGTTTAATTGCTTTTCTAAATTACTTGGACCTTTTCTTGATCAGCGAAGCATTGAGTGAGTTTTGGTGATTTGCCTTTGAAACCTGTCTCAATCCATTCCTGATGTAAAACTTTTATTGGTATTGGAAAATATGTCATTTCAGGAATGATTCCTGCAGATCTGATCTGATTTTTGTGACTTATTCACTGCCTGTGAATCGGCACCCCACCATCACCATGGTTACTGGAAAGATTTTTGAAGGCCAAACGGTCTCTCTATTTAAGAAGATGATCAATGATTAATCAACCAGTGTACAGCAGCACTGGACCAAATGCTCTTTATTGATAAAAAAAATCAAGAGCATTTCATGAAACAGGGTTGTAATGCTACCCTGATAAAGTGCAATGCTTGTACAGTCATTATTCATTTAACTTTAATGTATGATTTATTTCCTCATCAAAAATACAATGAGTGCACTTGTTGGGTTTTTGACATTTCAGGTTTTTTGTTGTACATCCAACACATTTAATATAAGAACAACATGAGCTCAAATAACACAACATATTGACTCTAATTTACAGTCTTGCGTTTTCTGTGTTTTGCCTCCGCAGCTTGGCAGTCTGATCTACCTCTCCAATAACATTATTCCACAAGATGAGGTACTTCCTGCTTATTTTTATGGCTTTTTGCTCAGTAAAAAAATGCTACTGTGGAATGTTGTGCTGTATATGCATTATTTATCCATTTAACATCTGGTTTCAACTATTCATTTAGCCTCGAGTTGCGTATCAGATAAGAGGAGACACGACGGTAAGAATACGTTCAGTTACAGAAAGGGTGAGTATCAATAAGACTATTATTTTTAGATAGCATGACTGACTTGATTTTACTCTTTATGCTGGAATATTGAATACTGAATATTCTACTACACTGAATTTGGTGAAACATTATGTAAATTAAGGACAATTAATACAAAAAATTAATACAATTAATAACAAAAAATACATGGTTTGCACAGCATAGTTCTCTTTATTTGACTCACAAATACATACCAAATGTTTGTTTTTGGTCAAAACGCACGAAAGCTGTGACAATGTCCGGCGTGTTGACTAACGCCGATGTGTTGCTTCCTCTCCCTCCAGCTCAACCTGGTGGCCTTGAACCAGCCCCACTCAGGCGACATGATGGGGCTCGACATGGCTGACCGGATGTGTTACGAGCAAGCCAAGGCAATGGGTTTGGCGCCAAACTACCGCGCCTTCATTTCTTCCCACAGGCAAGACCTGGTCCATGTCGTCTATCCTGGTTTCCGGGAAACTCTGCCAGTTACCAACCTCAGGGTGGGTCTGCTCCCCTGCTGTTAGTGTTGCTGTCAAATAACTACTGACACTAAACTTTTATCATGCAGGAACCCTCTACAGACAAAGCACTTCTGGCTGCATCTAACCCGCTATGTGTCTTCTTTTAGGGAGACGTGATGTTTAGGAACTGGCGGTCAATTTTCAATGCCGACGGGGGGCCAGTCGATGCCAGGATACCCATCTACTCCTTTGACGGCCGGGATGTTATAGCTGACCCCTTCTGGTCAGTAAACTTGATCGACTCCCTACTTGTTTGTTTGTGCCTTTGTGTCTGTCTGTTATTTTGATATTTTCTTTTGATATCTTCTGTCAGGCCTCAGAAGAGCATTTGGCACGGCTCCACCAGCAGGGGTCTCCGAGTGGTGGACAAATACTGTGAGACGTGGCGAGCGGACCACGTGTCCGTCATGGGCCAGTCATCGAGCCTGACCTCTGGTCTGCTCCTGGGCCAGCAGACGCGGAGCTGTTCCAACCAGTATATCGTTCTTTGTATTGAGACCCACAAAAAACCTTAAATCCCCCCGTTACCACTCCACCACGGAACCCATCCCAGCCACCGTAAACGTTTAACACTCGGGAGGGAAAAAGGTTTGAGTGTCTTTCTTAGAAAAGGACGTTGTTTTCAGCACATCTTTGGTGCTACGTGTAGCATTTTGTGGTTTTTAAAACAGAGGACCATTTTAACACCCCGTCTTTCACAAAGAGGATGTTAGTCCTCATTTTTCTCCTCCCTCTTCTGACACAACTCTGTGTTCTTTCTGAGGAGCGAGAAGATTGTTAAGAGGCAGTAACAAGCTCTTGACAACAGCCAAGATATATTCTGGGAAGGTAAGCTAACGTGAAATTTGATGCTACGCTGTGGAACTGGAATCATTTTGTGGATTTGTTGCGATCCAAATTTGCGCCTTAAAGGAAATGTCCCTTTGTGTTGTAAAGCAGTCCAGAAGATTTCCCCTTTTATTCAGCCTGGTGGCACATAATGTAAAATGCAACACAGAGGCTGATGGAAGCTGTCAGTCTTCTTGTACTTATTCATGAATCATGACCATAATGCTAATATCTCAAAGAGAATGTGATAATGATTTACTAATGTTAAAATGATACACGCAGCACCTTTAACCTTTATTCAAGGAAAGTGGACTCATTTGCAACAAGACACATCTGTGTCTCTTTACAAGAATCAAACATGAAGAGTAACACAAATGGCTTTTTCCCCGCATAGTCACCCAGGTGTGTTGAGGATAAGACGTCTCCTTTTTCAACTTTATAGTCTCTTTGTTGTTCAACAGACTGAAAGTAGAGACTGAAGCTGCAGGAATCTGCACCTGTCCTGAAACGTGGCAGTTTTTACAAATGATAGATTTCCAAAGACTTTAGTGATGGAAGCATAAAGGGCTACTTTCACTGTTGTGTTTACAGGTTGTCATGGAGAGTTTTAACAGCTTAAAAAAAATCAGTAGACGTTAACTCAATGTTTTAAGGGCAAGAAGTTTGTTTCCCTAACTTAAATAGTCCCTCGCCCAACAGTGGGATGACCAGACAACCAGTGTTGCCACCAAAGTCATTTTTGATGCACTGTACTTTATTTTTTAAAATATTTTCTAGTTCAACATTTTCATCCTTGAACATGTTGTTTGTGTTGTAGCTTTTCATACATCTTGGTGATCTCACTTCTTAGCAGCTCTAACTCTCAATAGGCTATTTAATTTAACTTCAATGATTTATTTATACCGTCACAGCACATAACATGAAAATCAGATGATTAAATTTTAAGAATGTAATTTATCGTTTGTTGTTTGTCTTCTCACTTTTTGCTATTTTTTGTACAGTTTCTTTTTTTTCTTTTTTTTTTTTTTTAACGATTATAGATTTCTGGAGAATGTTGAACAGTCAAAACAAATGTTCCACCTAGTGTAGAGATACAATTGAAACAAGCTAAATATTTTCATGCAGGAAAAAAAAAAGAATACTAAAAAAAGAAATTCCAAGGGAAAAAGTGAGAGCATGTTTTTGTATAAATATTGGTGCTTTGTTGAATAAAGTTTTCTCTTTTCATAACTTGTTATTATTTCATTCTCAGTTCAGTGCACAAAATAACTCCAAATACCTCTGACTGCAAGTAACACTGTAACATGTTCAGTGAACAGAGAAGCAGTAATGTTCTCGTGCCCTTAATTCTGTCTTTCATTTGTAATGGTAGGGACAGAAATTTCAGTGTACTATGTTACATCAGATAGGAACATCAGATTTTACAGAATTAAGGAATATGTAGATTTTGAAACAAATATACAAAGAATGCTTCATTGTAATTACAATTAATGTATTTTAATTACAATGAATGCTAATGTTGCTCTGTGTCTGCTGGATAGGCAACTGTTTGCTAATGCGTCAGCCATAACTTTATAAGGATAATTTGTTAAAGTTTACAGTTTGTTCCATTGCCCCAAAGTGGCCCAAAAAATCGTTTTTTGGTCATGTATATTATTAATATTATTATTACAAATTGCATTAAACCAATCTTTGGTATTTCCTTTTTGCAATTTTGTGGTACTTACTGGCAAACACACAGCATAGACCCATACCAGTATATCTGTGAGAAGCTTAAATCGGCCGAAAATCTAGGCCATGTAAATATACCAGCTGGGCTCTAGTTTGAATCTTTCATCACCATGAGAGATTTATTCTTTCTTTCTCAATCTGTTTCAGCAAAATGCAAGGAGAACATTACTGTCATCTTTCAGAGGAATTAAGTTTTTTTTTTTACCATGTAATTGGACAACTGTTTGAATCCATTATCACTGCTTCAAATTTGAGCTGACTACAGCTGCTGTTAGCCACATTTCAGAGTCACCATTAAAGCCTACATAGGTTTCACTCAACACTGCTAACTTGAAGTTGGCATTTATCAATATTTTTTATATTTGTTGACTAAAAAAATAAACTATGGGTTTATGGAAATAATGCTGCTACAGCCACAGTAGTATACTGTGCTGTATACCTTTTGTGACTCATTGTACTGAATGAGATTTTTCGATAACTCCGTCCTGTATGGAAGGTTAAAGGTTTTGTAGTCAGTATCCAAATATAGCTATTCAAACACATTTTCCTTCCAAAGGTCTGTTTTTTTGGATGTTTCTTCTTTCTGTGCCAAGTAGCTCTCAGAGTAGCAGAGTAGTGCAGTGCAAGTCTTTTCGAGGTTGTCCTTTACATCGGAACACGTGGACATGAGGGCACTCCAGGTACTATACGCGTTTTTTTCATTTAATGAGACAACATTTGTAATATGCAATACAAATGTGGCTCACTATTGCACTCTTTAACTATTCAACTTTGATGTGAAGGTCCTGTTTGTGCTCCTCCTGACTGCTGCGGCAGCTGACGGTCAGTCTTTCTACCAGGGGAACTGCCCGCTGCCATCTGTTCAAGAGGACTTCAACGTTACAAAGGTAAAATACTGATGGAATATTATTCAGATCCATTCTGGTGACTTTTATCATGTATGCAGTGAAGCCATTCTCGCCTATTTGATATTTAAGTCTTTTGAGTTGACGGGTAGAGCTTTAGTGTCTTATTGAAGGAGATGCCATTAAAACATGGACTCATTAACAACCTTTGTGCTCTTCTCCTTCTATCCTTCTAGTATATGGGCACCTGGTATGAAATAGAGAAGCTCCCAGCTATGTTTGAGAGAGGAAAATGTAACCAGGCTACATACAGTCCTCTCACTGATGGGACGGTCAATGTTCGCAATACAGAGCTGCTGTAAGGATTTAACCGCCCTGCCTGCCCTAAAAGTTGCCTATATTCATCTGTACGCTCCTTGCTGGGAGGAACTTTCACCCTTTACTCTGCATAGGGATGGATTTGCATTTCTTGAACTATTCAACTGAAATCCTTATTTACATTAGTTGCCTCCTCCTCTCTGCACAGGTCTAATGGGAATATAAATTCAATTGAGGGTGTTGCCACAGTTAAAGACTCATCTCAACCTGCTGTTCTGGGTGTCAGCTTCTTTAAAGGTAAATATACTGTGGATATATTTTGTAGAAAATTGAGCTATTATGTTTTACTCTTATACTACACTATTCTATTTTATATCATCCATATCTGTATCCAGGTGTTCCAGATGCTCCCTACTGGGTACTCTCCACAGACTACCAGTCATATGCTCTGGTGTACTCTTGTTCTGACTACTTTGGCCTTTTCCACGTTGACTTTGCCTGGATCCTGGCTCGCACTCGGGTGTTGACCGAGGACGTCATCAGCCAGTTACATGACAAGCTGGATTCTGCTGGTGTAAACATAAACCGCCTTACAGTCACCGATCAGACTGGATGTGATGTCATGACCTGAGGCATGATCAGCATGTTCATTCAAAGTGCTGAATACCTGTTTTGTTCAAGTTCAACACAATCAGTAGAAATATGTACATATGTAATTGATTCAATGTTGAATCTACACTAGACTTACTGTTTTAAGGTTGAACAATTAAAATTAAAAGTAAAGCATGCACACAACATAAAATGGTGCAATATTTTAACAGATCCGATTGCATACATGGAGTTGTATAGCTAAGTGTGAAATAAGCATGTGCTTAAGGTGTATTATGTTGTGGGTTCCAGCTGTAAGATGTCAGGTTTTCACATCAAATTTAAACATTGAATATAAGCAAATAAACTGTGAGAAAAAGACCTATTTATATCTCAGTTTCAATTGTAATTTAGCCCATAAGTTGTTGTTGCAGTTGTTAAAACATTTGTTTTACATCCAGGTTTCCAGAAATTCCTGAACATATTTTATGTCTCCAAGAAAATACTTCCGTTTTCGGTTGTAGACTTCAAAATTAAAGTGGAAAAAAACAGGAAACTGTATTATCCAACATCACATCCCTCACAACCCCTCTGCATCGTTAAAATACAGCTTTTTAGAAGTATGTTTTAACATTATCTATGTCCTTCATTTCTCCAGCACTAGATAAAGTGTTTTCATCTTGCTGGTTAATTATTCGTTTATTACGAAGTCATTTGAGGTCAAACGCGATGCTTTTATTGTGAAGGTAGCCCGGAAGTGTTGTGGACAACGACGTAACGGGCGGCCAAATGGCGACACCCGGTTATACATTATGTTTTACTTTTAGAAAAATGAGCTGCTTGTTGTTTTGCATTTCTCTTTCGTGTCTATCGTTTTATTCCTCAGCCAAGAGCAATGACAGACCCATTATTGGTAAGTTTTATTAACACGTCATTTATGGCAACATAAGTTAAGCTAACTTACATTTTGATGTCAGTGTAGGGCTAAAGCCTCCGACTAACTAACCAACCGTGTTATTGTTTTAGTTTGGAAAGTGAACAGGCAAAAGTGTCGAGTCACATAACTGCGTATACATGTTTAAACTGGATGTGTTTTTCTTTTAAAAGGTGTACTGGCTCAAGAAGTTTATTCGCCAAAACCAAGTCAAACAGCTTACATCGCTGCCTCTTATGTCAAGTTCCTGGAGTCAGCAGGAGCGAGGGTTGTACCTGTCATGTGAGTTATTATCTAGCTAACTAGCTTCAGTGTCATTCCTCCAGTAGATAAGAGCTTTTGTAACACCCAGTTTACACAACATGTGTGTTTGAACTGAAACCTTTAACCTCCCCTTGTCTTTTCTACAGGATTAACCAGAAAGTGGAGGAGTATAAGGCACTGTTCAACTCCATTAATGGGTAAATGTGTTTTAATATAGTAACCAATTCAGCAGTCAAAGCCTGTATGATATGTTTGGGGACGTGTATTTGTATATTTATGTGTTCATTTATAAATGACTTTTTTTGCCAATAGGTTTCAGAAAAGTAAACAATTAACTTACAACTGTATGATGCCATTAAAGCACTGCAGTTGGGAGGAGGCCATAATGCTCAGTTTTTGTTTGAGTTCACTGGGATGGACATTTTTAAGGCCATTGTTATGAAGCAAGTATCCCCTGAACTATTTGTTATTATAATTACAATGGCAGATAAATAAGTAACAAGTTGAGGTTAAAAATCATTTGCAGTATAACTATAAACTCAACTTTTGTAAGGACGTTTTCAAGGCAACATTAAGCTACAAAGAAGCTATATAGTCGGCACCAGCTGAATATTTGGTGCGTCAATTGCAAACCCAATTATATAATGTGGAAAGTCACGAAGCGCCTGACAACACATTGACCTCGAAACATGTCAAATTGAGCTGAATGAACAGCTCTGAGGGCCACAAGCATATAAAGATGTAAGGTTTCATTATTTTGTCCACCCCCTGTATGTATTCTTTCAAAAAATATACAGAACATTTTGTTCATGACCTCCTTTTGTGAATCGTGACTCGGTCCCTTTGTGTTGTGTCCTTGTTGACAGGATCCTTTACCCAGGCGGAGGTGTCAGCATTATCTCATCCGGTTATGAAAGGGCTGCAAAAATCTTTTATGAGCTTGCTATTGAGGTAAACATGTAAAATACTAGTTACCAGGTTTTAGTGTGTTGATGATGGATTATACTGCAATACTGTGATGTTTCAGGCAAACAAGAGAGGCGACTATTTTCCGGTGTGGGGCACCTGTCTCGGATTTGAGCAGCTGACCTATTTGACGAGTGCAAAGACAATACTGTCAAATACTAATACAAGTGGTGTGCCATTGCCTCTGAACTTCACTCATGGTATGGCTTTGTCTTAATAGATATACTATTGATTACTCATCAGTGAGAACTCTTAACGTTAAATCAGCAGCGTATGGGTGAATACAGTTACCTTTGCTTTGTGGTAATGTTAACATAGTCAAATTTGTGGTAGAGCAATATAATATGACCTTACATTTTCTCCACTAAATACAGGATTATCTGCATTTATTCTTCTTTACATTAACCGCTTTAAATATCATGGTAAAACTAATTTTGTTATTAATGATAATAATGTCATGACCCATTTCCAGAAACCAACGGCAGGATGTTTAAAGGCTTCCCAGCTGAGCTCATGGAAGCTCTGGCTTCTGAGCCGCTGACAGAAAACTCTCACAAGTGGAGTCTGGCAGTGGTGGTACGTTATTCTTTACTATTATAATGAGAAAATGATTCATTACCCACAACGTGTATAATAAGGAGTGCAGTGCAAGAACCACAGCACTGCCAGAGTACACCAATATTACTGGTTTGAGTTGAAATATGAGCCTTTTTCCCTGTGGCTTCTCTATGAATATAGAAAGCAGACAAATAGAAAGCAGGGTGTAGTTTAATTGGGTACATTGTGACTAACCTCTCTGTTTGTTTCTTTTAGACTTATAACACAAATGAGGAGCTTAAGAAGTTTTACAAAGTTGTCTCCACAAATACGGATGGAAAAATAGAGTTTGTGTCAACAGTGGAAGGTAGTTACAATGCAGCATCACTTTATCGATACACGTTTACAGCAAAATAATACTGAAGGGAACTGTTTTTAATGAGTACTTTCTCTTCCTTTACCTCCCGGCAGCGTACGATTACCCAATTTATGGGACACAGTGGCATCCGGAGAAAAATGCATTTGAATGGACAAAGCCTTATATTCCACACTCTCC
This sequence comes from Macquaria ambigua, assembly GCA_008360985.2. Taxonomy (NCBI): domain Eukaryota; kingdom Metazoa; phylum Chordata; class Actinopteri; order Centrarchiformes; family Percichthyidae; genus Macquaria; species Macquaria ambigua. Next base: position 226,248 of record VMKM01000210.1, read on the forward strand.
ATCAGCAGTCAAGACCACCTTCTACATGGCTGAATTCTTTGTCAATGAAGGTATGCACACACACACACACACACACACACACACACACACAGTTATTTTTGGTTGTTTTAATTAAAGAGTCAGCAGCTGCATGATAGAGCCTTTGTGATTGTGAATCTAGCATTGATTTCTCTCCTTACAGCCAGGAAGAACATGCACAGATTTGAGACAGAGGAGGGGGAGAGCAAAGCGCTGATATACAACTACAGTCCTGTTTACACTGGGCCCAAGGGTAGCTACGAGCAAATCTATTATTTCTGATTTGCAGTGCTTTTTCCCTTTCGACAGCTGATTGGCTGTCTCAATCACATGACTTATGAATGTTTGCAGGTAATTTGACTTGCTTGATTTTTGCATTTGCTGCTCACTCCATCTGAACTGAATCTGCAACTAAACTAGTAGTAATCTGGAAATAGGACAGATTTGTACATGGATTTTAAAACATGTCAAACTGTGCTTTGTGGATGCTGTAGCTGGGTTTACAGCTGAGTTATTAAATGCTATTACGGACAGTGCAGATAGTGGCATTTTGATGATTGGTACAATTACCAACATGAAATAGAATTCTTTTAAAGCTGCTGCAGTTTGTTGATGAAATGTTCATTTATTAACAATTTTTGTTAAAGCTGCACTAATCAATACAGTGTTCATACAAAGTCTTGAAAGTTTGGTTTGCTTAATTTTAACAGTTATGTTTTCAAGGTTAGGAATATGCCTGAAGTCGAATATACTCCTTGAAAAGTGCTTGATTTTCAACGTAATCTGGTGTTTTATCTACAGCGTCACTCCTTTTTTAATATTTGAAATGAAACAATCCCGTCGTATTTATAGTAATTAAATGTTGCGAGAGTCTGGAAATCTTTGGTTTAGGTACCTTGAAAGTGCTTGAATTTTACTCTTAAAAAGCTGTACGAACCCTGTCAATATTTTTCCATCAACAATGGATCAAATTACTATGTGTAACGTAAAAAGGGGGTCACTCGTAGTGATGAACTCGCACCCAAGTTGGCAGTTCCCTTCAGCTCTATAAATCATCTTTCAGCTTTTGTTTTCCGGCCTGCAAACTCTGTTCTCATTAACCCTCAACAAGCGTTGCGCTACATGCTCAGCACAAAACAGTAAACAGACAGTTAGCAACTAGCTAGTGAACATAGTGGAGCATTTAGCAACTAAAGCACCAGAATATTACTCTCAGGATTTATTAGAGACGAAAGCAGAGTAAATGTTGGACTCACCAGAAACATGACTCCAAATGAAAGCAAATGTTGCTGTGTCTGCTAGGCGGGTAAATAGACAATTGCCTGATAATATGTAACAACTTTATACAGTGATATTCTGTTTTCTGCTTGTTCTGCTGCCCCCAAGTGGCCAAAAAATAAATATAGCTTTAAAATTCACAGTAAAACATATGAGCCAAAAAAGACTGAAGGCTGATAAAATATCTATATTTTTTTTTATTCTAACATTTACCTTCATGCCGCAATCTGACATTAATCTCCTTCTATGCTTTGGATAACAAAGTTGAGCGTCTTGAAAAAGTCCTCAACCACTAGCAAGAAAGTTCAATGTTGCCATTGGCATTTATAAAGTCCACTTTCAGCTCAATTCAAGGACAGCAACAGGAGAACAGAAATGAATAGTCAAGTGTAACTTCCAAAATGCTTTATGCACAAATAACACTCAGGTAATATTGATTCTTTTTTTTAGAATAAAATGATATTTGAATAACATTTACACACCAAGCTGACGAGACTGGGATCTCAATCACAATACTACTGGAAATGTAATTTATGCAATCCAGTAATGAACATTCAAGATGTCAAAATGACCATGTGGAACTGAGCTATCGGGGATAGTGCTGCAAATAACCTCTTAACATGCACTGAAACGTAACACAAATGGCCATTAAAATAAAAAATGGAAAATTAAACTTGTGCCTGAAGAATTCATCATTTCGTTTGACTCAGTCTTAATTGCACTCTGAAGCTGAAACAGATTTTCCCTCCTTATATACAAATGCATAATTTCTCAGCATAACACTAATCCTAATGGCTTCTTGCCTTCAAAGTGACACGGCACTTTTTCAATAACAAACACTGCAGTTTCTGTACTCGTTAAACATCTTCTTTACCTACCATTCTTAAAAATCGTATAAGCAATGATGCATGCAGATTCTGTACATTTTAAATTGGTGTAATGAAGTCATTGGGCATATTTCCAGAGAATTGTTAGATTTTTTTCTGTGAAATCCTTTCAGTTTCTCAATTAAGTGTTGTTAGCTGTTGATAGCTCTTTTTTTAAAACTAATTTTAATAATTATCTGCCATTTTGGGAAATATGCTTGTTTGCTTTCCTGCTGAGAGTTAGGTGAAAAGATTGATACAACTGTCATATCTGTCAGTTAAATATTAACTTAACAAGAAACTCTTGACAAGAAAGCGAATAAGCTTACTTCCCAAAATGTCAAACGATTCCTATAAAATTAGCCTTGTTGTAGTTCATAAATGCAATCCCACAGCAGGATGTTTTCTGACAAAGTAAGGCACAGTGACTAAAACAAGTTAATGCTAAAAACATTTTTGATAAAACGGTCTCAAATGAACACCAAGAAACCCATGGCTGTTTTTTTTTTTCTTCAGAACTTTTTTGCCAGTTAAGAGAATTCTGTCAGCATCACTGAAATACATAAAACGAGGCTACGAGATGAAAGCAACGTCGGGGGAAACATGAAATACCGAAAGAAAATATATCCGTAATAGCCGAGTGAATGTTTGTGTGCTATTTTACATACTGTAAGAACAATAGACACAACCACAGTCCAACATGAAAGTTCTTCACAACTTTAAAAATAGTAACATTTCCTGTAGCCGCACAATTCCAGACACCCGTTATGAACACTGCCAACCAGTGTTTCTCACCAGGCGTCTGATTTTCATGAATATACAAGCCCACGAGTTATGTGCTATAAGGTGTTCCTTCTCCTCACAGCTTGAAAGTCTGTGAGAGCTGATGCTTTCTCTCTCCACTGCTCTTGAGGAGCTGGTCCATCCTGCTGTGAAGGAGACTGCTTCCTGTCAAATCAATCAGTATATTCCAAAACATGTCAGGTCTTCAGTCTTTGTAGGCTCCCTGGAGGGCCTTTTGGGTTTGAACTCAGGGCAGAAGATGGGAGGATGGATGTAGGAATAGATCATCGTCTGCTGGAAAGGCAGTCTCAGCATGCGGACACGGGGAGTCCAAATGCAAACCAAATCAAACAAGGACAGATGAGAGTTGCATATTGTGGACAACTTTATGCCAGTGTTGTGCTTGGGCACAGGGACAAGATGGAGGCGGTTAGGTAGGCGAAACGTATGGGTGGGAAGGAAGGATTTGGGGCACCTGACCCTCAGGAGGCCGCGCTAACCCTCGTCTTCACTCTCCTCCTCCAGCGCCTCCTCAAACACTATTTCGGGTAGCCTGAAGCATTCCTCGAAGAAGTTCACCAGGGACTGGCTCAGGTGCTGCCTTGTTGCTTCACTGTGAATGAAGTGGCCTTCATCTGGGTAGATCTGAGACACACAGGATAGGATAGGTTTACGTGAGTGAGATGTTGCTTTTGGCCACATTTTCTGTCAGACATATTTTGATTTCTTCCATGCTGGCCTGGTAGAGAGTGGGACAAATCACTGTTAAAGATGTTCAAGTCTTACCGCAGAGGAGATCTCTCAAAGCCATTATTTACATTAGATAGAAAGTTTTGTCATTACCACAAATGAGTGAGCTCCAACTATTTTCTGTCATGTAAAGAACACATTTTAAAGATCTGGTGTGCAGCGAGACTTAATATGTTCGGCACTTGAAGGTGCTTCCCCCTGAATCAAGTCTAAGTCTTGACAGTACATGTACAAGAATAAAATGGGGATAAGATTAAAAAATATTACTCTGGTAGGTGAAAGGAAAGATTATGTAAACACTGTATATACTTTTTTTCCATCATTTTTGTGGTGATTCCAAATTTGTGATTGAGAACCGAAACTAAAATGTCCAGTACCCAGTGGAGTCAGATCCTGTACTTAAGTACTAATACCACACTGTAAAAATACTTCATTAGAAGTAAAAGATATGTTTTAAAAATGTTACTTTAGTAAAAAGTATAATTAGGAAAATGTACTCATACCCATTTCAGGCATCTTTAAATTAGTCTAGGATTGCAACTAACAATTATTTTAATTATCAATTAATCTGTCGATCCTTACTTTATTAAATGTCAGAAATTGCTTATTGCATGTTGCCAGAGCCCACGGCGAAGTCTTGTTTTGTTCAAAGCCAAAAGGGATTTCATTTAAAATGATTATAAAAAAAGAAAGAAAATAAAGAAAAAAATGTTCTTTCTTGGATTGACTAATTTATTTAGCACTAAATGGGACTCGTACTAAATTTCTGGAGTTTGAGCATAACAGAGATATTGTAACGGAGTTATGTTTACATGGGTTGACCTAAAACCTCTTAGAGCTATGAGAAACCAGGTCAATGCATGGGAGCACAGTAACCTGTCTGTCAGTGAGTAATAAGCTCCAAGGAACACTCAGCTGCAGTACATTGTATCTTAATTGGATTAGTCCTGGTGTTAATGTAGGATGCCCAAGAAGGTCTCATAATCTCATTATGTGGAATTGAAGGCATTGTGAGGGCTAATCCTCCGCCTGCTGTGGGATCCCACTGGGATCACAAAGCTCCCAAAGGTTGGAGAAGAACTGAACCAGGCGAAGAAAGACTAGCAGAGAAATTGGATCAGCAGCCGCTGTAATTACAAAGGAGTGAACGTGAAGCCACATACATACCTGTAAGGTGTAGTTGGCCTTTTCATTGATGAGCTGGGTGATGAATTTCGCTGTATGTTGGAAATGGACTTTTTCTGGGAAAACAGAGACATATGCCAAAATGTCAGAGACAGTACATCTTCTTGCTTCATGTAAGGTTTTGAAAATCCTCAACCTACCATCAGCTGTTGGATGGATAATAAGAAACTTCTTATCCATGAACTGAGATGCTCTGTATGCTAAATTTGCCATCTGAGGAGCAATGAGACACACAGCAACAAATTAGATCAAACGAGATACTACAATAATTATCACAACTGGAATTTGAAACGGAACAATTGCAATCAAATCTTACTGTGTATGCCCTTGGATCAGGTTTAGGGAGTCCGAGATATCTCTCTGAAAATGCAGAGGCTACGGGGAAAGGAGGAAATTAATACTTTGCTTTGACACAAAAATCAAAACCTTATTATAATAACAAGATTGACGTGTCCTTTCTGTCTTGTTCTCTGGCCATTTTGAAGGGAAAAGTGTGCTTCTCCAGGTTTTTTCTCCTCCATATTCAAATATATTCACCCATCTACATATTCTTTAGTCTCGAAGCCTTGCGGACTGTCTTCATTTGCAATTCCAAACTTATACAGTGTCATGGCATGTCTCTCACCCCCTCTGGCAAAGCGAGAGAAATCAAATAGATGGGAAATCAGTCACACCGCGACTCCCAGCTCCTCCTTAATTTGCAGTTTCCTGACGCGGTGCAGCTACAAGAGCTCCGCCTCTCCCGATACACACTATTCTACATTTCACACATTTTACTCCTCTGGCAGCGGAGGTGAGGTTGGTGTAACTTTGTCTGCCGCTGTTATGATTGGGTTCTAGGTGTATCTGCACCATCACGCTGGTGGGGTGAACAAGCTCATCTCCTCACACACAGAGCACATACGTGTGTCACAGTCACAGAAATAAGTCCACATAAAGGTGCGAGATTTGCAATCTTTTTTCCTTTTGAATACTCTGATGGCACTGCCTGAGCCTGAATGATTATGCAGAGATACTGTGTTTGTTTACTACGCACAGCAGAGACTAGAGCTTATTTTGCATGTAGTATACAGATCCCTGCAAACAAACAAACAAACCTACCATATAATTCAAAGTCGGTGATGGGCGAGAGGACAGCGCCACACTTTACAGGGGATTCCTCGCTACTGACCAACAGGCTGGTCACGTAGCCTCCATACACCTGAGGCACAACAAAAATGCATGTTATCACAGAGCTTGAGGGACTGCACATTCAGATAATAGTAGAATGGAGTATTTTGGGTGCACCACTGAGTTTTGGACCCAAGCTGACACTCCAACAACATAATGGAGCAACCTGGGTGTTAACAAAGACATGCATGATTCTTTTAGTCCCACACTGAGAATAATCTTACCTTTCCAAAAGCTCCAACTCTGGTTTTGTCAATGTAGGGCTCTTTCAAAATAAAACTGCAAAAGATAAAACATTGGTTCTAGTTAGGAAGAACATTTCTATTTAGACTTTTGTATACACTGTCTCACCAGAGCAACTGTAGCTAATACATACAAGTTTTTTTTATTATACTATTACTACTACTACTACTAGCAATTATAACTGACAGCTTCAACATCACTTTTAAAAGCAAAGTTTCAAAGTGCTTCCAAGTTAAGAGAGATAAAAAACAGTTTCACCACTTCTGCAGTTATTAAATCTGTACTTTGAATTCTCCCAGACCAACTACTTTTGTCATATATCTGAGAGATACAAAGATACAGACATTCTTAAAATAGTAAGTAATGAGAGGGGGTGCTTGCATGGTATGTTCTGATTTGTTGAATAGGAATTTAAAGGTTTAAACCAATTGTTTTAAACATATTGTAATTTATTTGCAAATGGGCCTCTTCATCCTGATTTAATGGTGTTCTTTTTTGGGGGGAATGTACGTGGCTTCATGTAAACACAGAATACTGCCATTGGAAATCTAGCTATCCTCATGTACAAATTTGTAATTTGGTTGATTGATGTTACACTGTCTCTAAATGCTGGAAATATCAAGAGATAAAGCTACCATGACATCGATTGGAAAAACCCATTCTTTAGAAATGGTTTGAGATAGATGTCAGTGTTGTTGGAAAGCACCTCCTATAATAGATGTTTTTTTTTTTTATTATTGTCTTAAAACAACTCTATGGGACCCAACAGTGAATTCTGGCTCCTAAGTAGCTATCTGTTCCATGTTTACTGTAACATCTTAAATTTTTAAGAAGACAAGAAGAAAACGTCACATTACTTGAGCGCGTCCTTCTGGTCCTGTTCCTCGAACACGCCCAGCTTCTTCTGGATCCGGTGCAGCAGGTTGGTGCCCTGGAAGCCGCTGCCTCGTCCGTCACAGCGCACCACGATGACGCCGAAGCTGCTCACCAGCACCGTGGCCCAGTCCAGGTGAAACTGCTCCGCCACCATCTGGCCACCAGGTGTCCCATCGCTGCACGAACACAACCAAAGACAAACAGATCAGTGCAATCAAGACTGCTAAATGCAATGCTTTTTTTTCTTATGTCAAAATAAAAATGAAAAAGTAGGATATAAATTGTGAGCTTGTGTCTGTTTGGGACCCTGTGAGTACGCAACATTATCCCCTCATTTTCCTGAAAATTGCTTTTGAACAGTATTTGGGATGTTTTTGTGTGTGTACTAATTACTGTGGGTAACTGAGCTGGCAACATCAGCAGTACAGAATAACAGAGAGAGAGGATGAAAGAAAGCTGAACATGCAGCAGACATAACTTGTTCTAAAACCGTGACATTTTATATCTTTTAAAAATTATCATTACTGCAGATACCTTCTGCTTACAGTCCGATTATTTGAGACCTGCAGTTTCTTAAACTGCAAAATGAAAAGGACAACAGGTCTCGAAATAAACCCTTAAGTTGGAAAGTTGACTTTATTTTTGACTAAGGCTAATGTGGCACGGTGTTCATAGATAAGCCGTCATGGTCACTTTCATTAGATTGAAAAATTAGCATACATGGAATTATGGTCGTGGTTTTTCTGAAATGTGCAGACTTCGGGCCAAACTCTGAAAATCGTGAGCTGCAGAGTAAAAGACAGTTAAACGCCTGGGGAAAGAAATGCTAATGAAAGAGCGGGCTGGACAGGAGGGTAAGTTTCCTCACTCAGTGTAATTATTATCCAGCCAGAGTAGAGGACAATCTTTAAAACTCTGTCCGGGAAATCTCCACCGATGAGGACAACCCTGTCTTCACAGAACTCGGGAGTGAAGTGTGGACATGAGTCAGCACTGCTAATGGACACAAACTTTTTCTTTGTGTAAGTGTGTGAAAACGTGCTCATACTTACACAAGCAGGAGCAGTGGATAGTGCGATGTGTCCACGAAGCCGGCAGGTTTGAGGATCTGCATCGACAAGGCTGTAATGCAGATACAAACAACTGTTATCCAAAACGCAATACAGTAAATACACTATAAATTCACTGTCATTGAGACAAACTTTAATTACCAATAAATAATAACAGAGTATCATGAAGAAAAGTATAGATTCTGTACCATCTGCATCGGAAAAGAGGATTATGGTGAAAGTGAATTTTTCTTAACTACATATGAAATTAATTTGATTAATTTAGTACTTCTCAAAAAAGAACAGATTTGAGTCAGTGGAGAATGTAAATGATGATATCACATAGGTATGGAGGAGTGAAGAGTCTTATTTCCAGCCAAATTGGTGTCTTTCTAAATTATATTATAATTAAAACATCACTGTTTACTATACAGAGAGTCCTGGCCGGGGTCGCAAGATGATCAACAAGATAGGAAAGAAAAAGCAAAGAAAACTACCTCACAAAACTACGTTTATTTTTGCAAAATGTTCTTCTAAAATCCTGAATAGTTTTACCTCTCCAGACCTTTCAAAATAATTCAAATTAAACAATATAAGAGGGGAGAATCTTCACATTAAAGTCTGCTTCATTTTAAAGGGTCACATGCCAAAAAAGGTTGGGAACCACTCCTGTGCAGTACTGCATTTTCTTTTTATGCGAGTACATAATTTAGTGTTTTTTGAAAGTTTGTCTTTATTAACTCCGAGATAATTTGTATACGTATTCGTTTACTTGTCCGTTAATGTGACTGTGGCTCTGACACGTACTGTAGTCATCCATGTTGATCTCCTTGTACTCCACTGTGGGCATCTGCATGGAGTCCAGGGTCAGCCTCAGGTTCTCATTGCTCTCCAGCTTATACACTTCTGCAATACCTGCAGACAGCATGTGGTTAACCCATGAGATTTACAACGTTTACTGTACTAATGTTTGGACAGGAACATGACCAAAGTTTGCCTTTTTAAACATATACAGGAAGTCCAAGTCATAGTTATGAAACAATATAATATACAACAAGGTTAAAATAAACAGTTGTTTCCAGATGTTATTTTTAGATTTTAGCAGTTAACAACAAACACTTCGTTTATGCAAATCTGTTATCAAAAATTTAATTGCATTAATTTACTTTTGACGTGTAATTTTAAAAACAGTTACTGATAGGATGATTGGTTTACATGGATGTGATTATTAGATTATTATTATTATTATTATTATGTGACTGTTGATTTAAAGTTTCTCTTTAATATATATATATATATACCCATGGCTATATGTTAGCAATAGTTCGCCGGTTATCCTGGTGCAATAAAATACATTATTCATTTTCGATCAATTGTATAGTTAAGAAATGTGTATGGAGCTGTGCATTAAAATTCATACAAGAAAGCAGCTCCACACACTATCAGGGTCTCTTATCCTCCAAAACTTTCAGCACGAACTCCTCTAGAAAAAAACAGACGAGACTGCAGCAGAAACTGTGACCTGGATTCGCTTGAGGCAAACTTCATGCCTCAAGAGGTTGTCCTGAGAGCAGAGAACCAGCTGTACTTATTCAGCGGCTCCGGCTGCTTTGTGCAACACTAACTTATTGCTCTTGGTTGCCATGACTGCTGAAGTCAAAGGGGATTGTAGCAAACATTGTATGTTGGGATTGGTTTGTGTAAACAGTCAAAAGGCAGCTTCCAGGAGGGGGAATCCACAGACGGCTGCCAGGCCTGCTCGCACTGACAAACTGAGATAAAAACCTGCCAGGCTGATGGAGGAAAACTTCAATTAAACCTTGTGAAAGGAAGAAGAAGAAGAAGAAGAAGAAGAAGAAGAAGAGCTCTGCCTGGATTACAGACTGGAGCCAACAATCAGTGTGTGTCTGTATGCATGTATAGACTACTTCTGATATGACCTTGACTCTATCACTGCTCAGTGTATAGCCTCAGTCGCAAAACTGTTGGCATTCCCATCAGCTGTATTATGTCTTTAGTGCTAATGTTAGCATGCTAACGTGCTCACAATCACAATGCTAAAATGCTCATGTTTAGCAGGCGAACATAGTTAACATTATACCTGCAGGCTGATGTTAGCATTTAGCTCAAGTACAGACTTGCGGAGCCGCTACCGTAGCTGTAAACTCTTACGCTAGCTTTGTTAATAATTATGGCATCCTGATCGCATTGCTATGACGACCCTTTGCAAACTTTATAAAAGGTCAGTCATGTTGATTTCAATAGAATTTAAATCTGTCAGCATAGAAAAGCCTTTTAAAAACTATTTGGTAGGTGAAAATCTGGGAAACATTGCAATCACAAAAATACTGTTAGCTGAATACATCTAATAATCTAGGGTAATAACATTTCATTGCAGCACTTGCAGACTTCTTTTAACATAGTCAGGGCAGGGACATCATATTGGTATAAGATGACACTGGCTGAAACACACACGCACACTGTAGTAATCAAATTACAGTGTGCTGATATAGCTATTAGGCAGGTCATAATTTAATGAGGACCTCCATTGTGAGGAGTAATGTGATTACTGCCATCATGCTGGACTTGGCTTGTAGACAAACAGTGACTCAGTGCACAGGTGGCCATTCTGCACTGCAACGGAAACACTTCTGTCCCCTTTTGACAAGGGCGTTTTCAATGTAGCCGTTATGCTTCCGCGTACAAGGTCACTCGTAATGTCTTTAACATAATTCAGAGCCTTGTAAATGCAAATCTGCGATTTAGTTGGTTGAAATACTCACTCTCTCTGTCCTGCGTCTCACTTTCCCCGTCTCTCTGTGTCTTGTAAACGGCCACAAATGGGATGTCCCGCCCTAAAGAGAAAATCAGAAAGTTCACACATCACATCCCCAGACTCTCACAGGTGTGTATATATTTCTAGTTCTATATTTGACCATGACATGTGGAAGGCTCCGTTTTACTAGGCACTGTTTTCATTTCAAAGACGTCTGTGAGGGGGAAACGTTCTGCATAATTTCAACTTCTTGGGTTACACACTAAAGTTGTGACACACAGGCACAATGATATATTTAGTTTCTGTTTGTGGCAAGAGCAAAGTCTCCGTTCATCATCAAATGCACAATGATATCAAAAGTCTCCTCCACTGACTGCAAAAACCAGAGAGAGACATCCCAGATCTTCTGTCTGTCAGACAAAGAGCCAATTCTTTGCTTATTCGATTTATGTAATGCAATAGCTGAAATAGCTTTTCCATATCTAGGCCACCAACAGAGGCAAAGTCTCCCTCACGCTAAAGCCCTGAAACCTCAAATCGGAGGGAGGAGGGACAGCAAATGAAGTGATTGATGCACTTAGCAAATTGGCAAACACAGCACAGGAACACTGTGGTTGTGTATGGTGGAAAGTACACAAGCCGCTCCTTTTCTTCCTCCCACTCTCTCTCTCCTCGCGGTAATGATATCACAGCCTCATCGCATAAATTCTTGTAGGCAGGCTGTGAGGAGAGACGTGGATTACAAATGTATGAGGTGCAGGACCATTGGCTATCAGTGCTTTCTGGGGGCTGCAGAGAGGGTTTGATGGCATTATGATCATCCCGTTTGATCCGAGTTCAGTGATGATCACTTAGTGAGGTTCAGAGGTGACTGACACAAAAGCGTTGGATCAGTGATTAAATATTGAAGCTACGAGGCTTCAAGTCAGGCCGTAATCACAGAAACATGAATCTTTTTTATCTTTTGGGGTCTATTTTTGCAGCAGCGTGAAGTCAGCGCTATGACATTTTGACATTTTTCTGATCTTGGAAAAATGTTCTTTTGGTATTGTCATGCCCAGCACAGCATATATGGATCAAAGGTGGAGGCACAAGAAGATGGGAGAGCTTTTGTTTTCAGTAAAAACTAGAGGATAGATGCACAAAGGCCGGGTATATTTTAAGCACAATGCCACTTTTTTGATCATTAAGTGATTCCACCAGCAAGTGCAGACAATAATAATAATAATGCTGAATAGTAGCAGTAGTAACTAAGTACATTTACTCAAGTACTGTACCTAAGTACAACTTTAACATACGTGTGCTTTACTTGAGTATTTCCATTTTATGGTACCTTATACTTCTTTCTACTTTTATTCCATTACATTTACCTGCTATAGTTCCTATTTGTTTTTCAAAAATAAGATTTTACACACAAAACATATGATTATCTTATAAAATATGATGCATTGTTATAGACTGAACTACCCAACAGTCAATGCAGCATTTAAAATTAGCTCCAACTCGACTAAGATATTAAAATACCACTTACAAGTTAATGCATCAATATTATAATCCAGTAATATAATAATTTAACACTAACAGGTGCCAATCTGCACAGTCTTACATTTACTTTCGATCATTTAAGTAGATTTTGTTGCTAATACTTTTGCACTTATTATTTAAGAAAAATACTAAATGCAAGACCTTTACTTGTAATGGAGTAATTCTATAATGTAGTATTGCTACGTTTACTTAAGTAAATGATGTGAAAACTTCTTCCACAGCTGCAGTAAACACATTGTCACATTGACATCAGAAATATACATTTAATGCAATGTCCGTAAGACTGTCTGTATTAAGCTAAAGATTAAGTTTACCTGTATCTAACATCCTCACCTGTTGGTACACTATAAAAGTCTTTCCCTTTAAACGAGTAAAATCCCTACAGCCTTCTGCAGGAAGGAGGACAGATATGTGAACTGCAGCCTCTAGTTGAAAAAAATATCTCCAAAGCCAGTGCTGCAAAATTACGGCAGAAACTGTGCTGGCTGTGCTGGCTGTGCTGGCTGTGCATGTCAAACTAGTCTGCTAATATTTCCCTTCCAGAAGAAGCCAAACTGGCCATTTTCATCATGGTTTGTAAAAAGGATGATAATGATTGATCACCACACCTGTCTGATTTGTACATTCAACTTCTACTAGTTGACCCTTTTGCTCAATGCATGCTGTGCTGTTATTAAAGTAGCATTCTTAAAACAGAGGCCTATGAAGTGGATTAAGTAGGACAATGAGTTGAGAGGGAAGATCGAGCTCAAAAAGGAGGGGGACATGAGTCAAAGAGACTGTGTTAGCTACCTTGGCAGTTGAGGAGGAAGTAGCTCATGTTGTGGCTGAAGGAGCCACTGACGTAGCCACAGCTGTCGGACAACGCACACGACAGACAGCGACGGTTGAAGGAACCGAAGGTGTCCGCGCTATGGAAACAAAGACGAGGACATTTAACTTAACTTAATCCAAATGAGCAAAATGTAATATAATAGTCCACTTCCAAAACAACACTGCTGATACAGAAAACATCACACAGAGACCAGCCGTTACCTGTACAAATGTCTTCTCTTTGGACCATCCTCAGTGCTCAAGAAGTATCTACATTAATATGAGAGAACACAGAATGTCATGGCAGCAGATCTGAGTTTAGCTGTAACATATACAGTAATTCATAGTTACACACAACAAATCACACTGGTGAGTTTAGTCTTTTTTTGTGAGTTAAGCAGAGCTGTGTTCACCACTCAGCTTGGGGAGTGGGGAAAAAAAAGCACCTGGAACACACATGCAGTGCCCCAACTCCTCACTAGAATAGATGTTTCATAAATGAATGATGGGGGAGAAAAAAGGAGGGGAGGGATCCTTTTAGAACAGAAGTAGGCCAAATCTCACCCCCTTGGGGAAGAGGTTTTTGGGGTGAGAGAGCTTTTCAAGTCACTTCGACACTGGGAACAATGAGTAACTGTGTTTGTATACATGTTTGTGTGTGAATGCAGGTGTGCACATGTGAGATCATGTTAGTCAGATCACAGTTGCCTTGTGGCCTGGAGTGTGGGTGTGAAATGATCTGGGAGTGATGGGGATGAGTCACATTGCTCATGGGTGCAACAGAGGCGCTTCTACGGCGAGCACATTTAGAGCGGTTCATTGTGTGGAACCGTACGAGCTGGTAGAAGAACATGAGGCTCAACGCAGTAGTCAAAATGTATGTGCTATGAAGTAGTCATAGATCATAATCAATATACATCTTGACAACAAACAGGGTCATTTGCCTGCTGGACAGTAACAAACTATCTGCTTCACTGTGCTCTGTCCAAGGTAATGAAGCATTCAAATGCAGGGAGACACAGAGAAACCCTGCATTTGACCGTGGGCTCTCTCTCTGTCTCTGTCCGTGGTGCTGAAACATTCAACCCATTGACAAATCCTAGTCCAAGTGAGTTTCGCTGAAGCAGCAAACACATGTACATTTTTCTTATCACGTATTAGCTGATTGGTATTTTGTTCAACCCAGTATTTTGGAACGACCAAAACACATTTTATGTGATTTACAATAAAACAATGTTAAAAGATGTTTTCTATTTAAAAAAAGAAAAAAAAAAGAAAATGTCTTTAGTGTTCAAGCTGCTCATGCCAGCATATTTAGCCATTTCCTCACGTGTCGCCTCGTGTTTCCTCATTATGACAAAGACAGCTGACATGTTCATCAAGTTAGCTAAAGTTATAAAGAGTAGAAACAGGTTTATTTTTGTCTAATCTCTAACAGAATGGATATTTGAATGACTTGTTTGCTTCTGATCAAACAATATTTACCTACATACAGTAAAAGTACTACGGAAGTGTGATATAATGCAGTTTTTGGGGGGGGGTTGCTGTGAGTGGGGTGGTGATGCTAGTTTGGCTGGGTTTTTGTGGGTGCTCACATCAATTGGCTGTCCTCATTGTAGGCCAGGACTTGGGTGACATCCCAGTCTCCAGACGTGATGGACTGCAGCGTGTCTGTACTGGTGTTGGGCTTTGAAGATAAACAGAAAAGTAAAAGAACGTGGTGACTTTATTATATGATGACAAGTACATATCAAGACAATAAATGTGCTGATTTTAATGCCTAAAAGTTGTTGGAACATGAAACACGCTTTTAAATAACATTAAAGTCACTTATTTATAAGGAAATAATAACCAGACTGTATAAAAAGCATGTGATACTGCACATGTAAATATCCTCCTACCTGGGAGATGGACATGGAGATGTGGAAGAATTTGCCCCTGCCTCCTTGAGGAATGGCGCGGGTGAAGAACAGCTTCAGCCCATCTTTGGAAAACAGAGGCTTCTCATTCTGAAGACACAGAGAAGATCATTCAAATCTTTTACTTAACAAAACATAAAAATAGAGCCCCCCAAAAAACTATATAAATGGGTAGGTAAATGCAAAAGTTATACAAAAAAGTCCCCCTTATTACAGTTTACAAAAAGCAACATACAAAAGCCTCCAGCAGTGCCAGAGTTGGATCTAACTGCAGTGCAACATTGAGCTATAATCGGGCAAGAATCGTCACTGGATAGTAAAGCTGAGTCAACAGTGACTTTCATTTTAATGACTAACATAAACGAGCAAGTTCACCTTAATCAACAACCCCAAATATAACTTTCTCACCTGTCTGTGCAGCCACCCTTCACTTTCATCCTCATGTTTCTGTAGAAACAGGTTGACAGGTTACATCTGGTGTATGAAAACAGCCTGGAGCACAAACACACACACACACACACACACACACACACACACACACACACACAGAGAGGACTCAGGCGTACCTTTGTGCAGACTCCCGTTGTGGCCTCACACAGTGTGAGTATCGAGATGTTCTGGGCCCTGTTCAGCCAGTTGATGGCCAGTTTGGTGGTGGTGGCCCATTTCACCATGGTCACGTAGTACTCGCTGACAAACACAGAGAAGTTATTAAATAACGATGAACTTCGTGTACATTGCAAGGTCCGCGAATCTGCGAAAATAAGCCGATGACAAAAAAAAAAAAAAAAGTGCCAAAATGTTTCCATTTACTAATTGTAGATAATGATAGAATTTTAAAAAGGGATGAAACATTAATGATCTCTTGCAGAGAAATTGAGATATTAGAGCAGCATATAATGAGCCACAGTGAAGAAGGAATGCAAAATTGGGTATAAATACGAACAGAGCAAATGGGGGCATTAAACTTTATGAGACTAAGCACAGGACCACATTAAGTAAAAATGCATTAGTGGAGGATCTTTGCAGGATATACACAATGACAGGAGCAGAACATATCGAAATTAAAAGAATATGATTTTTGAGAAATATGCTAACCTATATAGCATCAGAAAATGAATACATGGAGAGGGATTACACACGAGAGAATCTGTGAATATGAACAAAACATGTACATTTATGGAACGAATGCAGGAGGTGTAAAACGCGCATCATTTGACTGAGTAGACGGATTGATGGGTTGACAGTCTGCATGTCTCACCCTATCCTGGGGTCATCAGGTCTCCTCATCTCGATGGTGTGAAGAGGACCGTTAAGGTTCACAACGTACAGAGTGATAACTGGGTTCTCCTCACCGGCCTGAATGGGACGAGGAAACAAGAGAAAATGAAAATGATATAACAACACTTCTAGTAAAAACTAAAATCTAAAGTTATCAAAGTAGCGTTGAGGTAAAACTGTGCACCTTAGGGTAGTGGTACTCTTTCCCCATTGGGTAGGGTGTGCCGGTAAACATGGGCAACTCCATCCTGGGCACCAGGGTGTCGTTGATGGTGGCGTACGCTAACCTGGCACCATCTGGAGACCACCAATGGGCAATATGGGAGTGGAAAATCTCCTCTGGAAGAGTAAGAACAAAATGGCCATCAATCATAATGACAGTGAATAAAAAAAACTCACACAGCAGAGAGACAAGTTAATAACATGGCTGCAGGCCAACACAAGCATACTGTTGTTCCTTGTCAGTTAAAATGTGTAAAATGCTGCATCATTAGTAGTACTCTTTGTAGTGAATTGCTCTCTGTTCACAGAAACTCATTAAATCGTTCATGCATGAGTTTTGTCTCCTACTGGCCATCGTACGGGATTTATGGATGTAAAGTTGACGCAGCAGTCAAACAGAATTTAGCATGAGCATTACAAAGTGTCAAAGTCAAAGTGCCAAAACCCACGGTACCCCAGTACCAGAAGAAAATACCAGTTCATCGCAAATCATTTGTTAAAAAAACATGTTAATAGTTATATAATTCCCCCTAAAAATGACAATAATTCCCCAAAAAAAACAGGTAAAAGTGGCCGAAAATAAAAAGTTCTCTCTGCCTCATCACCAATACAGAATACTAACTCTTGCCTGACCCGTTTGCTATATTTGGACTCCCTCACTCACTCTGTATCTCTCTCTTAAACCTACACACACACACACACACACACACACACACACACACACACAGAGTACCAAATGTTGAGGTCATAAATCACAACAGCTTTTAATCTGGGTACAGCCTATCGACCGAAATGGAACTCAGCTACATTTCCTAGAAATGAACCAAACAGCAGTTTCTCACCAGGTACAAATACACAGAGTACTTCACCAGATAACTTTAGCTTTTGGGTTGTCGTTACCTCCATGTGTGTGTGTGTGTGTGTGTGTGTGTGTGTGTGTGTGGTGGGTGGATGTACCATTTTCAGCAAGAAACTCACTTCAACTTATTTCAGACTTGCGACCTGGAGGGTTCCCTTGAGACCCTCTGCGTGCAGGAGTGAGTGTTTAAAATTATGTAGCAATCACACACACACACACACACACACACACACACACACACTCACACACTCTCACACACACACACACACACACACTCACACTCACACTCACACTCACACTCACACTCCTGTTCAACAGACAGAGAGAACATAATGGGTGACAAGAGAAGTCCAGGTCCTTCATCTCCTACACACACTCCTTGTCAACACACAGTGAGTTATTAACAAATTATGCAAATAAAAGCTCACCGAGGGAACTTTTTGGCAACATAAAGCATGGCCGTGACAATTCTACTTCATTATTAAGTCTGTGTCGACGACGCAGACGGCATCGAAACTGTTGGACTTATTGTTACAGCACGCCACTAGCTACATTTAAATCAACGTTTGCAATTAAAATTTCATTAATGCTGTTTATCTGTGGGACTGGGTGCTGGCTTTGGGGAATTAACAGACATCAACTACCAATTAGCATTTTCATTAACTGTGCACGCTTGGTGGAATGACTTCATATGCAGCATCATTTGACAAACACCCTCAGTACATTTGTTCTCTAATGCAATCCTGCGAAAGTGATTGCGCCTGTAGTGTCTTCCCACCGCTGGACACTGTTAAACTAATCAGAACACCAGACATCTCTATGCCAGCGACATGAGAAGAAACAGGTCTAATGGCAGCATTTAGTCCAGTTAGTCCTTGCAGTCCCTGCCTGTCTGGTGTGTCCACCTGCACCCTGCTGGCACAGCTCAGTGGGGGATGATTGGATCTCACTGTCTGATGATGACCAGAGCAGCACAGCACAGCATTACGCTGCATTTGCAAATGGTTGAAAAATAAATAAAATAATAAAAATGATTTCCCGCATGGCCGGTTCCCGCCGCTGCCTGCTGACTTCACCAGCGGCAGCTTAAAAAGCTTTCCATGTGGAGTGGAACCACCGGGCTGTCGGATCTGCTCGGCTCAGGACGCCCAGTCACCTTGGCTGGTCAAGGAGAAAGTAGTTACGTTTCTAGAAGCATCCTGATATGTGTGCGATGAAATAAAGTGATGAGCTAACTCTCATTTTCTTTCTCTAAAGTCATGAGATTGTGTTCTTTCTCCAGCCGCCTCATTCTGACGACTACCAACGTGAGCTTTTGGAGTCTCATCTCCTCTCTCCATGTTCCCCACCCTGCTGTGCAGACTACATTATTCACTTAGTAAAGGACATTATTAATGCATGAGATACCATGAGTCAAGTGGCCTATGGGAAATAATGAGTGCAAGGTCACAGATACAGGCTGAACTAATGAGAAAATCAAACGTTGCAGGTTGCATTTAGTTATTTATTCCTGCCATTAGTAGGAATACTAAATCTACTAAACTCTGTATAGACAAAGTGATCAAGTTGACTGTTCCTGTATTAAAAATGGCCGCATGTTTCCAACAGAGGGCAGCAGTGTCACATGCTAAAAACCATAAAGTAGAGCAGCAGTATAGCACTAACTGCTTTCCTCTTGTGTTCTGAATATTCATAGCCTGTAGTCCGCCCCACCAATCACAGGTAACACTTGCATCAACCCTAAGGTCACCTCTACCAAATCACACAAGACAAAACTAAACCCTCGAAAAGCTGGCCTGGATTTGTTACAGCTCGCTGACTGATTGCGAACCGTTGTGTTATTTAACAGTCATATTAAATGTAACTAAATCTGCATGGCGTGGCAAAATCCTAGGATGTATGAGATGAAAAAGTCACTAGTTTGCTCAGAAGTCACACCCTCCTGATGGCTCACTGACAACAAGGCTGGTTAGATGACATTCTAGCTTTCCGCCCAACATGACAAAAAAAACATGTCAGTGAAGCAGATGTTACTATAAATACTGTACAGTTACCACTGCGCCGACTGAGGTGACAGTGCAAGTGATAATTGAGCAAGAATAGAAAAGCACATGACAGAGTGAGGTGAGATTTTGCTGAGCATCTTCAGAGCCTCATCTACAGTTTGTGGCCCGATCCAAAGACAACATCTCTAGATGATGCAGGGAGAGAGTGCTATTACAGTGAGTTGTTTATTTGCAGGTCTATATTAAGCAAACAGAAGAGTAGGAAAGAAAAGCATAGGAGGATGTAGCTCCTGTGGATACATTTACCCTGCAGTGGTACCACAGACAAATGTTCCTGAAAGTAAAACATTTTTTCATACATTATATTATATATCTCTCTCTCTGGTGCAAAGTAGTTGTAACTTAAAGGAGCACCAAATAATAAAATCAGCTTACTTGTCACAAGGAGGCCTACTCAGCCTTTGACAACCCTGATGATGTCACCAGGGTTACTTCAAGTTGGGTGTGAGATTAAATGTTTGACAGAAACGTTGCGTTACAAACTGAGGGTGTGGGGTTTAAAAGAAGAGGGCATATAACTCAAGTAACTCCAAATCAGTATCCTACAATGACAATATCAAAGAAATAGATACAAAATCTTGCAAAAAATCATTAAGTTTCTGTCGTGCTGAGAAGACTGACTGATACTGACTTTCCCAAACCTGATTTTTGTGCGACAATCTACAGGCAATGCAGCTTGGATGCACTTAAAAAGTTCTACAAAACTATTTCCACATCAGTGTCTCGCATCAGTTTCAGCTTGTATTCACACCAAACTGAAACCAACGTTTTTATTCCCTTTATTAATCTTTCCCTTTCCAGCGCACAAGTGTTGATTATGGTGTTACTCTACGCCCCGCAGGCTCAGCCACAAACAGAGCGATAAACAGACACAACCCTATCAACAAGCCTCTCGATGCAAACAGTCATCAAGCCAAACATCTATGGGGCAAACATGACTCAAATCAAAGCAACGCCGGGTTTTTATCTCGGCGCACCAGAGCCCAATAAACAGTTGTTTTCTTTGGGCTGCGTCACACTGCAGGATGTGTCAGTATCAGTGCAGCCTCAATAATCAGACAGCCGACAGATGAAAGAACACTTGAGACTCTCCCGAGGCGTTTTTGGACTATTACACACAGCCGACGGGGTTCTTGGCTGTGTCTCTTTAATTTCCCCGTCTCTTTCAGTCTCTCCTGCATGCGCACTACAAACACACACACATTCATGGATTAAACAGCATCGCAAACCAGAGGATATTCAAGCCTGGGAGATTATTTGCCAACCTTTCACCCCTCAGCATCAAATCTGCCGCGCAGCGACAGCCAGAGCTTAAGACCTCATTTTTCCTCAGCGGCAGCCTGAGCCTCAGCTTGACCTTGGCCAGAGCAGAGCCTGAGTCATTAGCATGGAAAGTCCTCTGCCTTGCAGTCTCACTGATGAGTGTAAACATTACACAACCTGCCGTGGCTCCTAAGCTCCCCTGCAGATGCTTGCAACACCACTGGGCCGACTCCAAATCTATTTACAGGATTATAGACTTTTTTTTTTTTTTTTAAAGGATTTATCATTAATAGGAATGAAAAGAACTTTTAGTGTATTAGCAAACACAAAGAAATAAAACCAGATACAAATCAAACATCATCATCAGATACCTGGAATCCATTTTGGCAAAACATTGTGACACCTGAACACACAAATGTGATTGTTGAACATCTCATTCTAAAATCAGGGGCATTAATGTGCTGTTATAACAGCCTCCACTCTTTGGGGAAGGCCTTCCACAAGATTTTGGAGCCTGGCTGCAGGGATTTGCTCCCATTCAGCCACAAGAGCTTTACTGAGGTCTAACACTGATGTTGGGAGATAAGGCGTGGCTCACAGTGGGTGTTCCAATTAATCCGTTAGGTACTACATGGGGTTGACGGCAGGGCTCTGTGAACCTGGCTTTGTGCACAGGACAAAACAGAAAACATCATATTTTTGGCCATATAGCGTATCAACATAGCCACCAATGAAGGTAAAGTAGTATAGTAGTTTTGAGGGGAAAAAACACCACACTGTTACATATATTAACTTGTAATGTCAATTTCATTCCAGGAGTTATGCTGTAATCAAGTTTTGTAATTTTTTTGGTGCTTTTACTTTACCCCAACTTTGTGATTTGCAACATTTCTAATGTCTAATTTCAACGTTTAAAGAAAGGGTTCAACTTTAGTCTACCCTCATCACAAAAAGACAAAAGACATTAATAGAAACAATTCAACAGCACCACAAACTACGGCCTCCAGAGTGAGGCCAAAAACTCTCTAAAACAGTTTCAACAAAAACTGAACAATTATAACCTCCATGTGGGTAGAATTAAGGACGGGGCTGATTGATTAGACTGTAGCTTGGTGTACCCAATAAACTAGCAACTGAGTACTACTGAACTACTACAGAAAACCAAAGCAACCATGATTACTAATAATTAGTTTAAGCCCGTTATCTTTGGATTTTGCCTTAACTACCTTATTATCTCGAGATATTTTTCATTATTTTAAGATATTGTTTGCAATCTCAACTTAATTAATTAATGTGATTGAATAATTAACTGGAAGAATCTCAACATGCCATCACATCACACTATATGCATTTGGAAAGTTATATGCAGGAATACACACAACACAATTCTGTTGTTCTACAATTCACTTTTATCTCAACATTATGAAGCCGATTCTGTGTTTTATCTCTCAGTGAAAGATTTATCTGGTCAATAAATGATGAGTGTAAATTACCAAGCCTTCAGCAGCGCATAAATATGAGTCAGGAGGTCAGACACTGCAATAACGCTCTGACTAATGTTTAAATGGATGAGAATGGATATTGCTCTTGAAGGATGGACGTGGTTTCCAATGTCAGCCTGGCTAATGCAGAGATAAGAGGAGCCGTTGATAACATTGAATAAAAACAGACCAGTCGTCCTGAAGAGGAAACAGCCACATGGCTCTTGTCCTGGTGCACTGGTGACCTCAGATAATCTCTGGGTCACAGTTTCTAAATCCCTTTCGGTGGCAGCCATTCACATTATCAAACACATATGTGTTGTTTTATACTTTTACTTGAGGATAACAGCTTGTTGTATATCATAGGCTGTGTCTATTTCTGCTATCTCTACACCTATGTGCTTGCCGCTCCCCATCTCCTCTTGCTCTGTCATTAAAACACTGTTCCACTGGAGCAGAGCACACACCCAGCGCAGCGGATATAAATTCATTAGTCGAATGCCAACACATCACCTGTCCCGTTTTTTTACTGCAAGGCACACAGGTGAGCTTTGATCGGTGGCGTTGGCGCTTGAAGTGCACCGTGACATCTGTATCAGAGTGTGTACAACACACGCCACCGCCGAATTAATGCAAATCAACCGATGTAGAACATTCATTCATTTTCGGGGGATGTGTAAAGCAGAAGCAAATTGACAGAGTTTCCATTTTTAATTTACCTGAGGAAATCAAGTGCTACACGCCAAAAATACTAATGTGGCTGCAGACGCTGGGGAGTCAGACTGTCTCATGTCATTACGCGCTAATACATGTGTAACTGCAGAGTGTTCATATTAGAGTAATTGGATAAAGGGGGAAGACAGAGGGAGGAAAGAGGTTCACTCTACATATTTTCTAGATTGGTCATCTCACTTAAGTCAGCGGTTCTGAACCTTTTTTACCTTATGACCCTTTAAAATAAAGCATTGTCTACTTGCAAACCCTCATCATATGTTGCATATTTCAATGATTGGTGAGTAGTTCAACCAGAGTGATTTTCCCCTCTCAAAACGAGGCCTACTGAGGTGAAAGTATCCAGTTTTTCCACAAGAAATAAGCAAAGATTTGTAAAAAGTCAGAAAAAAATAGGTTGTTTTGTGCAGTGGAAGTCTGTTTTGTCTTCTTTTCTATCCTGTAAATCATGTCGCGACCCCTTTGGTTTATCTTGTGACCCCTTTGAGGGGACCTCACCTCAGGGTTGGGAACCACTCTCATGACTGTACGCTAAATATAAGGCTATAGCCAGCAGCGGTTAATTTAGCTTAGCATAAAGGGGGGAAACAGATAGCCTGGCTCTGTCCAAAGTTAACACAATCCGCTTACCAGCACCTCTAAAGCTTACAATTTAACATGTTCTATCTTGTTTGTTTAATCCGTACAAAACCAAAAGTATATAAACGACAATTTGCAGATTTAGTGGGGTTATGTGCGGGACTATTTCTTGGCTGGGCGCAGTGACTTCCTGAAGTCTTTATAAGCTTTAGAGCTGCAGGTTGGTGGACTTGAACATATCTCCACAGTCTCCTGGTTTTGGCTTCATATTCAACAGACAGATATGAAAGTGGTATCAATCTTCTCATCTAATCTAATCTCATCTCTGCAAGAAAGCAAATAAGTGTAATTCCCAAAAAGTCAAACTTTTCCTTAAATGGCAACATTTTTTTGGCCTTACCTTCATACAGCCAATCACTGAGCCCATTGAAGATGACGCCCTCCTTGCCAGTAGACACCAGACGAATGGAGCGGCTCTCCACTGTAGACCGATAGTAGATGTTGTTCTCAAAAATGAAGATCTACAAGAAAGAAAGAAAGAGAGGAAATATATTTAATACAGTTTTGAAATGGTAAAACAATAAACCAACCATCTTTGAACTGGAAAACCCACAGTAAGAGCCTTGTCCTTGTAGAAGACACTGAATCCCCTCCAGCTTTTTTGGACGATGATCTGCAGCTGACCTCGACTGACAACCTTCCTACGGGGAATTTCCTTATAGTGAATAAGCTGTTACATCATTATTATTATCAACACGCACAAGAGGAAGCCTGAGGACAGTCTGGTATTTATACTGACACGTTATATCGCAGGTGGGAGACCTGGGTAAGGCAGAGGTTGTGCTATCACAGCTACAATCAACCCGGGGGTCGAAACACACATTAGCATGGTGCTTTTTCACCTGTCACGGACAAGAGATCAGTGCACCTATTGGCAAAAGCACCTTTTTATTAGAGGGAAAACAAAGTTTTTGACAAAGGTACAAAGAGGAGAAAAAAAAAAAAGTCTTTTCAATTTCTGATAAGACGGCAAACCATGGGACAAATTTTGACTTCGAATTTTGACGCTCTCCTCCACAGGCCTGCAGGGCTTTCAAGATAACTGAAGGTCAACTCTTTCATTACAGAGAATAATAGATCATCAGCACCCACGGTGAGCGTGGTGGTGGGGGGTGGGCTCTTGGGGCTGGAATTTTAAAATGTTACATCCTTAATGCCATGTTGAAATCAATCTCAGGCTATTACAGAAAAGGGTTCGCTTGGTATCTCAAGGATTATTGAATCCCATGGCCTCGAGCTGGTATCTGCTATCAGTTTGTGAATGATTCTCCAAAAAATATTCACTCTGAGAAGTCTAAATGACGGGACGATGTACAGCAGGATATTCCAATACTGTAGCTGTCTATGATTGCTGCATGTTGATTTTTTACTTCTTTCTACAATGTAAAAACAGTCAACGCTACAAAGAAAACATTACATTACATGAACTTACACTAATTTAGCACTAATCGTTTACTATACACCGTGTCTTAGCAATGTGGCATTTAGCATACACAGTGAAAAACTAAGTAGCTAGCAAAAAAGGTTTCTTCCGCAAACTCTTCTTTAAAGGTAACACAAATCTGTCACAATTAGTTTCTCTTGAGGAGACGCGAGCTGGGGGCCCATGTGGTTTGGTGTCACTTTGGTGCAGATGGAGTCCCTGTATAGAAGCTAATCTAGGCCACAGCACAGAGAGAAGACCTGGCCCCGTTCTCTGAGGGAAGGTAGAACTCTGCCAGTGGTATTTGGAGGAGATTATACAAACTTTGCTACTTTAGTTTGGTTTGTTTGGGCTGTTGAGAACGATGCCATGCAACTGAAACCGCACCAACACAATGAGGAAATTAATTCTATTTCACTTCTTTACCAAGTGAACTATGGTGCTGTTTAGGTAGGAGAATGTAAACTTAACAAATTAAAGGAAACAACCACACAATGTGAGGTTTTAGCAACATATTAATGTGTTCTCAGGTGGTTTTAAAAGGGGCACCTCACCAGTTTTAACTCTAGGGATGGCTATGTTGATCAGTGGATCGGTCCACCACTTTGGACTGGAATACCTCAACAACTATTGGATGGATTGCAATGAAATTTGGTACAGACATTCATGGTCCACAGTGGATGAAACCTACCGACTTTGGTGATCCTCTGACTCTCTCTCTCTGACCTCTCTAGGAGTAAGGGGTTGAGGTTTGTGATTTCGATTCAAATGTCTGGACAACTATTGGATGGATTGCCACTGAATCTGGTTAAAGTTAAGACATTCATGTTCCCCTGTTCATGTTTAATTCTAGTAACTTTTGCGATGCGTAACTTTTCATCTAACACCATTATGAGGTCGCAATTTTTATTTGTCTAAAACTGTGGTCTGATTTATGAGCTCAACTTCATGTTTAGTGTTATTTAGCTAACATTTGCATGCTAACACGCTAAACTAAGACAGTGAACATGGTAAACATAATACCTGAGCATGTTAACACTGTCGCTGTGAGTCTGTTAACATTTAGCTTAAAGCACTGCTGTGCCTAAGTACAGCCTCACAAAGCCACTAGCATTGACTCTTGGTCTTGTTTAGCGGAAAGCCTGTTTTACAAACTGGTAATGTGGAGTTTGAAAGATGTGAGCGTAGGCCAGGTGGGGAAGGTTGAAAGAAAGATGCTATCAAGACGCATTATAGGAAGTGGAGGCTCCAGAGTTTTTGGATCTTGACCCATACTAGGGATAAAATTTCAATATATCTCTTTCAATCGTGTCTCTTTTACTGGTTGACCAGCATTAAGCCTGAAATGATGCTTATACAGTTTGTCTCTTTTTGTCTCTGTCTCTCTCTCTCTCTCTCTAATGTAATACAAAGATTAGGTCTCCCGGGGCTGAGCGTCCAAACTTTGATTGTGTCAGCCACGTGTTGAAGATAAGCCGGCTACAGGAGGCAGGGTAAAGAAACTCTTCCATTCACTAGGGGATTTACTTTCCACCAAAAAAAAAAAAAAAGAGGCAAGAAACATCTTTGTGAAGACACATGCCTCTGTGAAAATAAGATGGCACTTATTTATCCAATTCCATTGACTTTTTAGCCTAACAAATGGCTTGACATGTGGCTGGACAGCTGTGTTTGTGAGTGTAAATATGAAACATGTATGTGCTCATTCTCTATGGGCAAGTAAAGGAGATTTAATTAAGCGCATAAGGGATTTGGGAGCAGGATAACAGGTGGGCTGATTTATGTATATTAGATGTCTAAATATGACGTCGCATGCCTTGGCATGCAGACTGTGTTAGCTTGTTTTAGCTGATGGACATGGCTCACTTCAACCTCCACTAACATAACTCGCCTGATGAAAGTAAAACCACTTCATGACTAATGGTGGGAAACTTGAGGCTATATCAATCTAGCGGCTGTGTTAATTAATCCACTGACGAGATAACAGGTAATTAATAGCATTGTGCTGCAGGATGTTATCACTTACAGTCTGTCTGCCCTGCAAACCAACAGACTGAAGCTCATTAATGCTCTGACAAGTTCGACTGTGTGATGATGGAGGCGGAAAATGACTCATCTTGGAAGAGTTACAAAGGACCATTGCTCCTTGTGATTCAAACAACAGTGTTTAATTTGAAATTTGTTTACTGGGAAATCTCAGTGAATCATTAGGATGACTTACACCCTGAGGGACAACATAGTTTGTGTGCTCTGTTTTTAAAAACTCAAACTTATACCAGGAAAATGCTGCCTCTGAAATATAAAGACTATCTGAGCCCTAATTCCCCAAAGTTTCCTCCATATTTCTAGACTGAGTTTGTCTTAATGAGCCAACAAGGCCTGTCCCACATCAAATTTTCTTCCAAGTGCGGCCCAGAAATGCAGCTGTCGTCCAAACTAAATTTGGAGGACACAGCCTGTGAATCCTTTGCGGCCACCAGCATCCCATAATCCATTGTGAGCTGGTCGATTGTCACTGTAATGGAGCATTCAGGTGATCCTGGTCAGCTTGTAAAGATCAGAAAATGTAACATGACCATGTTGTGTATATCAGGTATTTGTGTTCAGGGGGTCATCAATCACTGGTAAATCTATCACATTAAGTGGACCAATGAAAAAGCCACTGGAGGATGTAAATAATGGAAGTCAGGCATAAACTCCACCGTTAGTTCTTGTTAGCAGCCTAGACAGTTTGTGAATCAGAGGGTGTTACAGGTAAATTAATGTTTCATGGATACATTTACCATTACTCTGATACTCTGTTTGCCAGTTGTCAATTGTGTGTTTCAGTGAAATGTCACAACTCCGACTGTAACCTCAGGTATGATGGAACTTGTCCCTTTTTACTCAACGGTTTAAGGTCAATTTCCTGAAATATATGACTTTGTAATCTGACAAGGAGCACTTGAATGCACCATTAGTTTGGTTTTATGTAAGGCTTGACCCACCTTCATGGGCTGTAACCTTCAGAGGATTTGACATCTGTATTAATTGGAATCTGCACATAATTGCAAACAAAGTAACCTTAAAGCTGCTCTAATCAATATTTTTATATTAACAACAGATCAAATGACTACATGTATGTAAAAGGTGTCGCTAGTAGTGATAATTCCACTGAGAATTATCACCCAACTCTGCAGGTCCCCTCAGCTCTAAAGAGCATTTTAGCGTCTTTCATCTCAGTGTTTTGATTTTATGGAGCACAAATTTATTGTTTTGGCTCTCATCAGTTTTGTTTCCAGCTGCAGCAGGCAGCTGTTTTTAGCTAAAAAGCTCTAAAAACCAACTGTACACTACCTGTCCAGCACCAACTGACAGACCAAGATAGCGACTAGCTGGTGAACACAGTGAAGCATTAGCGGCTAAAGAGCCAGATATTTGCCTCAGGAGTTGGTGCAGAGCAAACGAGCGTGAGTGAGTATTGGACTTATAGTCATCAGGTGGATACAGACACAAATCCAAATGAATGCTAATGCTGCTGCGTGTCTGCTCGATGTATAAATAGTTGCTAACACATTCGCAATATCAACTTTATAAGGTGATGATCTGTCTCTGTGTTAACAGCTTGCTGCGCTGCCCCCAAGTAGCCACAAAAAAAAAAATCAATGAATGCAGGTTTAAACATAGAAAACACAAGTACCTTTCAAGCCCCCTTCATCATTCACCCCAGCTCCTCCCATCAGGGGGCCAATATAAATTCCCCTAAAATCATTAATTCTATTTTCCATTAAGTTTATAAACCGGCAGTAAAGGACACTGCATGCTAGAACTTTGCACATATTTTGCACTTGACTACTTCTGCATAGCCACATTTACTCTATAATTTGTAATCCAGAATGTTTGTCTGTGTGTACTGTGTGTGTCTTTTACTTTAAAGTTTCAATGGCCATATGTTTGACAATAAAGATGCCTTGAATTTTAACTTTGAAACATCATTAGTCAGCAGACAGAGATCAGACCAGGGACTTCATGGAAATTATAGTTCTTACCAGCTGCTGACCCTGGGGTCCCCAGCCTGCGTACTGCAGCTGAGCATTTCGCACCTCTGGAGGGTTCAAGTTCCACGTCTCCCTGGGGTGCACAGACAGAGGAAACAATGCTATCAGATACAAGTGCAGACACATACACGCCGAGACTGTCTGTTTCCAGCAGTGCCGCAGCAGAAGAACAAGTGTAGCACATCTGAGAACAAAGGTTTAAGTGTATCCATAAATACCAGCGCTCTATAACAGTGTCACCTCTCCTTATTGGGAAAAGTGCTGCGCAGTGCAGGCTGCAGAATTAGAGGTGCCACTGCCTCTATGTCTTTGTCTGGGGCTGAGGATGAATGAGGTCATCAGCTGAGGTGTTTTTTTTGGCACATTACCACTGGGTGGCAGCACACAAATAGATTTGAGCACCAGAGCTGCTGACAGTGCTGTAATACTGTGACCTGGTGTGGAAGTAATTCAAAAGGGGAAATAAGTGAGGTGTCTTCTTGCTGGACAGAATGGCCATAATATGTATTGGCTGCTGCTCAATACTAGTTAATCAAGTGCTACAAGTTCTGGCTTTTTAAACTTACTGTTTTGAACATGTCTGTCATGGTTTTCTGTTGTGAGAACATAATTTCATGTCATAATGAACATTTTCTGCTTCTCTTTCATATGTTTTTAACGTGGAGAAATGAAGATCAGAGAGCTTAAATTGCAGCAAAGAGTGCAGACTTGTCACGCTTCACTAATGCTTGTTCCTTTCTCCAGGCATTTTAACTGTTCAACATTGAAGGACAAGAGACAGACTGACATTGCAAAAAGCCTCATTCTCAACTCAAATTACTTGATTACATCATTCTGCCGTGCTTTGTAGCACCTCTACACAAGTCTGTCTGTTGGATCTCTCTGACCAGCTAGCAATACATTTAATTGTTAAAATGTGTCTTTTGTCCTTTTAGAGCGTGTTGTTAGTGAATAAAAATGTAAGATCTGTAGATGTCGCGGCAACCCTGGCTTCCATTTGAGGTCACAGATTACTCAATAACCCTTTCACTTCACAGACAGCATTGATGGAGGATTGGAAGTTAACAGTGTAGTTGTAGTTGTCAGAGGTGCTTTGTAGGAGGTACAGCGAGAACAGGTTGTGAGAACAGGTGGGAATGAGTTGCTTTAAGTGTCGTGGGCAGCGAGGTCAGGTGATTTTACAGGATAAGATAATGATATACAATGTAAATGGAACAATGCAGCCCTGTCGCCTACTTACGGCGTCTCCAGACTGCAGATGATGTAGAAGGCCGTGTACGAATGCTGGTACACCTGGAGGAAGAGGCAGCAAGAAAGGATTAACATCAGATCACTTCACATGAAACAGGTGACAGTTTTACCTTGATTCTTTATTTAAACTGAATTGTTTCTGCTATTATTTAGTAAAAATCAATGTGGATGTCACAGTTAAGCCTTAAGTTAAGACTTACTAATGAGATCTTTGAAAATGAAGAATGTAAAAAAAAGAAACACAGCATTAACACAGACAATAATTAATTATTTGAAGTTAACAACATCAAGGAGAGATGTTAGGTGGTACACAAAATCTTTAGCACTGCCATATAAACACAGTTAGCTTGCTAGTTATAGTTGTGTTTAGTTTTTTTGCATCCCTATTGGTGTACAGGTCCATTACGTATCAAAACAAAAAGGTTTAAGAGTAACTTAACACCACCTAAAAATCTTGTTTTTGCTGACCTCCAGTGGTTTAATGTCTCAACCTTGCTGCAGTGATGTACAAGTGTACTCTAGGGTGTTTCAGTACACCGTGACATCACTGTTGGGTGTGGTTACAGGGTGAAACAGCCATGACACTTTAAACCAGAGAGGGCAGAGAACATTGCATTTCAGTCTGGTGTTAAGTTAGTCTCCAAATCAACATATTTGGCTTTCTACTATTTAATTGGAAGCTGCTTTGGATTTCATTGGCTACTCAGGATGTGTGATCTGACCTGTGTTACAAAAACCATACACTAAAAACCTGTAATGATCTCCAACGCTCACGTTTCATCTTTGAAATCTTAACTATTAATTAACAGTTCTTGACAGACGATAACAGACTGTTTGTGTTACAAATAGTTTCATCTCGTATGCTACACATGCAGTGTTTATGAACAGTGTAGGAATGTATTAAGTCACTGCGCACCACATTTACATTCAAATGGAGGACGGTTAGTGTTAGCATGTGATCCATATGACATGTTATAGAGATGAGGTGTGCGTGAGTGTGCATTTGCCAGAGTGTGACTGTGTGCTGCTTCAGTGAGCGTATAGCAGGAATGACTGTCATCTATCAAGGCGATGGAGGTTTGGATGGAATGGCATATGCAAACACATGCAGTACACAACGCGCTAGACATCTCTAGTGTGTCGTAATATTTCCTATTCATCTCAGGCAATAACACAAGGTTATATCTCTGCCGGCATCCTTCACACACAAACAACAGGCACAAACTCTCTACAGTGACTCAGTGGTTGAAGCAGAATGAAATAAACACACATATCAGCTGGCAAAATGATTCAATATATTTGATCTACGTATATTAGGAGCTGAAATGCTGTGTTGCATATCAAGGTGCCAGCAGAGCTGATGTAGTCATGGGACGCTTTATTCAGAATTGCACAGAAATGATACATTCCCGGCCAATACTTCCTGTTCCTTCTGTCGATCTCATCTCCTTCCCTGCGAGGCCGTGCAGCGCCGAGGGGTTTGTTTGTGTTTCTGCCTCCCTCGCTACAGTTCCACTCAGCTGTGCTGGCCCCCGCCGCCACCGCTGACAGGCAGCGGTGTGCGACAGGCCTTCACACCCCGCCATGATTACTTTCTCCTCCCTCCTTCCTTCCTCTCTTCCCTGCCTTCGCTGCACCATACCCCAACCCCCCCGCCCCCCAGTGGAGGCGGCTGACATATTTGGCTGTCAGTTTGCTAATTCAAAAAACAAGCAAACAAATGAGAAGCTCACCGGTGCAACGTTGTAGGCCAGCAGCACATGCTTCATGTCAGGAGACACCTCGTACTTGCTGGCTTTGTACATTTCCTGAGAAGCAGAGGCAGATGTAAGAGGGGAAAAAAGACAAAAAGATGAGACCTTTAACCATGCGTGGTATTTTTTCATTAAACCAGTCCTTAAATGACTGCGTTTGACGGATTGCTCGGCTCCTGAAGCAAATGGGAGTTGCATTAATCTTTACACTAGGGCTTGGCGATTTTATGGCGGACATAATGTTGTGTGTCGTCACCCAAGCCGCTGCAACGCTGACGCTACATCTCCATCTCGACGTTTCCCCCACATAACCAAGCCCCAAGAACTATGCAGTTCACATTTCACAGTAAGAATGGATCATTTGATTAAGCTTTGTAATAAAAAAGAGCTTTGGGTGCTTTGATTTGCTGACACTATAAGAAAAGTTTTAATTTAATTCATGGGCAGCCATGGTCAGTTCTTTAGTCCTGTGATTGTGAGAAAGTAAGGGAGAGAAAAGATGACAAAAGACTTACAAACTTCTTGTTATGCACCAAGATGGTCTTTTCATCAGTGTCGACGTTGAACTTGACGACGTCGCCATCACGACTACGGTACAATAGCTCATTACCTGCAGAGAGAGGGAGAGAGAGAATTAGAGACTTTGATCACAGATATCCCTTAAGCATCATGTAATATCATCTTTAAAACTCTACAGACATACAAAGAAATTACCCTAATGACCATGCACAAAAACACACATAACAATATTGCCCTGAAGTCTCAAATTCTTTCAAAATAAGACAAAATCATTCCTGGGGAAAAAAAGACAAAGGGGTCTGTACGACCCAATATCCTCAAATTCATCCTGTGGGTCAGACAAATGGGCAGACACACTCACTGCCCTTTTATAGTCAGAACACAAGGGAGCTATAATTAAGCTCCTTACACAGAAATCCTGTAACACTGGACACTCAACATGCGGAGAACAAATGTAACTCAGTGACATGAGACAGCGAGAGCGAAAAAGATCACTTGGTACTACTGCAGAAGTTATGAACTTGGCCCTCCGTGCTGTAGTCCAATAATTCAGCAGTAAAACAGGGAATTGTCTGGTTTCCTGCATATATATTCTGTACAGGAAGTGGCACTAGAAAAGAAAAGTCTGGTTTCAAAACTAGAAATGTACCTTTTGAAAACGTAACGTAACCGCTGCTGGCACAATAAAGTTATTAGCTGTATTGAGCATCAACAACATAATTACATTTTAAAGGATGCTTCCATTTATTACTTTTTTAATATCAAAGGCATATTAAATTATGCTTGTTTGAGAGTTTTATTAATCTATCAGCAACTAAAAAAGTGCAACAATTATCAATGGGTCACTAAGCGGCACGAGTATGTGTTGTGGATTAAAATATAAAAGCAGGGTCTGGATGGCAGGGCTGCCCAATTAACTGTGTAATGATTGTGATCACAATTTTGGCTTCAACAATTAATCAAACTTTATCGGTTGCAATACTACAGCCTTGTAATGTTTGAAGTGTTTATTTCAAACACAGCGTGATTAAACACTTTCAGCTTCCCAAACACAGTTGCAAGTGTATTGGAATGTTTATTATCAATAAACATCCAGTATGACTTAGTCTTATCTTTCAGAAGACACTAGTTTGTTCTGAAGAGACTTTGATTTAAAGATTTGTTCATGTAAAATTCTCTATTTATTTATGAGTTATAGGTATAGATTTTTATAGGTTTATTGTACCAATTTGAACTGCTCAAGTGCAATAAAATCATTATAATGAACCACTTTAACCATGTTGATGCAGATGAAGAAAACAGGTAGTAAGTGAGTTCCAAAAACTCAAATTTTCAGCACCTTGCAAAAGTAATGCTCCACTGAGTGGTATTGATCAACAACCCTATCAACTCTGCTGCAGATACAGTAAGCTATAGCTATATCAGACTGTAAAAAATATGAATTATAGCTCCTGAAAACGTATAGTTAAAGCTTAAATATTTCTCTATAACATTGGGCAACAATAAAAGTTAAAGTTTGAGGGGAGTTTAAGAGTTATTTATTAAAACTCTAAAAATCTGTTTATTAGGACTGTGTGGGTGCAGTTTGATCAGGTTTGACTGACACAGATGCAAAACTGTCATCACAACTTGATTTAAATATAGCAAAATCCTGATAGGTACATGGAGCTACGTGACATCACCATTTTCCAACTGAGCCCGCCTACTTGGAACCAATCAGAAGAGCTCAGAGGAAAAATCTCTTAATTTTAAAACTAAAACAGTTGTACCTTTAGAAGAAAATTGTGTGTTCATGTAGGACCCCCTTCACTCATAATAAGAAGCTAATTGAGGAAATTGGTTTTCAGGGTTTTCTTTAATACACCTTTATGGTCCTTTACACAATGTACAGACAGACAGTGACATTTATCCCAAAATAAACTTTCAACTAGGTTTAACAAAAGTGCTCTCGGGCCTGACCTACTCAACGCCATAGATACGGCACAGCTTTCGGTGTGCCTGAATACAAAAGCTTCCAGCATAAACACAGTGAGTTCATGCCACTAGAGGAAACCCGCGAAGGCAGCCATTATTTGACAGATGTATGAAAGTTCACACAGCTCCTCATCCATCAGGCCTTTATCAGGGAAGGATAAGTTTAATACAGCAACTGCCCCCTTTCACCTTCAATCTATCTGCGCTGCTCTGTCTTATTGCTTTAGTGATCCATAGGCGCACGAGCAACCACGCCATTTGGCGAGGTAATTAGAACCCAGAGATTGTTATGCAGAGTGCTCTCTATCTGCTAGCATATCTAATTGTCCATTAGAGGTGACAAAATTACCATCACAATGGCTTTAATTCTGAACGTGCTTGGGAGAGCAGTTTCAGACATCTTTAGATTGGCATAGCCAAACGCCCCCTCAACAGCTTTTGTCTCCTTGTCAAAAACCATCGGCATACTAACAAGGGTATAAAATGGACTCTTTCATGGAAATCGTGATAAATAAAAGAGTGCTGCTGTTTTTTTCCACCATGCTCCATTATTTTAGTTTGACTCCGTTTGCCATCCTGATGAATGATCTACTTTTATATATGAAAGGTAAATTGAAGATGATGGGGCTTGAATGAGTAAAAAGAAAGACAATATGATGATAAATCATTGGTCTGAGAGACTGACTGGACTTTATTTTGCTTCGTGACTTACTCTGTTTTCATAGTCTGGCTCCATTTCAAACTCAGAGACCTGCATCTCTTTAAGGCACCTTTTTCATCTTTATTCCTCACCAAATCGCTGATCTTCTTCTCCTTTATCCACGCGCCCCAAGACACCTCAGATCTCTCAAATCCTTCCCATCACTGCCCTTTTATAAACCCTCCTGCTGAGTTCATCATTTTAGACCTTATCATCCCTCCTTCACCTCTCCAACTCTTTGTTTTCTGCTCTTTCAAAGACCGAAAGCCATCTATTCTTTCACAGTACCCTAGGCATTATGTCTTCCCTTCAATCCATCTCTTTCTAGCTCTCTCTCTTTCTCTTTCCCCTCTACCTTCACTCGCTGTGCATTAGCCCAGGGCGCTGTTTTCTCCTCTGATCTATACCTTTCCATGTCAGTATGTCTTATTAATACAGCCTCCTGCCCTGGGCACAGCCCTAACCCAGCCTCACTCCAGGGAGGCAGAGATACGAAGTGACACACTCGAGTGAGACAGACAAAGTGAGAGACAAGGACCGATGCTATGTATTGAGTTAGTACAGTTCATCTCCATGTACCTCCCTTTATAGAAGCATATTTTTGGAACAGTCATTTACCCTGAAAACTGTGTGCGTGCAGAAATCCGATAAATATGGTGGATCAAAGTTAAACTAGGAAGTTGGTCTGTAAATTATGATAGATTTGGGGAATTCTAAGTTTGGCTAATCTCTTGTTTTGTTGAAAACCTGTGTGATCGTCTGACTGATCATGTTTCTTCCCACGTTAAACTTCTTTTTTAGCAATGTCGCTGTGTTCCCAGGTCTTAGCAACTGACTTGATGAGTACAACTTTATTATCACCGATAGGATTGATGGCCAAAACTACAAAAATAAGACTCACATAGTACCAAATTATCCTCTTTCACCTGATCTGGCTCTCTGATCCTCCACTACTTCCTTCTCCTCACCTGGGAAACAAGTTCTTTTCTAGCACTTCCATGGCTTCATTGTACTGTAGGCTTCATTAACGCTTCAACCATGCCTTTTTGCCTCATGTGCAATATGACAACTTAATTAGAAAGACAGAACAGTGCCGACAGACTGGTTAATACTACTTCAAGGAAAATCGACACTAGTAGCCTCTTGAAGTGAAATAACCCTCTACTGCACGGCTCAGAGTTAGACTTTTTACAATGTTGCTCATTCCACTGTCTTCTCAGTCCTTCACTCAGCCCTTTCTTGAAGGCACAGCTGTAGTCGCATCATTCATCACATTCAGTGTTCTCCTGAGTGTGTTTTGTTCCACTTGAGAGGGTTAAAAACACTCCAAGAGAACACTGCGAGAGTCCTCAACAGGCATGTTCTGATAAAAGAAGTCGTAACTGGCTGATCTGTTGGATAAGTGAGCAGAAAAATGTCTGCTTATGTAGGTTTTTTTTTTTTTTCTTTTGTAATATCATTTAACTCAAGAGTAAGCACTCATCAAGCGTAAAATGTAGATTACTTGGAAATGTCATCTCGTCTTGAGCATGAAGTAATAGAAACCAATAATAGAGAATTAATGTCACAGTAGGAATGGAAATACTCACAAAATGGCCCTAACCTCCACATAATACATAACCATGTGATTACAAAACACACTCGGGCGATTGAAATAAGTAGTTTCTGCAGGCTATATTATTTGCTGTGAGGTGAGGCAGGGCTGCAATGTTAAATTCTGGATTTTCCTTGTTGGTTTCCGGTCATTTGTCCACGCCCAAGGCTGCAGATGATGACTGGTCTGGTAAAAGTGACACAAGCTACTGGGGGAGAATTATGGTGTCTGTCTGTGGCTAAATAAAATGAAGTCTCCAATGCAGTAATACAGTCTTAAATCTTTGCCACCCATTGGCTTAGATATGTGGTGAAATACGGGTTCATAAAAAATTCAATAAGAGGTTTAATTAAAAATCTCCCCCTTATATTTCTAATAATTTAGATGGTTCTTGAAAGGGAATTCCACATAATAGCTGTGTGTGTTTTTCTCCACTGTGGCGACACCACAGAATTTGAATTCTTTTTCTGGCCGACTTGATAAATGAGCATGCTAACAAATGAATGGCAGAGCAAACAAATGAGAAAAAACCTCAAGTATGAACCAGCTGACAAAATATGAAATCACCCAGGGCTACTGCCAACCTGCTGCTGGCCAGTTTTCACAGTGGAAGTCATTTGTGTTTATCAGGAATGCCAATCAGCGTGTGCCTGCTGGTTTCATTACTCGCTGCCTCTTTTGCTTCTGAGTTCACCATTAAGGTTGAAAAGAAGAAACCATGGCTTACTGCCAAGTCATTTCTGTTTCATGCTGTTTAATTTCTCAAATGAAGATAATGGTTTTTTTTCTGCCTTATTATTTGGTTTATTAATGGTTCAAGGCAAAAGGGGCCAAGCTAAATTCTAACCTTAAAAGAGCAACCTATTGACATTTGATATACTATTGACACCCTCTCACTAGACCTTGAACATCAGGGTCCTGGAAATAACCAGCAAAATCAAAATACTTATTTAATATAGATGAGACTGACTGAAATACCTTGTTCCATCCCTCTAAAGTTAAGACAGCCACCAAAAATGATTCAATTTATTCCTTATTGTGGACTGCAAAGCCCACCATGATTCAGTACTTGCTGGTAAAATCCCCTTTGACATTAAGCCATGCACACATGTCTTTGAAACCTTTTATGAATTGTGCCTCCTTTGAGTTCAAATATAGGACAACAGAGCCCAAGATGATCACCACTTGAACAGTCATAAACAACGCAGGTCAGCAGCAAAAAGAGCTACACAAGGGTATGATGTAACAATGATGAACAGCTCCGAGATTTGCTGATGTATGCCCCAGTAACACAGGTGCATTTAAGAAGGATCAAACAAGAATAACTTTTAAATACAACCATGATAACATCATAGTTATATGTATGGCCCAGGACCACGGACATGTGTGCAGATAGACAAAGAACTGGACGACAATGTTCCAGATCTGTAATCAAAAATACACAATAAGAAATGGCAGTGATATGACAATAACATGAGTCACAACCCTCAAGATTGAAGCTCACCTCTCCATGGAAACCAGCCCCAAGAACCCTGTGATTAGCCAGGACACACTGTCTGGTGCAGGCAGACCATATCCTTATAAGTCCATTACCTCTGATAGCAGTCGAGTAGAGAATTTTCTAAACATTAAGTCCTCAAAAACTCACCCACTGCTCCTCTAACTCCATTTTCCTTCCAATACGAGTCCCAAGGGAGCACGCAAGGGTTCTCAGAAACCCTCCATCAACTTGAATAAAACCCTTATGCTTTTTGTAACCTGTAACCTCAATTTGCAATTAATCCTTAAGTCATTGTGTCATTGATTTGACTCACTGCCTCTGAGGTGACAGTCATTTCATCAGTCTGCCAGCTGTTGATATACTCCTCATAAATCCATAACCTCTGCTGCTGCTCGATTGACCATCCACAGCCCTCATGTGCTCTCGCTTCCTCTTTTCCTTATGTGTGTTAGTGTAGCAATGGCGTGTTGCCATGCGCTTGCAAACCACTCACTGAACTTGAAAAGACCTGCCCCTGCTCATAATACTTAAGATCATTAGGCTAGTGCCCGTAAAATAACAATTATAACAGTAATAATCACAACAACAAAAAACATCACAGCAGTGATCAGGCTCTTTTGTTTGACCAGCAGGAAAGGCTATTTCAATATTATTATACAAGCTCTCCAAGGAGTTACCTCACTGATCAAATACTTCCACATTTGAGTTATTTGTCATTTGAGTCAGAACATCTACAAGTACATAATACTTGCATGTGGATTCTTAAAAAAAAAAAAAAAAAAAAAAAATCAGCCTCTGAGCATAAACGAATGTGTTTGTAGAATCGCTGTAACAAAATTATCCAGCAGGCATCTTGCTGTGAAGGGATGCTCTGCTGTGTTACACAAACACAGTTAAGCTATGAATTCTCAGTGATAAGACTGCTAAAGTGGATTCAAAGGATTGTAAGTCCATTTCACGGCTTAGATGTGAATGCTGTGTGCAGTAGGAATTATAGGGGTGTGGATGGTAGAAGCGCTTGCTGGATATTCAGCTGCAGTAGAGATGTGGCAAACATATATTGGTAGCTGCTGAAGAAATACTCCATCATGCATATACTGCATTTATGCCTTAAAAACACAGATGATTCTGTGTAAAGAACTGTGAAAAACCATAAGTATATCACAAACAAGAACTATAGATAAAGTAGTTAGTTATTTGCAAAACCAAAAAGGCCATCTAACAAAATAAACCTTATATAGCTAGCTAGCTAGCTGATAAGCTGACTTTATCAGCTAGCCGGCTGATAAAGCTAGCCTGCTAGCTAGCTGTCTTTCAACAATGGCTGTCATTTTAGGCTGTCAAAAGCAAAACTGATGATCTACTGAAATGAGAAGAATGATTTTGTCTACTTCTGTCAGAAATCAAGTACCCATTGTTCCAAAAACTACTAAGAAAATAATTTCTATGGACAAATATGCTACCATTACCCTTGTAGACTACATTTATAGGGGGTATTGAGGGTTTATAGGAGGGTAACGTCTGATACGTCTGGTACAATAACTGCAGTCTAAAATGGGAAAAATTGTGATTTAAATGATGAGCTATCTGATCAAAGAATAACTAAGCAATACTACAAATCTGACCACACATTTGATGCTAACTTTTGGTACTGGAAGGTTGAGGTTCAATACCCAGACCTTGTTAGCATGCTCAATACAAAGCTTACTGGTGTAGCACTGTTAACTCTGAGGCTTAGTGAAGAGTCAGTAGTCATTGAGTTTTTGTACAACTGGGTTTGTACAAGCTGTGATTTAAAATTTAACGCTTATACAGCCAGTCAAGGACCTGCAGAGAGGGCATTTCAAAACGAAAGCCCCGAGAAAGACATGTTTTCTGTTTAGCCCTTGACCTTGTAACTGCAGAGAGACCCTGCTTGAATTCTTGAAACTGTGCTTTGGCTCATAACAGGTTACAGTATCAAGATCTGACTTCATCTGTACCATTCATCCGTAAAATCTTAAATTAAATTTTAAAACTGAAAATGAATACCATTTAGTCCCTACTTTAATGTTCTGATCAAAAGCTTTTCTGAGAATTTTGCAAAACGTGGCGCCATTGCAAAGGAAGCAAAACAATACAGTAATTAAGACGAGAATCATAAAAGCATGTATGATTTTCTCTGTGTCACTGGGAGAAATAATCTAAGTAGCAGTGAGTAATCAAACAAAAATTTGGCAAGATTCTTAAATTGGACAAAACGTGACTGAAATAGTTGTTTTTCTATATTTGTTGCTCAAAACTTGGATCATAGTTGACATCGAACTCTTCAGACGTTGCCTTGATGTTAGCAGCTAAGGAGCTAAGAGACTGCTGGATTTGTCATGAGACGAAATGAAGCAAACGTATAATCCCAAAGTCTGCTTTTCCTCTTTAATTCTGCATCGGAAGCTTTTTTTTAATTATTATTCCTCCCTGGGTTTTAAAACACTGAACGACATCATATATTGTGACAGCTTGTTTCCGTCAAAACACTATTTGTCTCACCACTTCTGCTGCTTTCTGGGGGTTGAAAGGGGACGGAAAAATTTGAGTCTGCGCCAAGACGTCCTCTCAGATTAAGCACCAGTCACGCTTGCTGTTAAACTGGGCCATCTCAAAAGGGGATATTTGCACCTGCTGCTTCATATAATGTTACCATTTTACAAAGGCTGATTGTCTGTGACACTGAATGAACACTGGATACTAACAGTGACTATATGGGCTAATTTGATATGTCTCATTGGTAAGAAAAAGACCCATTGCAGAACTCCATTAACAAATGACATTCACATCATTACTCATGTTGTGTCATGGGAGCAGAGCTATGAAAAGTCAATAAGGGAGTGGGACAACTGGCTAATCTTCTGCAAAGTGATTGCTTTACATAAACATTAGAGATGAGAGGTTGTGCATCATTCAGGAACAAGGTAATTCTCAGACATGCACGCAAGAGTGTACACACACTGACAAAGCAAACATCACTATGCTCGACTCTTATCTAAATCACAGTCACAAATCCCTCTCAAAGTCACGGCGATAACACTTGTAGGTAGTCCCAATCGGTCGACCACTTTACAAATGGCTCCCCCCTTCACCATATTTAACAAACATCAGCGAGACAAGAGGCATCCTGGAGCGACAAACAAGAGGAACGTGGCCATTAAAATGGCAAGCAGCTGCTCTGAGCGCCTGCGTTGTGTCCCACAGGGCTGGCTTCACCTTGGTGGTGTGAGAATGATGTTGATGCTGTGTCTGTTTGATTCAGATGGAGTGCTAAAAAACAGGCATATGTGAGATATCAGCGGTGTCTGCTAACTGTGCAATTACCTAACCAGGGAGACTTATAGCGATGGCTCCAGAACATGATCAGAATACGGAGGCAGGGTGCAGGGGGAAGTAGTTTATGCAGCTTGTGTACGTCACAGAATTAAAGGATCATTTCAGTTTATTGCAACTTGGGTTTATTTTGTTGGCCATCATCATCATTCTACTGGTTACGTCAACATTGTAGTCTCAAGTTAATTACTGCGATCTCTGCTGGAGAAGAAACATTTTCAAACAAGCCAGATTATAAACCACTTTACTTAAGGAATGCACCGATCCAGTACATATCGGGGCAGGTACTGACCTTATTAAGTGGATCTGGTATCAGCCATGATGTACCTGAGCCACATTAAATACAGCTTCTTTGTCGATGCAGTGTTTCCGCTATCAGTTGATATTCATTCTGTCACAGTGGGTCGTTGACTCTGTTTTTATTGCCACAGCAATCCCTGGCCTCATGTTACCTTACATAAAAATGATGCCAATGGCTTCCAGGCAGTGAGGTTTAAATTTGGGAAAAAGAGAGCGCTAGTATCTGATCAGTTGTCAGTACTGGCAGATATTGTGAGTGAGGTGTCGGAATTGGAATTGGTGAAGAAGAAGTTGGATCGGTGCATCCCTAATTTATTTCAACATAAAACTGAAAGTGCACACATCCCCAGCGCAGTGTATGTAATAATCCTTCATTGCGTTGTAATGCCATCATTTTAATCTCCAAATAAGTTTGGCTAAGGCTGTGTTCAGACAGACAGCATGACTTGAGTCACTGTCGGTGCCAAATGGAGGGTGGTACCAATGCAACATGATGTCACCAGGGAAGGTGCTGCACTGGCCAATCAAATGCATGCAAGTGTTCATTCCTAGTACATTTCTTACTGTTAACCTGTTAATTGCTCAGACTGGAGATATAATAACAACTGTTGCCGGTATAACTTTCCAGAATTCCTCATAGTATTATAAACAGCTGTTCAGAGTTTCTGCGTTATGATAAGCCTTCAAACTAATGGACCTATTTTTCAAACCGGCCTTCCTGGATCTTTTTCATTGCACTGCTCAAGTTTCTTGCTCTGTCTGACTTCTATTTAGTAATGTTGCTGCATACCCAGATTTCAGGAATTAACCTGGTGAGTACAATCTATTACAGATAAGAATGATAGCCACAACTACTAAAACACAACCCACGTCGGAATGAAACAAAATTACCCTTTAAAATGATGATCCATTGGCTGCACAGGAAGGGATCAGAATCTCTGCAACCATTGTGAGGAGCAGATAAAGAGCACCTAATGATGCTTAAGTACAGAATATATTTAAGCTAATACTGTTGGACAAGGCATGAGGAAGCAATTTTTTCTGGTAAAAATAGCCTAATATATGATCATTAGGGATTCTAGAGGTTATATTCAGTCTGTCTCCAGGGAATTGATTGATAGGTGGAGAAAGCCAGAGGTAGGGAAAACATAAAACCGGGCTAAATGAGGTTTGAAAAAAATTCAATTTCAGCCCCCAACAAGGGAAGCCATTACTGCAAATCCTATAGACAGCCCTGAGAGCATGCAGGTTGGTCGAGCACCGGGCCTAGTAAAAATGACACACTAACGAAGACAAAATAATCAGCTGATGGATCTCTCTCCCTTCTTTCTCCCCCTTTCTC
Source organism: Macquaria ambigua (assembly GCA_008360985.2). Taxonomy (NCBI): domain Eukaryota; kingdom Metazoa; phylum Chordata; class Actinopteri; order Centrarchiformes; family Percichthyidae; genus Macquaria; species Macquaria ambigua. Next base: position 269,814 of record VMKM01000210.1, read on the forward strand.
ACCTCCTTGTCAGCTGTATCTAATGATACACTAAAAATACCTCGAGATCAAGGATGGTACTGTCAACAGCACAAAAAGGAGGGGATGAAAGAGCGCATGCTGCTTTCTAATGACGAGTCATGTTTCCTGGCGGCTGCTGCTGTATGTATGGATTATTTCACAGCTCCTCTCTCCACAGTACCTCTCCTTTCTTTGTGCATCTTATCTGACAGCCTTAGGTTATGGGAATATTTTTAACAAGTAAAAAATAACCACAATTAATTTTCACCAATCATAATGATCTTTGGTTAACCTCTCTGAAGAACAGATGTTGGCTTCCAGATGTGTACAGTACTACCACAGTTTGTGATGTTTGCTGAGGCTCATTCAAGCGTGGACGATCTGTTTACAACTTTTGTGGGTCACAGCTAGTGAAGGCGACAAATCAGCCACATGAGAGACGTCTCATCCTTAAACACAGATGGGGACCTGTGGCTAAACCAACACATTAATAAATCAGGCCAGACCCAGCTCATCATCTGAGATCCAGAGGAATGGCATCTTCCTGTCACTAATATAATAAATATGGGTTTTCAGCTCTCTAATTACAGCCAATCACAGAGTGGAAGGCTTTGCGATTTCAGGATTTGAGACGTGATTTAACTGCTGCGGCGCTTCTAGGAGCCATCTTAGATCCTGTGATTGGAGGAGACAGCATTGTTGGGCACGAGAGAAGACAAAATCCACCTCATTAATCCTTCAGCTGTACAGATTCCTCACATCTTGGAGCTGTGATCGTTCCCTTCAATGTCGTGCTGAGACGTGGGGCTGCGTCAAGTCGCTGTTTTACCTTGATAGAAAATAAAGTATATAATTTTCTCTCATTGGCTCCCTGTGGTGCTGTCAGTGTTTATACTCTCAGAGCCCTGCTATTAAAAAAAAAACAAGCCTTTGAAATTGGTGGTGATGAATCGTAACAATAGCAGCATCCACACGCTGTCATTGATCACAGAAAAATGAGGGTTGTGGTTACAGGTAATTGGGTAGCTATTGAAGCATATGGAATAAATCATTTGGAGGAATGTCAAACAGCAAGGACACACACACACATACATACACAATGTACAGAAACACAGTTTCACAAAAGACAGGAGCGACAGATGGTGTAAAAGAAGACAATGAAAGAACAAACGCTCATTATTTTAGTAAATGCTATGTTTCCTGTTTGAATTGCAGTGTGATACATACATACGCCTATTTTTTTGTCATTTGTTATGAAGCTGAAAGCAGAGATATATCATTAGTAGCGATATTCTTAGTATAATAACTGAAAACATATAGGCTGTTCTCAAAATACTTACATCAATACCTTTAATAAGTGCAACGTTATTACCAATTACCATTTATGAAACATCTTTCAGGTGCATTAAGCTGTTTTATGAGGCACTATTGGGTTTTGAAACTGAACTTCAGAGGCACTTTGAACTGTATTATTTGTGTTTGGTCACTATGTATTCTCCATCCACCTCTCTTCCCTGTTTCTTCAGGTGTTGGAACAGATTGGCTGTGTAGTTCTCTGTTGTCATAACCTTTTTTTTTTTTTTTTTTTTGCAGTAAATCTGCTCTTCTGCATCTAAAATACAACCAAACCACTGATGTCTGTTCTTTTTCAGACCAATTTAAGCACTGCCCCTCTTGATTCTGATTGGTTTACAACTGGTAAAGACGACTCTCATTGGCCAACAAGACAATATGAAGCTCTCTGAAGCTCTTCTGCAAAAAGCTGCCCATTAAGTTAGTTAGTTAAGATGCATTAAGCAAATTTAACTAGAAGGCAGACAGACTCCTGCCTATTTACACATATTCCCTTCTCTGGCCTTTCCCACAACTGGGATGGAATCTGTCTCTTGTTCTTGCAATGCTGCAGAAGAATATTTTAAAACAACCTGACCTTTTTGCAGTTTTGATGCACATGTTCGAATCCAGTTCTAATTCAATAAACAGTGCAACCCTTGAAATTTTATAGGATTACTTACTGCTTATCCATTTGGCGTTAGGGTCATGAACCTTGAAGTCTTTCCTGAAGAGGTCTCCGACAGTCACCTTGCCCTTGAGAGCCAGGCGGTCATCCTCGCCTGCAAAGGAAACAACCACAACATTAACATAAAGGAAACTCAGCAACTCCTTGTGTGTCAATTACAGAAACTCAGAAAACTACTTCACATCCATACTTGTGGGTTTTTCTTTCCATAATATCCTGGAGTGAGTAGAACAGCAGAAATTCTTTACAACCTTTATAAGGCTATGACTTGACAATAACGCCTCTTCATATGAGAGGGAGGTTGTAAAAAAATATATTAAACAGGACAAAACTAATGTTGTGTAAGGTCATGTTTGGACTGATGCTTCAAGTCCTCACTACTTGAGTCTGAATAACCAGTCTAAGATGATGTAATTCAAAGCAAAGTGCAAAGTCAATGAACCGTTGTTCCAATTTCAGTCTGGTTCTCAATCTAAAAACATTTGCAAGATCAGTTTCATCCTGTCTTTTTAGCAGCACTGATTCAGTATTGTCATCACACAGCAACTATAGTACGATGTATGTGGATCATCTGGCATTAGACTACAATATATCAAAATGAGACCAAGAGTGCATGTTTTGCCTGTAGTAACTTTTGAATTGTCGGATGGTTGGGGTAGAAACACATCTTGTATACATTTTGAGAAAAAAAAAATAACACAACAACACACAAATAAAACGCTGAGCTATAAAGAAAAAAAAAAGATAAGAATGATTTTCTTGCAATTTCTGACAACAAAAGCCGAGGGAATATATAACGTCCTCTTGACACATTTTGATCTCCAACTGCATCTTAACAACTTCTTTCTGCAGGCTGCAACTGTTCACCTTTCAAAGGATAAACAGTGTAGCTGAGACAGAGAAAAAAAACAAAGCAGAGCTCCTTCAGGCCTTTGATTAAGACTAGTGCGGCTTCTGATCATCAGACCAGACGTGCGTATTTACAGCAGATGCCTCCTGCAATTCATTTCAGCCTAATTTCATCCATCAATGCTCATCATATCATCTCCTGCTATATAATGACTCATTTCACCTGCACATACGTGGTGGGAAGATAAAAAAGCAAAAGGCACTATATCAGGACGGGAGATATTTTGCTCTGCGCGTTTCTTTTCTTAATGCCTTTTATGTCTTGTTGTTGGAAGGTGCTGCACAAATAAAGTTGCCTTGCCTTGTATGTAGCAAGAGCATTCTCAGCCTGAAGTTTCATTTTGGTAAGTTTCGGTTTAACATTGACTTCAAAAATGTTTTGAGGCCTCCTGCACAGGGACCCTTTGACAAGACGTGGCAGCAGTTGATTGACACACTGGTTGCTATGAGGTTCAAAGCTGTGATATTTTAGTCTGTCTTTCTAATGTGTGATGTTTAATCCCTCTGCTAAGCCTGTCCGTGTCCATGCTGCCTGCAGCTGTCGTTTTATATGTGAGCTAACATTTTGTGTTTGGCTGCAAAAGCATCAGAAACATTTTGTCTTTTATTTTATAGACCTACAATGGAGACAAGATCAGAAGGTAAAGCAGGATAAAAAAGAAAATAAACTTGTTGAAATGGTAGAAATATTCAACATTCATAATGTTCAGCTAAAGCACATGCTGGGCTCAGTTATTGCCGCAATGCTTTTCTTACCCAGGTCTCAATCTGTTTACATAAAAGGATTAACTAACTAATGTGTCAATTTTACAGAAGAACTATTAATACAACCAGTATTAACAAAAATGTCTTCACACAAACAATGTTGCTAAATTGCTTTACAAAAAGGTGAAAGACGAAAAAAGAACAGAAAATAAATAAGAAAAGAAAAAAGAGAAAAGTGAAACAAGTGAAAGGTTTTAGTAGTAAGTAGAAAGAGATTTTAATTACATGATAGTAATAAAATAATTTACTGGAAGAGGTACATATTCTATATTTGAGTGATGTTTTGCTATATTTTCTCTATCATGTCAACTGGATTTGGGGAAGCAATTTATGCAGAAACATACAATAATGGACCAGAAAGAAGGCGAACAATACTCGACTCAAATGCATACTACTAAATTTGTGAAAAAATAAAAGTATGTTTTTCAGCTGTATCTGCTTATAAAATGTGACAATTTTCATGTAAAAAAAATCACCAGGAATAAGTGTTTCTTTTTGCAGGGTTGAAAGGTCTGAGCATCAGCGGGTGGACCTTTAAGTGACACTATAACTACTGAAATCCAGAACAATGAAAATGCTTTTAAGAGAGTTTGAAGGACCATAAGGCGGGATGACCCACTATGTCGGTTCACTGGTAGAGAAACCTCTGCAACCGAACAATCAAAAGACCATACCGGTGTTTTGCATGTTCTTCCTGGCAATGAACTCTAATTGCATGCATTTTACATCACAGCTGACCATTTTAAAAATCATACTGCACAATAGGTTCTCAGACTGGTGAGAGCTTTGCTACCTTCCAGGCAGCCAGTGGTTTCACTTCATGTAAGTAATGCATTATATCTATTATAGGTATGATCAAGTTGCAGACATATGAAACTTTGGATATGGCTGCCTGGTAATTGGTTTGAAAATTGTTTTAAAGACTTTTACATGATGCGTTCAAGTGCTTATGAGCAGTTCTGATATCAGTGATTTAAAGTTGGGAACAGTTTATTCACAGTTCAATCACAATTCACAGTAAGAAATAAAACCTGAGACCTCAGACGCTGAAGCTTCTTACAAGCACATCAATTTCAATAATTGAAGAAGTATCAAAACAACTGGTGCTTACCATGTCCATGCAGCCATAGCAACAATTTAATAAACCAAATACTATTCAGTGCGATGGATTACTATCTCAAAACAAGTTAATTTGGACACCATACTTGGGTGGGGACAAAGTCTTTAAAAAAGGTTGAAAAGATACATTAATCAACTTGCAAAGCTGTGAATCTACAGCCACACTAGCGGCTCTGTGAGGGTGTACTTTGAGCTAAATGCTAACGTCAGTATGCAGCCATGCTTACAGTGCTCACAAAGGACAGCTGAGGCTAATGGGAATGCCATTCGTTTTGCAGGTTTTGCTCATGAGCCAAAGTATTGGGCAAATAATTTTAACCTGAAGATGGCGCAAGAAGAAAAGCCAGAGGCTCACCAAAGTTATTACAATTCATCGTAAGTGGAACATGAGTGGCTGTACCACATTTCATGCCAATCCATCCAATAGCTGTTGAGATTTCAGTCTAGACCAAAGTGATGGACTGACCAACCAACTGATCGACTTTACCATCCCAACAGCCATGCTGCTAGAGTGGCTAAAAGGGTAGTGATGTAAAGTAGATGCCTTTGTAGTTAATGGGCAAAAAATGCAATATCAGTATGTGCCCGCAACAACTCCACAAGCTTTACAGACCGTTTTATGCAGCAAAGGAAGAACCATTGTCCAACTTGTCATACTCACATTTGCAAACCACTCTTGCCTGAGGCAGATTAAGTCACAATGACTGAGCAAACTGGTGCTCTACATTAATAACACATGTCGGTAATGGACACACTGGACAGAGGGAGAAACAAACCTGTGTTATTAAGGGAGAGGTTTTCGAACTGCTGTAGCACCACTGAGCCACAAAGAAGAGCTCCAAATGTTTCCTCAGCAAAGCCTAACTGTGACCACGTCCCCTAATTTTAATCTGACTCACGCTTTGATCCGTGTGTCGCAGCTGTCGGAGAAATCATCTTTAAAAGGGCAGATGGATGGAAGAAGGGGAGGTTCAGACAGAGGCTGGCGACAGAAAATGACACTAAACATCTTCCTCGTGTCATGTTAACACCATCACATTACACACTGTTGAAAAACACAAACTGCTTTAATGTCAGACTTCGGATCAGCGCGAGATCTCAACAACTGGATGTGATCATAAGAGTCTGAGATCATACGTCAGGAAAATAACACCAAAGAGTAATATTCACACTTCAAGGATGTATCTAAAATATTAATAACAGATCACGGGAAATACGTTTTGTGATCCTTATATGCATTTCAACTTCAGGCATTTAAGTCGTATACATTTGAACAGTAAGTAGGGCTGTAATTAATAATTTATTTGAATTAATTAATTAAATATTTGGTCTATAAAATGTCAAAAAAAAAAGTGAAAAATGCCTGCCGCAAGCTCCCAGAGCCCAAAGATACGTCTTTAAATTGCTTGTTTTGTCTGATCATCACTAAAAGATATTCAATTTACAAATACATAAAACAGAGAAAAAGAGAGAATCCTCACATTTGGGGAGCTGGAACTAGGAAATGTTTATTCGAAGAGTGATTTTTTACCTTTTCAGACAGTTTCTATGGCTGAAGAAGCAAGACAAGGCAACTTTATTTGCCTTGCACCTTCAACATCAACGCAAAGTGTCTTACATAAGACATAAAAAGGCATTACAACAATATATAAAATTAACACAAGAAAATACAAAAAAAGAGGTAAAACTATATTTCTCAAGAAAAAAGAAAAGATGAGAAAAGTTTGAACACTTTTATGGAGTGTAATTTCTCTTATTTCTTACAGTACACTGGTAATTATCTTGACTGTTCATTATTTAAATATCACAACCTCTTAGATTCCTCTTGCGACCTCTTGTGGGTGTCCTGACGCTCAGGTTGAGAAAAACTGGACTAATTGGTCAATCCACTAATCGTTTCAGCACTTGGAGCAAGTTATAGTTTGAGAGGAGGTACAGTTGGTGTGTTCACTGTCTTGGTTTGGCTCAAACAGAAGACACTGGCGGGAGCTTTTTAATACAGGATGCTCCATTTCTAAGCATCTTTTTCAAAATATCTTTGACACAAGGATGAGTGAAGAAAGCTTTTTTTGACAAAATTCAGCCAGTAAACAAAATTTGAGTTCCCTTTTCTTTTTACCAATCAAAGTGGTTTTAAATTGCAAGAATGCATCAATGACTTGCATCATTCTCCAAACGTTGAGTCATCTGTGTGCGAGCTGTTTGTGGCATATTGTGCCTAACAGATGGACAGACACCGACTGATCCTCAGTTCCTCTTCGATTTCATCATGGGGGACAAAAACACCTTTGAAGGCATCTGCTTGGTGCATCACTTGAGTTTCGAGTGTGATTATCGGAGTCACCAGACTGTGTATAGACTGCAGGGAAACGCAACACCGAAGTTGCAGCCTCAGATGGCGAGGTTTAAAGGGGATAAATACTGATTTTATAATCAGTTGTGATATCCAGGATTACGGACTGAACGCAGAGGCAGTCACTGGAAAAATGAAGTTAGAGTTTACATTTAAAATGGCATTTTTATATATAGCACAATCTCTTAAAGGCAAATCCATTTTCTGTAGTTAAGTATGTCTTTATCTCACCCTCACAGAGTGCTGTGATCTTAGCTTTGAATTAGTCTGACAAAAGCCAACTGTCAGCCCCAGCAGGGTCAGCTCACTTGAGCAGTTTATATGCTAATGTGGCACGACCTCCTTTCAATACAATGCAAAGGCAGAGGGAGTTTTGATCGAACACTGAACCTGGCAATTTGATTATATACAGCAATTTTGGTGTCTCTGTGACAGAGTCAAGTACAGTAAGTCTGCTGTGTTGACTACAAAAAAAGGTAATCCTATCTAATCGTGTTGAAGTTTTTGCAAGTATTTAATTCTAAAATTAGATATTTACCACCTGAGCAGCGAAAAACCTTTGAACTTGAATTTCTGTCATGAGAGTGAGAGCTCATTGTTTTTCTTCCGGACCGTAACTTTACTGTTTCGGTTCACTCTCACCGCTCTCATAGCATCGCTTTACCCCACTTTATTCAGCGAAAAAGCTCTAAAAACCGACTGTACTCTACCTGTCCAGCACCAAACAGCAGACAGACAAAGTTAGCCACTAGGTGGTGAATATAACAGCTAAAGAGCCAGATATTTCCCTCAGGAGTTGGTGGAGGCCAAAACAGAGCCAAAAAGAGAGTCACTATTGAACCAATATTCACAAGGTGGATAGAAACACGACTCTGAATGAATGCTAATGCTGCTTTGTGTCTGCTGGATGTCTAAATATGCAACTGTTTGCTAACACGTTTGCCGTATCACACGATATGAGGTGATAATATTTCAGTAATGTGTTCACAGCTTGTTTCCGCTGGCCAAAAATCTTTTAATTGCAAGTTTAACCCATGGACTATATATAAAGATGGCCGACGTGTCTCCACTTCCTCCTACTGTACAAAAATGAAGCCAAAATATCCTGCATACGGATACTGATCCACTCGCGAGCACACTCGTCAATCATGACGTGACACCCCCTTTATATATCATCAAATAACTAATTAAAACCAAACTTATCAGAAAAATGAACACACCAGCGTGATAAGAACTACCTAAAATGACAGAAACCATCTTTTGGAAAACTTTATTTGACGTGTACTTTGACTTTTCAGTTTGGCCCATGTCCCATCCGCTAACATGGAGGGGGCGGAGCTTATGACCTATACTGCAGCACTTTTGGGGAGCTGTCATGTCGGCCATCTTTATATACAGTCTATGGTTTAACCTAGTGTGGCGAAACCCTAAATATGCTAGTTGTACTCTGATAGAAACTGGGAATCTGTGGCCTGTTAAAACCTTCTCGAGTCATGTAGTAGTAATTCAGAAAATATAATATGGTAGAAGATGAAATAAAGATCTCCGTCCTAAATTGATAGTCTAACACCGGTAAAACAGATGAAGCATCTTCTGTTACTACTAGTGATACGGTAAAATATACCAGGCTATATACCAGATGTACAACACACATTGCTGAATGCCACTGAAGTAAGTCATTTTTTGGTTGGTCGCAGTGATCTAACTAAGCGTCGGCTTCATGTAATAATCTCATTCAGCTGCACCAAATGAATTAAATGTGATCCTCCCACAGTTTCAGTTAGCTGTCTGTCAGTCAGCCTGACATCCCTCAGTCTGAGGAATACCCAGATGCCAATAGTGAACATCTGACCTAGTTGTATTGATGCAGAGAACAGAGCAACCTTTTAGTAAATATGGAGCTATCAGTTACAGCAGACACAGGTTGTCAGAGAAGGAAAAGGAGACGGAGACCGAAGCTCTATATGTGTGTGTGTGTGTGTGTGTGTGTGTGTGTGTGTGTGTGTGTGTGTGTGTGTGTGTGTGTGTGTGTGTGTGTGAGAACAAAGTGGTTGTCAGGAGCAGTTAGAGACTGGCTGGTCTGTCTGGCAGGGGAGCATCCATCAACAAACCCTCCTAACTGAGTGGAAACAACATGCTATCTCATAACTCCTCACATGAGCTGGGTATGTGCTGCTCAGAGTGAGGTGACTTTGTTCCCAAAATGTTTCTCCTTGATATGTAATTACAGCACAAATAAGTTCTTCTGAATGACTGCTGGATTTAGCATTTTAATAGGAAAATCCTCCACAAAGCACTTAAACAGTGTTACAAAACGCTAGTGATACACCTTGCCCTCCTGGGCCCATTTGCACTGCAAAAAAAAAAATGTTGCAATCGAAGCCATTTTTGTCGGAAATTAAGCCCTTAATGTCTTATTTTCTTAAGAGCAGTGGAAAAAAATCTGCTTGTTTAGAAGATTTTTTTTTTCATGTTTTCTATGTTTCAAGATCTAAAATATTCTTAAAACAAGTTCATTTCTTTTTTAAACAGGATGGCAGATGTTTTTTCTTAAAAAAGGGGAGGTCTAAATCAAAGAGACAAGAGCCTTGATAAGATGTTGTTCAGAGTAAATTCAGTCTTTGGCTGATTTACAGCACTTACAGTAGAGATTTTGATAATGCAGCATTTTTCAGTTAGGAAAAAAATCATCATGAGAATCATGTAGTTGCGGTATCAGTTCCTGAGAATCAAGGCTTTCTTGCCCTACTCACTATTTTCTTCACAATCATACAGGGAGGAATTCATCTTAAGAGGAAGAGATAGCAATTTCTCCACAAACAGGAGCCTGAATGGACAGCACTGCCTCACAGAATGCAACACAGCCACAGCCTGCATCTTCAGAGATCATCATCAGCAGTGTGTGAAATACAAAACCCTTTTCAGTGGTTGATCAGAATTTGAATACCCGCTTTAGGCAAACCACAGCAAGAGTTTATTGATGCTCCCTCCATGTACATGTACACAGTATACAAAACCCAGGGGCATTTATTCAGTTGTAAAGAACACTAAGTAAAATCCAATATGTATTATGACTTCAATTATTAAATCTATACCATTCACAGCTAAGATGTGGATCGTGCAAAAAGTGCTGCAGCTCAAAAAGGGAAGATGTTCCAAATATACTTCATCATCTATTTCCAAAACCATGGGCATTAATATGCTACTATAACAACAGCCTCCACTCCTCTTGGAAGGTTTTCCACAAGATTTTGGAGGCCGGCTGCAGGAATTTGCTAGTCTGGCTCAAAGTCAGCATTCCAGTTCATCCCAAAGGTGATGGATGGGGTTGAGGTCAGTGCTCTGTGTCAAGTTCTTCCACACCAAACTGGGAAAACCATTTCTTTATGGACCTGGCTTTGTGCACGGGGGCATGGTTATGTTGAAACAGAAAAGGGCCTTCCCCAAACTGTTGCCACAAAATTGTAAGCAAACTAAACAATCACAACAGCCCCAGACCGACAGAAACACAAAAGTATGTGGACAGGGGTGTCCTTAAGCACCCAATGGTAAGTTCCAACAATTCACAAACTTCAAGTCTTTCAAGCGTATAATAACTTGCAAAACTGAAGGTCTGCAATGTTTTAAGTTAGAATTTGTTGGTCATTTTGTGTGCTGAACATCCCAGATTAAAGATACACAACAGCACAAGAGTATTTAAGGGTAAGCTTTTCCTTTAAAAATATTTGACTCCGTAGGATCCAGGGATTCAATTAACAGTTTCATCCTGAATACGATAACCCCAAGAAGGAGTAAACCGTCTTTGCACTAACAAACCACTGTCCTTGAGGAATGATTTATGGAGCTGCATTATCCTGAAGCTCATCTCAGTTGGTCAGGATACCTAATTAATCCACACCAACTTTCAAAACTGCATCTGATGAGGCCAGAGCATATTTTAATATCCCCAAAGCGCCTAAAATAATATCCTCGACAAACAACCCCTTTTATGGGCAGTCTGTTAGAGGCCTCATAGTAGCTGCAAGGACCCGGCTTGTGTCGAGACTTGGAGCGGAACAGCGGTTCTGCCTGAGCACACAGAGTCGACGCAGGGAGGGGACGGATTAGGACGAGGTACAAGCTGGAGACACCACCTGCTCGGCCTCCACGTTCTGCCCGACTCCCGCTGGCCCACCTTGTTTGGAAGTGGCACATTAAACAGCTCCGGTTCATCTGAGTCCATAACAAACGCCCCGGGACAGGAACAGGTCACAGCCAGGAGGTGACGAGGCGTTTTAGGCCTCGCTGCTTTGACACCTGCCGCGGCGCTAAGGTCTACGCCGGCGATATTTTTGCTCTGACACCTGTCCAGATCTCTAAGGATTATGTAGAAAAACACTGAATTTCTGCTGACCCTGCTTTGCCACCACGCCCCCAACATCCTAGGAAACATTACCTGCAATTGTCTGTGACGGAAAATCATAAACAAGGACACAGCGATTACTGTCTTTGTAACTGCATCATAGCGCACACACATTGGCAGTTGTATTGACTGATTTGGCTTTCGCAGCGCATGAAACCATATCAAGAAGCTTTATGAGCCTGAATATAAACAGATGGCCTATTGATTAAACGCATGTAAATCTGCAAACAGAAAACCTGAAGGTCACTCTGAAATGAAACTAAGATGCCTTAAAATAACTAAGGAAAATGTAGAAGTCCAAAATGTGTGTGTTGTGTGTGTGTGCAGGGAAGAGAATGACTAAGTGAAGGAGACAGATGGGGACTGCGTTTATGAAGAAAGCAATGTTGCGCAAGCTGACTTCAATGAGGTTTACTGACCTTCACTAAATGTGGCCGTTACAGCAAGAAAGAGTGCCCATGCGGAAGTTAACTGTGACATTACAGTGGGTGACAAAGCAAATATTGCATGAGAGCGTGGACCACACACAAGGACAGAGATACTGACATACACACGTTAGTCTTTGTACTGTTCGTGGTGAGATTGATTGCAAAGCCTAATGGGCATGTCTGTGCATAATAATAGCCGTGTAAACAGAGCAATGTGTGGTGTAGGGCGTCGTGACCCCTCCTCCCCTCGTCCTGCGCCGCGTACCTGGTGTCAACAGGATGACGGAGGTGACGATCAGCGAGCAGATGACCAGAATGACAAGAAGGGCGATCGCTATTCCCTTCCAGTTCCTCTGCGGAGGGTTACTGCCCACCAGCTCCTACAGAGAGAGACAGAGAGGAGGACATGGTCAGAAACAGTAAAAAATAAAAAATAAAAAAAGACTACTATGGGAGCGAATCAGAGTGCGATGCAAGAAGAAAGGAGTAAGACAAAATTAAAGAAAAATGAAAAAAAAAAGAAAAAAGAACAATATGTGGGACGTGAGAAAGAAGCAAAAGAGAGATACAGGAAATATCAAAAGAGACTAAAGTGAGGAAAAGAAAAAGAATCAGAGGTAGTATAAATGGCAAACTCGTGAAAAGGAACGGTGGGGGTGTCAGTCAAGGACGAACGTGAGTCAGAGTCGCAGCCTCTCGGCTCTCAAGGAGACATGCCAACAGCAGCAGGAGGAGGAGGAGGAGGAGGAGGAGGAGGAGGAGGAGGAGGAGGAGGAGGGGGAGAATTCCTAATGAGCCGAGCATCAGCGGCTATCACCCGCAAACGAATGTGACAGATAAAAATGGAGCCCACGACACATTGGTGAATTGCATGCTTGACAACAGCTTGGCAACAGCAGAGAGAAGCTTTGGGGTTGGGAAAACGAGTCTGAGTTATGAGCAACCTTGAGGCGATTTTGTATTTTTTATTTTTTTTTTGTCTTACAGGCAAATCCAGAAACAAATGAACTTATTGAAGTATAATATTGTTATAAGTGAAAACTGAATTTTAAAGAATGAATATGGCACTAGACAAAGCATCGCCGCAGGATATATAAAATAAGATCAATAGAGGGAAAGCAGCTTTAGGGGTTCTTGTTCATTCCCAAATCAAATAATAAGCAGGGGAAATGCATTTGACACATGGTGATGTGCAGCAGGTGGCTAGGTTCGGCAAGAAATTAAATGAGCACAAAATTTTCACAATATTTTAGAGTAACAATTCAAGACAGCCCAGTCAGCAGCTATGGATGACTCTGGATGTACTCAGTCTTTCCTTATTTTACAGCTATTAAACAGCAAATCTTACTGGTAAAATTCTGAATCTCACTTCCTCCAAAGATAAATAACTGTAGCCTGTTTTGTTGTCATGATAACAATAATAGAAACATATTTATTTATAGCAGTTTTCAAGTTACTAGTGCCATCTGAGAAAAGGCAGGTCTAGCTAGCTAGCTTGCGCGTTTTGTCTTTAGCCCCTCACCTAATAAAGTTATTAGGTGTTAGCAAACAATTATTAGCAAACAATTGTCTATTCACACATCCTGCTGACATGCATTAGCGTTCACGAGTCACTCTACTTTTAGTTCTTTAGCTGTTTTGGCCTCCACCAAATCCTGAGGAAAACATCTAAGCTAGCTGCTAGATGTTCACGTTTCTTCGTTAGCTAGTTGCTAATTTTGTCTGTCTGCCGTTAAATGCTGGGCAGGTAGAGTACAGCTGGTTTATCAGAGCAGTTATCAACCAAAATGTTGTGCTAAAAGATGCTAAAAAGCTCTGAGGAGAGGAAAGCTGCAGGGTTTTTGTGGGTTGGTTATTATGATATATATATATATATATATATATATATATATATATATATAATTAAAATATTAAAATCCACTCCAAAACATACAAGCAATAACTGCAGATACGCTAAAATTGGAGTTAAATGTACACCTCTATTAGATCTGGTTATATTTAGAAGTGTCATCTGAAGCATGATGGTGACGTAATTGAGGCACTTTGGCAAATAAAAGCACCCAGAGGGAAAAAAAAACCCTCTGGCTCAATGTGTGACTTTTAAAGACAAAGCATCCCTGAAAGTTATCCACCTCAGCCCTGATTGGTCTGGCTAGCACACAGATAAACCAGCGCCAAAACCACAACCATGAGGGACTCTGCAAAAAAAAGGATCCAAAGCCCAAACTATTAGTGGAGGATTAATAAGTTCTTAATTAGTTTATGGAGGATAAAAAGAGCGAAGCAGAGCATGTGCTTCGGGGACCTGTGGCTGGGGCATTAATGAATACACCCTAAGGCTTTAATGGCGCTGAATGGCTGAGCTATGAAGCAAACCCTTTAGTGACCTCGTTCCCACCTTAATTGAAAGGAGCCGGAGACATCATTAGCCTGCAGATAAGAGCAATCAGGGCTATTTGCCAGACTGCCCATTGCCCACATTCATTAAAACAAGAACCAGTTAGTTAGCTGTACGGCCATATTGCAGAGCTGTGACAGCCACAAGGCACAATTCAGTTTGTTAGCTAAGGAGTGCAGACGACTGATTTGCTCTCAGCAAGCTTATGACGGAGACTGGAGAGGATGAACATGATACAGCTGTGAATGTGGACGAGCCGCTTGTTCCAGAAGTCATTTTATTACAGTAATTTCCCAATTCGAAAGTTTAATTTGAATGATATCCTCAATGTTCTTCAACACAGAAACACAGCAGTGTTCAGGATAATTTAATGATACATGACTGTTTATGTTACAGCCACCAATTTGAATTATTTTAACATTGTTTCAGAGAAATTACGTTTCCATAGTTGCAAAATTAACCCAACCCAAAACAAAATAAACTAGTACGGCTTAGATGTTCATGTGTACAGGCGGATACTGACTTGAAACCAATCACAATTTTCCATCAACTCTTGGCAAATAAAACAATAGGACTAGGCTGAGCGACAACAAAAGACGCTTTAAGCTCCAGCTCATTTAAACTCAACGGCAATAAGTGAGCCAAGTCTCTCATGTGACAAGTTAACTGTGATCGAGGGCCGATTATTGCAAAATGAAGAGATCTACAAACATAAACAACAAACATGCCCACTCAGTTGTTTCTCTTGAGCGGGGATCATTTCAGAGATCAAGTGATAAAACACGATGTTGTGTGTGATGAGCTGACACTCTACAATCTGATTTATTTTCTCTAATTCTCTCTCTCTCTTAAACAATCTTTATTTTCTTCTGCAGACCTGAAAATCCTGCTGGAGAGTGGCATGAAGCCCACTGCTGATTGTTGTGGTTGATACAGTGTGTGACTGAGTGGGATTTACAGTACGAAAAAGGTTGACAAAATTGGAGAAAAACTTCTCTACAAAGAGAAACTACTTACATGCAATAATGGGATGTAAAGCGGGTATGACAGGGAGCTCAATTTGTGTACTGCACAATAAAAGAGAAGACAGAAATCCTTACGCAATGCTGAGCAATGACGGTTTATTATGTGTTCTATGCAAATGGCTCTGCACTGTAGGTAACGCAATCTAAAGCTGGGCACGATTCCATCACAGCGCCTTAAATTTAACAATCCTATCTGTGTGTGTGTACAGTATGTGTGTGTGTGTGTGTGTGCATATTTGGAAATGCAGACTGTAGAGCAACCTAAACTGAAGTAGATCTCTTGCTGGATGGGCTTCAGCAGCTGTAGCAACTTGGTAATGGTAAAGTTTAGTGGACTGTCCAATGACAGTAAATGCTCAGCTCTACTACTGTAGAACAAGCCAACAAACACACACACACACACACACACACACACACACACACACACACACACACACACACACACACACACACACACACACACACACACACACACACACACACAGACTGCACAGATGCTGAAAGTCCGCAGCAGCTGAAATTGCTTCCCTTATTTTCCCTCCACATTCTGCAACAGTAACATCCGGCATGCTGAAAAGATCTATTGCACTGTTACAGTGACTAAAGAGTCAATGTCAAACAGCATTTCCATATAGATCAGCATCTCTTTGGGAACATACTGGCATTGGAAACTATCCAAAAAATAAAAACGCTCTGGAGATCCCTCTAAGAGAGCGCGTTCTTGTGAGGATCCATACCTTGCAGGGGTTGAAGAATACTAATAATTGGACCCCAAACGATTCAGCCAAAAACGAGCAAGGACAGAAACCTCACCTAGAAATTATATCACCTCTTTATTTATTCCTGGGCCAGGAGGGAATAATGGTAACCACTTATTCAGTCTGGGTAAGGGTGCGCACACAGGCTGAAAACCTTGCCTAACCTTCCTGATCATGCCTCTCTGTAATTATAATAATGATTGGACTAATTAGCTAGACCTTGTGTGCCGAAGCAATGACGTGGTGATTACAAGTGACAATGGCAGAAGAGAGATGAGGTATAAAATGAGCAGCAAGGAGACAAGACATCAGAGCTTGCAGGAACAGTAAATAAATAACACGTTGAGAGGCTGCAGGAAAATTCACTGACAGGAAAGCTTGAAGCGTGACCGAAATATGACAGAGAGAGAGAGAGAGAAAAAAAAAGTACGGATCCAGGTCCAAACTTGAATAAAAACAAGATCCTGGTGTTTTCATGTCCTCAGCAACTGTCATGTTTAAATCTGCAGAGCATGCACAGGAATCATCAGTGTTGATTCCACCCCAGGAGTGTAAAACGTAACACCGTGCCAATGTCTCTCTACGTAAACAAGCACGGAAGTTCATCAACACTTTTCAAGAGTTTTGAGTACACAGAGAAATGTCAGCTTCACTTTAAAAAAGATTCATTGATACATTTTTTTGTTTGTTTGTTGGATCATAGAAAAGGCTGAAAGTGCTGTGTGCTAGAAGCAACAGATTGTGCATATTTGGAGTCCTGAGAGCCCAGGAGTTACTAACACCATCACCAAAGACCAAAAAAAAGTCTGAAAAGCACTTGCGGCACCACCCACAGCTGCTTGTTAACTTTATCGCTGAGAGGGCACTTTAATAACTTAAGGCAACTCAGATGACCATACCAAACTAGCACCAAAACATTCAGTCATATCACTGGTTCTCTAACATCTCCACAGCCTACCTGTTCATTACAGCGTTGACTTCAAGATCCTGCTCTTGATTTGTAAAACTCTGGCCCCAGATTATATATCTGACATGTTGCATCAATGCAATTGTCCTTAAGAGTAAATAAAATACTTTTATGTGTGTTGTCTGTCTGTATTCATGCTTAAACTTTTTTTAAATTGTTTTGTTACTCTGTAAAGAACTTTGAATCGCTTTTATACAAAACGGCATGCCACAAATAAAACTGAACTTATACTTTCCATTGTAATCTAAATGAATCGACATGATGGTGAAAAACAAAGGAAAATAAAGTCAAGTTTGAAGGGGAAAAAAAAGAAAGAAATGTAGCCATTCTGACTAGGAACAGGCCATGAGAAAGGCTGTATAGCGTGAGTAACTGCTCCGTTTGTGCTAGCTTTATGGGAGGATAAACTGGAAATGAAGGCTGGGCCCCATCTTCCATCGGCGCTTTAATAGCTCAAACTAAAATGTCTTGTGTGAGTTAAGGCTACATGCGTTCTCCCAGAGGATGAAATCATAATGCCATTGGGCTCCAGCATTAGTGCCGGTACAGGTCATTAATTCTGATTCTCAATGAATACGTTAAAGCTACAGCATGCAGGGTATCTGTTATCTAAGGGCCTGTTTTGTGCAATTGCACGTGTGCATGTCTGCATATCTTCTGTACTCTAATGCATATTTCCATCGCTTTAATTATACAATACAGAAAGTTAATGGTGTTACCAAAAATACCACACTGTCATTAGGCATGCATCATAATGCGCTGATAGCACAATGCTATTGGAGATGTAGGGGAAAGGTACTGGGGACCTATAGAAAGCCTGAAAACATCATGGAGAGGCAGAGAGGGAATGACAACGGACTGCAGCAAAGAAGAGTATTTTTCGGCTAAAATCAAACAGACTAAGGCCACAGAATGTAATGAGTCAGTCAGCTTTTAAAATGCGTGCACTTATCCAGAGAGACTTAGACAAGCAGCCAGGGGTTCAGCGGCTTGCTCACTGACACTTTGACAGACACAAGATGGCACAAGTTGGCAAGTTGAGTGGATGAAACCTGTAACCTCGGGTCGGGTACAGACTCTCCAACAACAGAGGCAAATCATGAAATAATTACAGCGACGTCTCTCAGCACGTCAGGTCTGATGTTGTCTGATACAGCGAGTTGATAAGAGCTACCGCTGGGACACATTCATCATTAAGCACTTAGTTAACACATTTATCCTGAAAGACTTTGAATGAGAAAGCAGCCAGAGGCTCAATGATGTGACATGAGGGTCGGTAGAAACATGAGAAATTAAAAGATGCTTTAAATTATTCAAGACTGTTTGTGGTTTCAGCTGAGGAAACTGCAACAACAGGTAATGTGCGATTGTGCAAAATAATAAAGCTTTGTAATCTGATTATTTTGGCTTGAGAACAAGTAATGGATACACATTCCTATTATTTTCAGTCAGACTTTAAGTCAGATGAGCATGATGAAAAAGGCTACAAATTTAAACTAAAACTGACATAAAAAAAACACCTGAAGAAATATGTAAAAGCAGATGCAAAGCAATACTAAATGAAGATTAAAATTAAGCTAAAGCACCCTCCCTTTCAGCATGAAGAATTGAAATTTGTGTGAAAAATGATGAAAAATGAATCACTCTTTATTTCGTGATGAATTATAATAAATGCTTCACTGTCAGTTTAACATTTGGGCTAAATAATTATATAAATATATTTCATTATAGCAGTTTTATCTACTGCATTGACCGCCCGTCCACACAGTACTAAACCTCTCCATAAGAAGAAACAGTAAAGGTGTTGTTTCAGCCCATTGTTACAGTGCAGAGATGTGATCCTAATCCTCAAATAGAAGGATTTAGAATCTCTGCTTCTTTCATCCTCCTCAAACGGACTCCATTTTTGCAAAAATATGAGCAGATTAATCTCAAATCCACATCCTCTCCTATTGTCTAAGTGGTTTTAAGTACAGATGGATTTTCTCTTACGCCCTTCTCGATCAGACTTTTAGTCTTTGAATAAAAGATTCCCAAATCAAGCGCCTCTTCCAGCTCTGCACTTCACAGGTCAAAGAACATCAAAGTTGTGTGATTGCATCCAAACCCATTTGGACAATCTTGTTGTTGTTGTCGTACAGTGGGGCGCAGCGGTAGGGCTGTACATAAACAAGCTGTCTTGTTTGTTACTCACGGCGGGAGAACTAATTTCCGACTGGCCAGTGTGTCTCTGTGTGCGCGTTGTTCTTGAGCTTCTTCCGCCTGGTTTGTTTGATTTGCGAGTGAATCTCTTCCAGTCCATTAGAGAGATGCTGGGAGGGCGCCACCGCCAGCTGACCTCTCTCAGCAGAGTTTGCACTAAATCACATCTCTGTAAAATACCATATAATACCCACGGCTAGAGAACGAGTCAGTGTGTACTGTATGGCACAGAGCTGCTGTAACCTGTAGGAATGTTTCTTATGATACAGAGTACACTTCCACATGATTTGCATGTGATGAAAAGTCTTCCTGAACTGGAATCTGATTCACAACAACCAACAAAACCCTGGAGCTCATCGCCAATCCCATAACTAATTAAATATGTGCACTTTACATATGATTTCTGAAGCAGCTATAGACAAAATGCCCTTTTTCATGCAAGTTTTCATCCTGCAGAGGCAATTAATCATGTCTTTTCTGTAGTATTTTCCCTCATCACTATGGAAACAGAGTAAGAATGATTAGGGTTGTTATCAGCGAGCGTCCACTACAGCTCTTCTGCTTGATGATCATGCATTATGACATGGCTAAACAAGTGAGGCACACACATGAGGGAAACGTGTTTCCTGCCAGGCTCTCATGTATAATGCATGAAGGCAAATGTTTTTTTTTTTCCAATTTTGTCAGTCTCAACTCATAAGTCTTCTTTAGAAAACAAGAACAATACAGAATAGAGCCAGAGTTTCTCCTAATTTCATCACTTTTCCTGTGGCAGAGTGTGTCTACATATCTGTCAAGGGAGGCAAAACGTATCCACAGATGTCACTGTGGCTCCGCCGAATCAAAGATTTACCTTCATCTCTTAATTTCAGCAGCACTACAAGTACACGCCAAAGACAAATGACTGCTTAGACTATCGTGCAGGTAGAAAATGATGAACTGTGTGGTCAGCCTTCTGACTGCTGTGCGCTACCGCTGCTTTGATGAAAGATGTCTATTTAAAAGGTAGCACCGGGAAGTGTTCCAGCATATCATTAGCCAAGTATCTGGAGCCATACCCTTGGATGCAAATGTGTGATGTGCTGACTCTGTGAGGCACTAGCGAGTCCAAGACCTCAGACTTTGGGATCTGTATGGATTGTCAGTGACAAACTCTAAAATAAGCTGTGTAGCTGAAGTCAATAGCATTGCCTTCACAGTCTTTAGAAAGTACTCTTAAAGGGTAATTCCGGTATTTTTAAACCTGGGCCCTATTTTTACATATTTAGGGTCTAAATGACTAATGGGCACAAAAAGTTTTGGAATTTTGTTGCTGACAGACTCAGAAGTGTCTGAGAACATTATGAAAAGGATCCCTAGAGAGACGGACCTTTTTGCTAAAGAGTAAGATCCTTTTTGTTTAACCAGAAACAGGGGAAGTTACAGGAGTTGTTACAGGAAGACGACGGTGTTGCCGGCTGCTCAGGTTTACTTAACAAGGTCAAACGGCCTGTAAAGTATTTTGCACGGAAACTTTCCAGCAGCTAACTAGAACGTCATCTGAGCCACTGTGGAGGAGGAGAGTTGGGGAGGATGCAGAAAACCAGAGAGAGGGCGGGAAGATTTCAGAGGACTGCATGTCCCTCGGCCGACACCACAGCGATTGGTATTCACTGCGGCCAGGCGGCAGTGCCAGTGTGTGCTGCATCCCTTGGGAACATTAAGAATTGAAAAGTATCTTTCCTACTGTTCTTATCTATCAGCCTTCATTCCATAACGCACACTTGTCGTGCCACTCCAGCAAAATAAATTGCCGTCATGGAAACAATATGCTCCGGCAGACGCACTCGCTTCCTGGAAATGAAATGCCCCACAACCCACTGCTTCCAGGCGCAGGGGTCTAATAAAAAGAGGCTTCTGCTCCTGTTGATGTTTACCCAGGCTAATGTATTCTGGCCTGCTGTTTTTTTTTTATCGCTTTCTCCGACAAAATATGAACATTCATGCAGAATGAATAGAATTACAGCCTCTTATCATTGGCATAATGTTTGGCTGAAGTGCTCTCACGATGAAAAATGTCAGATAGTCAAGAGCAGTCTTTTCATTATTAAAAAAAATAAAAAAAATAAAAAAATCACCTCTCTCCTGCAGTGGAAGAAGAAATCAACTGCTTGGGGCAGCTACATCATGTGCAAACACAGTCACTGTTGCTCTGTGTGAGATAGAAGAGGCAGGACATTGATGGGTACTTTCATGTATTATGAACTCTACAGCACCCCAGTGACTGCCCAGTGGATGTTCAAATACACTCCGTGAGCTCTCCACAAAGGCCCAGAGGACTCCAGAAAAATTCATTCGGAATAATATATCAAAATCTGTGATGAATTCCACGGGGTACAGCAGTGTGTACGCAGGGCATTTCCATCCATACATCCATCCATCTATCCATCCACCTTGTTTGTGAGGCCCCGTTGCGTTTCCATGGCAGCCCTGTCAAAAGCGCAAAAAAATAATAATTCGCTGCTTACCCTCTATCTGGCCACCTGTTGTTACTGCCGCAACCCAATTGTTCATGCTATTCAGCTGAAAATGGGAGAGTGTGCTTTGCATGCAAGAGTGGCCACTGGATAATTTAACAGGTTTGTAAGTACTATTTTTATTTAATAATTGGTGGTTAAGGCTTTTGTGTTCAGCATTCACTTCACCATATAGCTGCATATTACATGAGCCCTTATTCAACACAGTTCTAAGTGCTGGCTGAAGCATGTGTGTGCTGCATGGGTAACTGAAATTAACTCCATCTAAGGAAAATGCTTTATGGGTTTTCCATTACAGGCTATTACTGGACTCTTACCAGACTCTTACCTGTGATCACTGCCTTTTGCACTCAACACAGCATGAATGCACATATAGTAGAAAGTGCTTTTTGTATAGTAGAAAGTGCTTTGTACTGGGCTCATTTGCTCCTTTGTATTGGAGTTGTTCATACAGTCCTTCAACAATGTCATGTATGTTTTGCTGTTTCAAACTACACAGGCTTTGCACTTGAATCACCAATTGCCTAGCAACCGCAGCCAGTGCCATAACGATCCAGTGAACAATTAGCAGTGTAGAATTAATAGTAATACTAAGGTCAGCACAGTTCCTTTATAACAGACACATTGTGGGCTAAAAACAATATCAGCTGTTCTTTGCTACTGTTGAGATGAGACATGACAATACAGCTTCAACCGGGGCGTCTAATGTTGTCTGAAAGCATATTACAGAGCAAACAGGTCATTTTTGTGTCCGTTTCAGGCTTGTTGTGGTTTCTACGTAACTAGAAAAGGAGCTCTCAGTTCATGGATCATGAAGCTGACCTCCAGGACATGTGTGTGATTACTGTCGGGCCCCCTTATTGGTCAAAAATTCAACAGCAAGACAAAAATTCTAAGACATTTTAAGAAACAGTGTCCTCTTTACTACTTTAGGAACTAGTTTTTACCAAAAAAAAAAAAGTCCCTAGGGAAATGTCGACAGTGTGTCGCGTGGATAACGCCATTTTTTCAGTGCTGTGAATGTACGGATCAGTGAGCAGGTAGTCAAAATAGTTTGTCATTTTCTCGTCTTTCTACTTTTAAAGCTACAACACGTATGTAGGTAAAATACACACTATCCGACTATATTTTCAGTGACATTAAGGAGGTTTTCAGGCATGTTCCATTCTCTGTAGGCGTGGTCAGTGAGTGCCCGGGTTGTTTCTATCAACCAAACAAGTCGGAACAACAAAGAGATGGAGATGGTGGACAGTGCAGGAAGGTAGTAACAAAAGCAGGATCTGTCTGCTGCCTCAGCGCCTGTGGAGGTTTTATAGATGCTGGTTCCCTCAGTCTCAGGACACATGCTGTTTTAAGGCAGACAGCTCATCAGGTTTTCGGGGCATGAACTTGACCAACTGAGGGGGAGAGGAGCAGGACTACAGATACACTTACTGTTGCCACGAGGTGAAAAGTTGTGTAGCGTAACTTTAAAGAAGGTATCCTCTTTTTCTGCCACATACAAAAAATTCTTCTCAAGCTATTTTTCCTTGATAAGCCTTCTTTGATCTTACTGGAACATTACGCAAATAGCAAAAGCCTGTGTTTTACTGCAAAGATATCCTCATTGTGAGTCTGAAAAACTAACCCCCTGTAGACTTGAAAGGTCGCTGTTCAAAGTTTGTAGTTTGCTTCTTCGGAGAGAACACAGGCAGTAGTCAGTTTTGATTCAAAGCAGTTAGAAAGGATTGCAATCCTGTTAAGTTTTCACAGAGGAAAAAAAAATAGTCCACAGAAACTTCTCAAACCACTCCTGCAGCGAAATCCAACTCTGACCATCTGTATGCTTAGTATGTTCCAAACCTCGGATTTTTGCCAAAATATGTCTAAATGCACTGCTTCCGTCTTAATCCTCATGCACCATCCTTTTGATCTCACAGGAGGGAGGGTGCTGCTCCATCCTAGCTCACTCATTGGCGACCCTGACACTGCACTTCCTGCTAACAAAATGTAGCATGGCTGAGTGTACCGCCATATCAAGATAAGCATGCGTTGACCAAAAGCAATAATGGGCAGGAGGAATTTAAACCAACAAAAGTGAGTGAGCTAAGAAAGAGAGATTCGGTCCACCACTTTGGTCCAGACGGAAATATCTCAACATCTATTGGATGGATTGTCATGGAATTTGGTACAGATCTCCATGGTACCCAGACAATGCAAGCTAATTCAGTGGTTCCCTGACTTCTTCCTTTTGCTCCACCATGAGGTTGACATTTGTGGTTTTGAGTGAAATGTCTTTA
This sequence comes from Macquaria ambigua, assembly GCA_008360985.2. Lineage (NCBI taxonomy): Eukaryota > Metazoa > Chordata > Actinopteri > Centrarchiformes > Percichthyidae > Macquaria > Macquaria ambigua. Next base: position 293,955 of record VMKM01000210.1, read on the forward strand.
CAACAATTGGATGGATTACGACGAGACATATATATTTTCCACAGCAAAAACTGTAACAACTTTGGTGATCCCTTAATCTTTCATCTAGTGCCATCAGGTGTATCAATACTTTGGTTCATGATCAAATCCCTGCAAAACTAATCAGCCTCCGCTTTTGTGTTTAGTGCTACTAAGCAAATAAAAGTAAAACTAATATGGTCAACATCACCATGTTAGCATTGTCATTGTGAGCATGTGAGCATGTTAGCATGCTAACATTAGCGTTTAGCTCAAAGCATCACTGCACTTGAGCACTTTGCTACAGTATCACAGAGACAGCTGTAGAGAGCAGGCTGTACACGCTTAAGTCTGTTTTTGGCCAAATAATCATATTAAGATTAACATACTCATGTATTAGCACATAGCATTTAGTTGCTTGTTGTGTTGTCTAATCATAACTAACAATTTGCTGCATTCAATCCCCAGACAGGCTACAAAAAAACTGTGTGAAGACAGTGAATTAAAAATGACCTCCTCACCTTCAATACAGCAAATAAAGTGAGAAGCAAGGCACTTAACCCCTGATAGCTCCCGCTGACTGCTCAGTGCAGTACAGCCTCAGTCTGTAGGACTGTACTGGGCAGCTCCCAGGTGTAAAGTGTGTGCAGCTGTGTGAATGTGTATCACAGCCAGGCTAAAGAGCAGGAGTACTACTGCCAGCGTCTTATCGTCTGTGGTTAAATAAAGGTTAAAAAAGACAAGTATCACTACAAATATAAACAGTAGGAAACCACTAGCTAAATTAACACAATTTGGTGTTCTGCTATAATTCTGCTACGTCACATTGAAAAACAGTCAAAAGTTATTTCTCCTGCACCCCCCGTTTCTTTTATAGGACTAAAATATCTCCAACTAATAGACAGGTTTTGAAAATACAAGGCTGGTGGGACAATTTGTGAAAGACGACAAGGTTGGAATTTTGTAATCTTTGTTTGAATTTTGCAGTAGAGAAGAAAACGCGACCTTGACTGCAAGTTACAGTACAGAAGGTCCTTGTTGAAAAACTGGGCATCCATACTTTCTGTTTCAGCTATTCATTGTTTAAACTATATGTTTGCACACCTTGCTGCAAGCTGCTTTTCTCAATGCATAAGATGCATTGGAAAAGATGCACACATTAAAAGAAAATTATGAAGGTAAAGGAGGTATACAATGTGCAGAAAAGGTTCTTAAAGTATTTAATCAGAATGCAAAATGCTGATTTACATCTCACAAATATGTTGACAGTAGCATACTCAAAAGATAGTGGTAGATGTCTCAGCGTACAGACAATCAGAAGACCATTTCCTTAGCTTGTTGCATGCTCACCATCCTCCAGTCTATCATGCCGCTGATGATAATTACAAGCAGTCATAATAATCATACGGTTCCAATAGCTCAAGCACACCCATCAATTCAGCTTAACGCTCCTCCATAGAGTCTCTTCACATTGCTTTTCTGGATACAAAGCTTGACATTTCAATTCGAGCCAGGCACTCCAGTTGCCGAGCAGACAATTACTGGCAAGGAGAATGCACTGAAATAAGGATAATTCTCAAACAACAGCCACCAATGAACCAGTCGGCGATCCTGAACGAATTCTCAGGTGCGCCAAAACAGGCGCGGCAATCGATGGAGACGGAGGAGGCAGTCGGCTCTGACGGACATGCTTAGCGGGTCACAGCTAATGAGCCCTGATGCAGAGGCTCGAGGGCTGTCAGTGAGGCAGCAGAGTTGACCCGATGCAGACGGATGAAGGTACCGCATTCACACATGTACGCAAGCCTCAAATTCAGCTTCACTTTGATTTTGCTCTCCACCTCATGGAAATTATATTTGAAGAGAAGCATAATTAGCATAATTAGCCAGGAGACAACATGTACTGTGAAACAGAAGTCACACAATCTAACGTAAACACACACAAACACATGAATAAAGTACTAATAAACCCCACAACAAAAAGTGTTTTATAGGTCTGATGCAGCATTTTTTGAATTCATTATCATGAGGAATCTGGAGGAAACACTACCAAAGCAGAATTGATATTTCAATAAAGAAAAACATGCATTCTCTGCCCTCCTTTCTTTCTCTTCCCTCCCTGTTCCCTCCTCCCCCTACCTTCTAACTTGCTGCTGCCTCCACCTGAAAATAGCCCAGAGAAAGTGCTCTCTTCTCTGACAAGCCAGGAGCAGTTTGCTCTCCTGTCAAGCTACAGTGGAAAGAAAGGTTGATGGTGTGTCTCCTGCGAGTGTGTCGGAGAGAAGAGAAATGTGTGCATTAGCCTCTGCCGGTGCATCGAATTTGAACAGAGAGACAGAACCGGTGGTCAGTCTCTTTCTAATGGATAATGTGTATGTGTATGTGTAATGTCAATGAGTAAAGGTAAGCTCACAGTGTAAGGGCCTCCGAGATGCCTTAACATGAGACACTCCTCACTGGAAAAATAATTGTTTAAACGCTTACATAAATAGTTCAACATTTTGGGAAATACTTTTTTAGAGAGTTAGATGACATTACTGTGCGTTACATACAGTGACTGAGCTGGGAGGCGATTAGCCTAGCTTAGCATTAACACTGGAAGCCGGCTTTTAAGGGGAGTTACGCGCTGTAACTATTTCTCGACGAGCAGTTTGTCCATCCACCCAGTACTTCTGTAGAGTGTCTACAGTGACAACGGTGGTTGCCTGGCAACCTCACTGTGACAACAAGACTCCAGGAAGTCACTGCACACGGCTGTTGTTAGCCAAGGAATAGTTACAGTTACATCAATAGTTAAAATCACAAACTTTAATCTTTAGATTTCTGTTTGTGTACACATTGAACAGAAAAAGATATGTGTTAATAAGTGAGCTGTAGATGTGTTGGTAGGCATATGTTTTAACTTTGGGCAGAGCCAGGCTAACTGCCCGCAACTAGTCTTTATGCTAAGCTTTATTCTGTGCTAATTACTTCACCTCCAGCTCCACTCTCAACGTAGATTCAGAGAGTGGTATAGCCTAGATTCACTCAGCCAAATAAGCATATTTTCAAAAAAGGTTCAACCAAAATTGTACATTTCCCTGGAAAGTAACCTCTTGCAATCGTGCAAATGATGCTGTCCCTCCGTAGCACAGACGGAGGCAGTGTAACATTGTTATACAGTAATACTGCTGCAAAATCTTTTAGGAAAGAGTTAATATTTGGGTGTAAAAAGTGTTTAACTTTGACAACAGAGACTACGGTTCACGTCCTGTTTTTCAACAAACAGTAATTGTTGGTTGCTTTTAACCATAAAGGCAGTCTTTCTCTAACCTCAACCATGACCACGATCCTTCGCTAACCTCAAACAAGTGGTTTTAATTGCCTAAACTTAGCCACACTTTAACCACAGGGGTGGGGGATCACAAAATGCTCATATTACTATTTTTTCCTGCGGTTTGTTTGGAAGGCACTGACAAACGAGTCATTTTTCCATTTAGGTATGAGGACATAGTCATAACTCATAAATAGTGACTTGAAAATTGTGAATTAGCATGAGTTGATTGAAGCACTTTATGAGTGATGCACTAATAAAAAGTGCCTGGTGTACTATAGCATGAAATACAGAAGCACAATGACTCTGTTACAATGCTCTCTTAGACTGAAGAGGCAAGTACTACAGCGTAGCCACAAGAATGTACTTTCAGAAATCTAAGAGACGCTTGTCGTTGTGTGGGGGTGTGTGACTCTGCTCCTCTCCTCCTTTACTACAATAAAGAGAGCAGCAGAAGGTGAAGGGAGAATTGCGAGTTGGGTCATGAATTGAAGGTGTCTGGCAGGAGAGGGTAAAGGAGAAAAGCTACTGCGAGAGAGTCTGAGATGGAGTTTTGCGCTTGCCGTTCAATTACACTGACGCTGGTGGGGATTGTACGCACTCACGCGTACGCTGATGTCAATAGGCAGAGGGAAAAAAAATAGTTAACATGGATTTTGTTCATGCAGAATGCCTCTTGCACTGGAGTCAATAGTGTATGTCAATTACTAGAGGGTAAAGCTATCGATGCTGCTTTGTCAATTTGTCATCTAATTATGCCAGACTCCATAGCACTGTTCAAACTTACAGCGGAGAAGTTGTAATTAAAGGTATGTTGATTTGGTGGAATTGAAGCAAAAAACACATTGAGAATAACAACATTCTGTGGCTTAATTATATTTTCCATTAGCCTCCCTAATTGTGTTACTTTTTGGTTAAAAATTTCTACAGTAGTTCTAGTACTAAATAATAAGTCCTAAAAACTTTACTAACAGTAGCATAATAATTCTAATGGTATAAACCCTCAGATCTTTATTCAAAGTACGCTCCTGTAGTTCTTTTAAGCTATAAATTTGATTGTCAGATTTGATCCATATTTATCTTTAAATGTTCACATTAGAACTTTTTATTTCTTTTCATTAAACCAAAGACAGGAGTTCGTGCTGTCAGCTATGATGAAGCTGGTTAGCAGGCAGTTATAAAGAAATGAAGCGTCTGACACCTTTAAGCACCGCTGTGACAGCCGCCATCAGAAAATAACACTCATTACTATTAGTGAAATGACAGAAGACGAACTTTTAAATCTATTCAGTCATTCTTGTGAGCACACAGACTAGCAAAATACTTATTGGAAAGTTGTCAACCAGTCAACCTTACTGCCTGAGAGCAACAAGGTAACTATTTCTCTACACACAAAAGAAACCATCGACCTCATGAAGATGGATTACGCCGCTGCAAGATAGCTGTCGGCCGGATTTTGAAAATGTAGGAAATGACGAGGTACACACTGATCGTTCAAGGGTGGGTACTGATACAGAAAGGTGCCTTAAACTAAATAATGCATTGTTGTTGTTAAGAGAAAGGCTGGTTCATAAGTTCTACAGTCTGTAGGGTGTGCAACATCACAATTACAGCATGCAGGAAAAAACCTGCACTGAAGTAAGAACCAAGAGGGAACACTGGTTGCTAATGTAATGATTCTGTAGCCATCTGACATATTCTGGGAATAAGCACAGCACTTCTTCTAATTTAGTCCAGTACAAATTTAGTTTGATCCTGACCTTGAATGAAAAGGCTTGCACTAAACTCTAATAGCTTGTTCAACCAGCAGGACCACAAACCACCCTCTCAAAATCAATGTTGCCCCCCTACAATAGGGGGGAAAGTACATTACGTCCAGCCGCTCAGAATCACACACATTGTGATGAGTTCAGGCATCCGAGGAGATGCATCTTTACTGTCCACTCTCTGTGTAGAAAATGTAAACACCTTGTTTTACCGTCAGGATGCTGTCTGTCTTCAGAAAACACAGTGAAATTACAGGTAATGAAGTGGGAGACTGTTGCGTCGTCACGCTCCTCATAATGGCAGTGAGAAAATGTCCCTCACAGTGCAAATTTAGTTCCAGGAACACACTTGATGTTGTTTTATGTTTCAGAGCATTCAAGCATGTTCAGTTTTGGAAAACATCCTCAAACGCAGGCAAACAATGTTTGTGCCATGGTGGGCCATCAAAGAGCCCATCAACACTGATTTCAAGTATGAACTTGAGAATCTTTTCTGACAAGAGGAACGTTTCAGGCGTTGCATGATTAAAAACTGTTGCAAGTTTTAGTAACACCTCTCACTACTCAAACAGAACAGCATTATAAACACTTAGGCATTTGGTTAGAGAGAGAAAAACTCATGTTGAACATATTGCTCAAAAATAAAACATTCAAATTGGATTCTTATACTGAAACAGAGTTTTTTTCTCCTTTGAAAACATAAAAACCATTAAACAGTCTACCATGCTGTCTACACTGGATTATAGAGACATCCTGGATGCTCATGCTGCTGCCGCTACCCTTAAACCACTGGACGATGTCTACCACAGTGCCATTTGATTCATTGCACAAGATGGCTATCACACTCACCACGGTGACTTATATGAAAAGGCTGGATGGTCATCTCTGGTGTCTAGAAGGCATCAGCATACCTGTGTCTTCATTTATAAAGGTCTTGCTACCTAAGTTGCAGAGATATTTTACATCCTTAGTTGAGTTCAGAGATAATAACCATGACACCAGATCACAGGATGGGTTGGCTTTAAAAGTTCTTCATACCAACTTTGAACTGGGGAAGACTGGTTTCCGGTGTTATGCACCCTACTACTGGAATGAGCTGCAACCCAGCTTGAAGTTAGAGACACTTATTCCTCTTAGAGACTTTAAAGCTTTACTAGCTTATATCTCTAATACTTTTTGTAATTGTTTTAATTAGTGTGGCCGTGTGTGTGTGCGTGTATGATGGTTGTTTTGAGTGAATCAGATTTTTCTTGTTGTGAATGTGTGTATATGTAATTTGTTCTCAGGTCTCTCTGGCAAAATAAAGCTCAACTGATGTAACTAAAAGGCTTAAATATCCCTATAGAAGACAAGGAATTGTAATCTTTTATGTGAGCTAAGAAAAGGAAGGCCACGTGACTCCCTGAGCGTCTGCTATCAAGGGGACCACTTCAGAAGGGCCCGAGTCATTTATGCATTTTTAAAAGGGGGTGAAGCAAAGACTCCTGAAATAAAATTTGGTAACTTAATCTCAAAGACGTACTGAGGGAATGAGGTTGCCTTGAAATCTGATCTCCTGGATGGCTGGCGGCCGGAGACCAAATATAGGCCCGGTGCTTCGGTCGTAATTGGGAGTTTTATTGATTTCCGGGCCTGTCGTCACGCCTGAGGTGACCTTTTGTTTGAGAATAATTGCTCTATTAGAGGGTTTATTCAGGCACCTGCTGGGTATCTCAGACACTATTATTGTCCAATAAGAATCCCCAGGCAGTAAAGCAGTGACCCTGTGCTGATATGTAGGGTGGACAGAGAGAGTCTGACTTTCTGCACTGCAGGGGCTTATCATCAAATGAGAACACAGGACCGTCTCGGTACATTCGTGGGTTAACGTGAGCTCTAATACTGCTGGGAAGCTTGATAAGGTTTATAACATCAATTGCTTTCGTTGCATTGCTTCATTTCAGAGAAGCGGCAAAAATCATTCACTGCGCTGTTGGGCACAAACTATCGTAGAATGAAATGTTTATACACATAGGAAGCACATGAGAAATAACCGCCTTGTTGTTATCGAATGTCCATGTAATGAGTTTTACAAAATACTGGGTACAGTGTCATAAAACCAGCACCATGTTTTCTACACCATCAACAAAATGTCTGGTTCTCAACAACTCTAAATATAAAAGGGTGCTTCTCTACCACTACTGAAATAAGTGGAGCCCCATTAAAATGTAGCGCTGGCTCTCTGAGGGTTCACACCAAGTGTGATCGGCGCAGAGGCAACCGAGAGTTAGAAAGGGTTACCAAGGTAACTTTCTCAGGCTGTGGTTGACCTTTTGGGTGGTTTTGGCACACTGGCCCCCTCGACCTCGAGAGATGTCTGAGAGAACTGTAAGCCAACAGAGAGTCAATAATCAAAACGAGAGCCGAAGAATACTGTTTATCTTAACATAGCCATCCCTTGTTATGTACTATTTGGTTGTGCCAAAAGGGCAAATGTCAAAAAAATAAATGAGAGCATACTTACAAAGTCATATAGTGAAATTATAACGTCTAATGTCATGAGTGCACGTCGTAAATTAAATGTATTTTGCATCAGTTTAATCAGGATTTATTTCATATCTATACGTGAAAAGGGTATAAACCTTTCACTTTCAAATGTAAGGTGGGAGGGCATTTCAGTTCACCCTCAGAGGAGACATCGATAAGGCTTTCAATGTGCCTGCTATCCTTTCACATTTCCTAAATTCCCTAAGAGTGAAGGTGTGTTGAAAAGCCAGTTCGCATATCGTATTTTAAATCTCTGTGCCTTACAACATGAAGACAGAAGACGTGCACAGTGTGTTATAAAAAGAGAGGTGGAAGCGTTGGTATTTATCATGTTCGAATCAAGCTAGGGACCTGGTTGTCACAGATAGCTTTGAAGCCGTGCTAGCGGGGCCTGGGGAAAAAGACTGATGAACAGGAAGGTGAGAGTTTGTCATTGTGGTCTAGACGTCAAGCTTTCCCTGACTTTCTGCTGCGAAAAGCGTCATGCTCCGTGTTCCCTCTGGCACCGAAACCGAACACATTCATTAAGTCTGGGCATAAACAGTTATGACTCACACTTGGCTGTTTGTTGTCATGCCATCACTCTTGCTTGCTCTTTTCTTTAGAGCACAGCTACAGAGGCATTTTCACACGCTGACTCGTTACTAGCTAGCTCTGGTCACACTACACACACTTATTGAAACCGCAGCACCGCAAGAAACATGAATTAAAAATGCGTGTTTTAAACCTCCATTGAAAATTGTAGGCATGGCCTCTTTGTGCATCCAGTCACAGTCAGTGTGTGAACACTCCTGTTCAATGGTCTAATGCTCTCTAAGGCATTATATTGCCACAAAGAAGACATCGGCATACACGTTTTCAGTGTGATGAAATTGATTTTCAACACGTTCTTTGTTCCCTATTGACAAAAACACATCAGAGAATCTCTAAGATGCTGTTCACTTATTGGAGCCAATTGGTTCTCTCTTGCAAGAGCGTGTCCCCCAATCCAAATCCTACCACAATATAAGAACACATTGTCTTACGTTTACCTGCACAACATAAAAACTAAAGAAGAACCCCCCACTTTGTAGGACTGTGGTCTTTCTGTGTAAAACTGCAGGCTCTCCCGACTACTTCAAATACATTGGACAGATATTCCAACTGGGATGTATATGTGGGAAAATGTATCTGTTTAACCTAAATTTAGCCTTAAACAGTAAGCCTTAACCCTATAAGTTGACACAAATAAAGACTTTAAATATAGTTGACACAAACTTAACCTTAAAGAGTAACTAAACAACAGGCTGAAAAGCAGAGTTTCAAGTCTGTAGACCATGAACAACAAAAACAATACTGCCTCACAAGCAACACCATCGGCATAATTGCATGGCTGCATGTGCACGAGTGCACTGCGCGTTAACGTTAAAGATTCAGTCAAACTGTGTGATCAGCCCGAGTGATCGATTGTCAGAGAGAGGCGCCGTGTTCACACACACATGGCGAAAGAGGGAGACGAGTGTGCCACGCAGAGACAGAGAAACAGCCGCAGAGACAGAGGTCAAAACCACTTCAACGACTGCAAAAGTTGCGAGTAAAGTGCACTTTACAGGAGCTGTCCGTTCAGCACCACAAAACCACACCACAAGGCAGAAGACCAGAGATGAAATTAGACCTATAATAGTGGCCTAACATATAAAATATATAATTTCATTTTTTCTTACCTCATGGGTGTCCTACATTAGCCTTCCACTTGAAATTGTATTTTTCCTCGTATTTAGAAGCACGCAGCAGCTCTGGATTTAGTAGTGCAGAATCACCCTTTCACAGCAGGCATTAGATACTGGGATGGAGAGCGCGAATGAGACTTCCTCCTGTACTTGTGCAACAACACAGCGCTCATCATACAAACTGTCCATGTTTATTCCTGGTTGTGGCAGAGCGAGAGCCTTTCCTTTCCCCGTGTTTGTCAGTTCTGTCTCTCTGTGTTTGGCATAGGCTCCCCTTGTATGAGTATTTCATTTGCTACTTTTAAGATTTTAGGTTCTTTTTCAAATTTAAGTTGTTAAACTTGACTCCAAATGTCTTCATGTATATGTGATAATTATACATGACAGAATACGATCTTTAAAATGGTAAAAGGTAATTGAATGAACGCCCTAAGGTCTGAGAGGCCAATAACTTTAAGAAGCAAGTGTTCTCATATTGGAATCACTCAAGTATAACAATTACTGTTCATTTTGATATCTTATTGGCCTGAAGCCACTCAAGGGTCAGTGACAACAGATAATAAATGTGTGATATAAAGTCACTAAATATCTTTCTAAGCTTCAATCAGACCCAAAGGTTACCCAGGAGTGTAGTTTTTTCTGCTTCTTCTTCTTCTGTGAAAAGATAGCAAATGACTGAGTGGGGGAGAACCTGTATTTCACTGATATAAGCAGGGGTGGAACATATAACTCAGTGGCAATTGACAGCACCCCGAGGATCACTGAAATGAGATAATAAACTCCAGAGTGCAAACCCAGGGAATGTGTGGACTTCTAATTTCTAAAATGGTAAAGAAAGGAGATTCAATCATGCTGTGTAACTGCCACTTCTTGTAGAATCACTCTTTTAGTATCTCTGCTTGGTCATATAATGCAAATGAATGATTACTTAAGTAGGCAATTTTTATTCTAGAATATTTTTCATTATTGGCACAAACAAGCAAACTCTATGGAATAGCAGAAAATTCTCTGTTTAGTAATCGACTTGTCTACATGCATATTCCATCAGGCTATGAACTGTGCCATTTCCGGAGAATGAATAGATTATGAAAACACTTTAAAATGTGTGTGGGACTGACTTTCTGTAGTAATTAGCACCCTGCGTAGAATGCCAATTCCAGCAAAGTGTCGATGTACCACATTTTCATATCAGCAGAACAATAGCCAAATCAAAAGGCCCAATCAAGCTTCCTGTGGCGTTTGATGTTCGAACAAAGTCGGACGCTCATTTGCTGGAACACTCTGAAATTAGGGCTGCATGCTCGTTTGCCAGAATGAGACGCACATTAGCCGAGCATTTGATTCAATTTCAGTCGCTAGTTAACAGAGGAAAAGCACAAACAAGATGGTGACACAATTACTGATTTAATATTATTTTCCCCCTACTCGCTTTGTCTGTTTTTAATCTGTGTGTTTTCTTTGCACAAAGCTGCATACTGAGCTACAGCATCTCCATAGAAACCAGGCTGCCGCTGGGCGTTTGGAGTGTGCCCAGCAAATGTCATGATGAAAGTCAGTATTTCAGGGATGGGCGCTAAACACCACTGAGGAGACATGTAATGGCTGCCAATATTTTGAGCGTGGAAAATCAGCAGGGGGTTGACATTGTCGCCTCTGACCAATTCCCTTCCACCCAGACTTATCTTTTATAGCTGGAGGAAGCAGGAGTGGGATGAATGCCAGCCGATAGGCAGTCCAGGACAGAGCTGACAACATGCCTGTCTGACAGACGACAGGGACGCGTGCTTTTCAAGTAGAGAAGGATGATGTTGCAGCGGGCCGCCTACTTTCACGCTCCCATCACCATAATGTGATGAGTTGTCACATTAAAATCCTCCAGTTGGTCAATTTGGAGCACCATCAGTATTCCGCGGCGGTGAGAATTATTGCAGCCATAACAATAACACTAAAGGTTCGAGGCGATAAATGTCAGCAGGAACACTGGTTGGAAGACTAGGCGAGGCTCTGAAAAGCAAGCTCATTCCTCTAGGCCTGCGCCAGGCTGAGCAGACACACGCCAAGATTTGGGCACAGCCTTTAGCTCCCTGCGGGCTACTGAGTGGCTCTATGTGCTTTGCACTTTGCATCACTAAAGGAAGTGGGAAGGAATTTGTATCTATTTTTAAGGACTCTGCAAAATGAGGGTTTTAACAACCTATACCAGACGTTAAGGGCAAAGTCTGAAGCCAGAGCTTAAATAAGACAAAGCTAATGACATACCAAGCTCACCTCAGTTGTGTGTATCACTTTGAGCTGTCACACTTCCCCAGCACTGGCACAAACAACCCCTAGCAGCATGTCCAATGAAGCTGGAGCACCAGCTTCTCCTAATTTCGCATCTGAGCCTACAGGCAATTACCTGCTTATCGTTCGTGACTAGCACTCGCTCTTCTGAATGTTTGTCACCGACATGGAGGTGGCGCCGAGACGACAGCAGGACCCGAGGGGGGCCGACGCTGAACCTGGCAACGCTCAACGTTTCAATTAGAGGCTCGGCAGAACATGGCGGCTCCTGATCGCCTTCCCGCTCCACAGCTCTGGGCCCCTAATTACAGCAGGTCGATAAGGCCAGAAAACACAGCTCGAACGGACTGAGGCGAGGCGCAGATAAACACACGCAAACGAAGACAAGAATACAGAGACATATTAACTTACACACCGATCCACCTATGCTATATATAGTGCAGAGATACAGGCTGACACACCCCTGACAGTCTGAAGCATGATTAATCGGACTTGCTCACCATTTTCGCTCTGCATGCAAAAGGCCCCTGCAACCACAGAGACTGGAAATTTCTGGTTCAGAAACCTATTGTCAGGTACCTATAAAGAAATATATTCTAACATAAATTATTCTAAATGCATTTTGCTTATTTACCTCCTTATGAAACCACGCTTTTCACCTGAATACAAGGGAGAGAGGAAAGAAAGCTTTGGTTTAAAATTCTTGGCGAGTTGCTTCATTTATGGAAATATGACCACTCAGGTTGATGCAGAAAAAGCTGAACAGAGTTTAATGGGAACTATATGCATATTCTGTGCTGACTTCCATAGCTTAGAGACACCATTAGAATACAACAAAGGAAGATACCTAACAGAAAAAATGCTGACCTTTTCCTAAATGAGGAGGTTTTACACACCGTTTGGAAACTCCTCCTGAGGTGTTTACACTCAGCCGCAGACACGCAAACAGACACGCACAGACCATTAGCGAGATGGAGGATTGTCATGACATTTAGTCTGACCGTTGCTCCAAACACTGAATATTTATTGCTGTATTAAAGCAACCCCCCTCCCACGCGTTATAAGCCATTTCGGCAAAGAACATTTAAATCATGACAACAATCATGATGAATCGCTGTGGTGGCTGCCGGGCAATCTCGCCTCTAATCTCCACTTCAGACCCCAACATCATGGCTCGATTGTTCATAATTGCCCTTAAGATGAACTATGGCAAAAACATTAGGGGCATCCAATTCTCCTCTAAATCAATCTTCCATTCCCTCTTATCAGTCAAGGGCACTCGGCAAACAGGAGGAATTGGCCTATTATCTATTTGCATTCCAAAAGTGAATCATCTCGTCACTCTTTGCTTTTCCAAACCTATTTTGGCCGCGCAGCTTATCTCTCTCATTAAGAAGTGGCTGTGCTGAAAAGGTACAACCCAGTTAGAGGGAAAAATGAAAAGGAACTTAAGTGTACGTGATAACGGTGGATGACTTGAACACCATGTTCGATTCACCACAGGAGAAATCTATGCGCAAGTGAGGAAATGAAATCACAATAAGTCTGATACATAAGGTGCCGTTGTGTGGTTTCAAATTAAATCTGTGTATTGCCTGAAGGAAATACACTCCAGTATGTCAATCTGAGTTGGAAGCAAAGTAGCTAGAAGCTGGCAAGAAAATCACAAATTCAAATAATGCAGAGAAGGTACAGGGATGAGTTCCATATAACCTTGTAGATATATAAAAAAAAAAACAACTGCCTCCTGGGAGGTTTCTATTTTTTGCACTTTACATTTTCAGCATTTTGCTTACTCTTATACAGAATTTCTCACCCTGAGGGAGCAGGTGGTGGGCCAGTCTCTTCCTTAAAGCTTGGTGACTTAGGGATAACTCGCAGGGCAAGATGGTAAACTACTGTGTCAGGTGAGCTAACCGCTAACAAGCTAACCAGCCGGGAACGAGTGCTAGTCAATCACTATAGTTCCCTAAGCTCTCTGTACTGGGTCATTTACTCCTTCTGGCCTTTTGTTCTCAGGATTGCACATAATTTCATTCAGTAAAGAGTTAGTGATTGAATGAAATGATGCAAACAAACAAAAAAAACCCTCCAAAGCTAGCAAGCTGGTTAGCTTGGTTGCTCATGAGAAAATACGTTCACACAGTTTATTCAGAAGAAGTACTTGTGCCATCGACTCTTGTCTCATAACTGCAAACCATTCCTCTTTTGTGGAGCCATTGAATCTCCAACAGAGGAGGTTAAATAAAAGTGGGAGGTTCAACAGCTAATAAACATTAGCTAAATGTTAGCTTCCTCCATTTTGGACATTCAAGCTGTGCTAAAAAGGTTAGCACTGCCAAGATGGTTTGATATTAGTCAACAGCACATATTTGCTATCAAAGTTCACCAAAATTGAACTCTTTGGTTCTTGGGATTTACTTATTATTTACTATACTTTGTCCCCACAAGTGAATCTACTAATCAAAGCCGTTCCAATGAAATAACTGATTTTGCCGCAAAGTTTTACCGTTTTAGATGTGTGACCAGGCCTTTACACATGCTACGCAGGCAGAGCAAATCTGCATTCACTATGGTATAATCTGTAACCATGCTGTAATGGGACTTCCTGGCTGACCAACAGGTGACCTTCCAAAACACGTTTTGGTCACTTTCACAACGGACCACTTATCACATTACCAGTAAATTGGCTCATGAAGAGGGGATGAATCTATATTAATGACATCAGACAGTGGCACTTCTGGACCAACAGATACAAATGCACAGATACACCAATGTGTAAAAAGGAAACTATAGTGTGCTGAAACTCCATCACTGCAGCGATGCTTTGTAGCACAAACTGCAGGCAAGTTCATGCAAAAACACAAAAGCAGGTGCCGTGCAGATGATTCCTCGTCGTCCCGCTGTGTTTTGCGTGCAAGTTGCTACTTTAATTAACATCTGCTTAAGCACTTATCACTTGAGCTATTCATCAGCAGGCCACTGAGGCAGCAGCTCTACCACAGCGAGGTGAATGAAACAAAACACGGCTGATTAAAAACCACACTTGTTTTCTCAGTGCAAGATTACACAAAAAAAACCCTAAAATGTTCAAGTCAAATATAATCAATTCTACAATATTTAAACCTTTCACCATCCTGACAGAGCATGTTCCTGTCTGACTTTTTCCTCTCATCAATATCTTGACTTTCAAGTGAGCATCCTCACATTTGCTTGAATTTATCAGCTCATGGCAGACAGGTACCGTTTCAAATAAACAACATTTTATCAATACCTGACAAGAGCACATCCTCGGAAACCTTACTTGAGATTTATGTGACATTCAGTACATGGAGGTTACTCAGTAGGTATCATAGTATCTTAGAAGAAACATAAGTATATAAATAAATACAGTAGTCCTTGTCACTTTTAACTCCACTGTTGGCCTGGTGAGGATGTAGACAGCCATGTTTCCTTTGGTACACATAATGACACAAGATACCTCTAGTCACCTGCCAGCAAAGAGTCTAATAGGGAGAAAACAGCTACAGATAAGCACGAAATAAAAAATATGACTTGGAAGCAACAATAAGCGACAAAGTGAGTAAAACCTACCATCCTACCTACGCTGTGGCTTGAAATTCCTTTCTTTGGCCCTTGGATGTGTCTCTTCAGGAACACCTGCAGGCTACTCCGCTCAGCTGTTTCTCAAGCTGCCTTGATGGCCTGATCGGAGGTTTTGCCTTTGAATCCCCCTCCCCAAAGTCCTATACTGCTCTGCTAGTATGAGATGCTACAAAATCAACTTTAACAGGGCAGACCTTGCTTTTCAGCTCAGCTCTCACGGTAACTAAGTCGCTCTCTTTAGCACGCATTACCTACTAAGGCTTCCCAAGAGTCACACCGAATGTGAAAAAGCAGTAAAAAGGGCGATTATTGGGCTGGATGGTGGAGGCATCTCCGCTGAAGTCTTCCCCATTAAATGTTGGGTGCTGTGATCCTGCTTTAAGGCCACAGTGGGCTCCAAATGGCTGTGAGAAGTAACCATAGGAAATGGGTGGGAAATTCACTTTTTAAAATATGAACATCTACCAGCCAATGTCAGAAAAATTCACCAGCCACTCAATAGTAAATCATTATTTTGTGTCTGACATCTGCCTGGCTGGTGGCTGGTGCCATTTTCCATCCCTGGAAGTAACTGAGAAATCTGAACTTGGAAAATCGTAATTAATCATGTAATGTGACATCGTTAATCTGCTCACAGCACACAAATGTTTACCAATCCAGTGCGTTTATGAAATAAATGAAGACAAGAAAGCCACAGAATCTGAGTTATTGAGCATGAGTTTTGGTGAAAACTGGACTTTCTGTGTCCATATCAAGCAATTTAATTCCTGCAGGTACTTAGTGCCAAATTTGCAGGTCTGTTACAGCACTCTTTATAATTGGTCAAAGTTGAGTGTATTTTGACAACAAAAAAAGTGCTAGTTTAGCTTTAAATTAGTCCAAAGTGTCTCGCCTCTGTAAGTGCATTACTGCACTCCACCCTGACTCGACCTTTCACACCTTCAGAACCTCCACCCTGTTGCAGTAATGAGGGTTAGTGGTGTGACTCTCTCTCTCTGTGCTGCTTCTAGCTGATTACTGGAGGGCTGCTGCTGCTGTTGCTATCTCTGGTGAGCTGCCCTCTATCTCCGTCCTCTGTCTCCTGGACCACAAGCCCTGCCAGCAGACCATCAATCAGGAGGCCACAACAGGACCTCACGTAATCACAGGGGCTGTGTATGTTTGTGTGTGTGTGTGTGTGTGCGTACACCACATGTAGTGTGTGTGTGCGCCTGTGTGCATGCATGCATGTCTATGTTACATTGCCAATTTTACAACCTAATGTGCTTGAAGCAATTTTTCACTGTGCTGGAGCTTCACGCCTCAGGAAACTGACAGCAACCATTTACTATTTACTGGCGTTCCAGCATCACCAGCTCCCTAATCTGGTCGGTAATTACAAAAAAGCTCAGTTTCTGCAGGTGGTTACATCCATTTTTGCTCTAAATTCTCAAAATTAAGTGATTCAATTAAGATTACAAATACCTAGTGCAGACGGTACCATCAACCAAGTATTCATCAAACTATAAATGTGTATAAAAGCTAATAAGCCGAAGCCAAATTTGTATCAACAATGCAACAAAAGATTATTTTAATTATTGTTTAGTCTGTTGATTATTCTTTTATTTAATGATTTAAGTCATTTAATAGGATTTGTCTTCTCTTTGGTATGCTATCATAAATGAAAATATCTTAAGGTTTAACACAGTTGGTTGGACAAGTACTTCGTCGCCATGGGATCTTGGAAATTATGATTTTTCACTGTTTTCTGATGTTTTGTAGACTCAGCAATTAATTGATTAGTTGGAAAAATAATCAGTAGATTAATTGATATTTCAGTCTATAAGTTGTCCATAAAAGCTCAATGTATCATGTATCATTCATGTATCTTTAAATTGCCAGTTTTGTCCAAGCAACAGCAACCTTAAAATTCAATTTACAAATCCTCACATTTGAACATTTTTGTTAGAGGAATGACGAAAGATGAGTCAAAATGATTTTATCCTTTGATTCGGTATTCGACTGATCACGTCAGCGTTATGTAATATTACTTCAAAGTCCGTCAGTTGCTTATGCTGATGTTAGTGCCTACATACATAGCCAGTACTGCATGTGCAGAATATGCAGGGTAGGACTGGCGAATCTTTGGCTGCCTCCGAGGGTGTGACTGACAGTCTGCAGCTGAATCACAGCAGGGGAAGATTGTCTGCTTGGCAGGATAAAGCCAAGTGTCCCTCTCACCTTTTCTGTCATCTTTAGACAGGTGCAGCGCACAGGTGGAGGCTAGCAGCGACAGAAGCCGTCTAAAGTTACAGTTTGTGTTAACAGACTGGCTCGAAACAAGGATAACACAGAAACTTGACAAATTAAAACCTTATTCTTGCATGCGTCAGTAAGCAGCAAGACTGAACTTTGTCTGGTCTGGTTAAGTTCAAGGTCTGAAAATGATATAATATCAGGGTAAAACATGATAATCTCCAAAAGTAGAGTCCTTTTTGTAGTTTTATTCTTTCAAGCAATGACACAATGAAAACTTACTACAGTCAGATTATTTTCCTAGTGCTGCAGGAAAGTGCTTGGGTATACTGTTGTTGTAGGTGTTATATTTTATATGTATTAAAAAGAAATGTGCCATTTCCAAAAGTTTGAAAAGTGACATTTATTTTTCATCTAATCCACAAACTTTCAAAGATTTCCAATACCTGTGGGGACCCTTGTAAAAGGTGTCCGTCAATGCAAAATTGCAATACTGCTCAAACTTGCTGTCTCTCTACTTTAGGAGGTGTTTGTCAACACTGACATCAACAGAGCACAATAGAAAATGAGTGAATCATGAAATACTGATACTCAAAAAAAAAACTCCATTGTTCGCTCAGTTATTCGGGCAAGTCTGTAAAGCTCTTGTACCTCTGTGGAGGTGGGTCAACAGATGCTCCATCATCACTGACTGACTGACTGATGGAGGTTGCAAAGAAAACAGAGCAGAGCCACCCTGCACCGCGCTAAAATGCAACAGTGTCTCCAGCCTTCAGACTGGAGAGACAGTTTAACTGCGAGCTTTTCTGAAGAGGTCAGACGCTTTAAAAGGCGTTTTATTAAACAGGTAGAAAGCATGAGCGTGACACGATGATTTAAAGGCGATTAAAACTGTTGATGTGAACACCAGTCCTACATTTGCAGGCCTTTACATGTGCACAATCTGATTCAAGTTGGGCTAATTGAGCTGATTTGCGTGTCCTACTGCAAGGTGAAGCGCACTGGATGTAAAGGAAAGGTGGAGGCGCACTGGATGTAAAGGAAAGCACAAACCGCTCGTTGTCTCCCGCGCGTAAAGTCACTGAATAATGATCACTGCTTAATAACTGTGCACGAGGCTGCAAAATCCTCCAGTCGTGATGAACTGACTGCACAGCACCTGGTATCACTTCCAAATTGACTCCGAGTGCAAACGTCTATTACGAACGTGGACTGCCAATTTTTTTTTTTCTCTAACACACCATTACGAGCGGTCAGGAAAAGTCACCGCAGCGCTGCATGCAAATACTACTGAGTGTTGGCCAACCAAAGCAGGGCGACACAGGTTAATGTTGATGTTAATATGCGAGGGCAAGAGAAGTGAGAGAAAAGCTCATCGGTACCTGTTCTTGCTGTTGAGCCGTTTTCGACGGAGCATTGCCTTCCTTCGCCGTGGTCATGATTGTCTACAGCTGGGAGAAACTGTTGTTTCCCCGGCAGGAGGAACACACACACACAAAAAAAAAATGCAAATACAGAAAGATGCACCGGTGCAGCAGAGAACCGGTAGGCACGAGAAGAAGAAGACGGTCTATTCACGGCGCCTACAGGCTGCGTTTGCAGCCGCAAAGGTGTGAAATGACAAGTGGTGGAAGGAGGCGCTACTCAAGCTGAGAAAAGGCAAAAGATTCTCAGTGGAAGCGAAAGAGAAGAGGAGGTGGAGACAGCAGAGAGAGAGAGAGAGAGGGAGAGAGAGAGGGAGAGAAGCCGCGCATCTCTTCTTTCAAAGCTATGCGGGACTCTGCGTGAGCCATTCAATATTCCACAAGCGCGTACGCCCACGCACACACATGCTTGGCAAGGGGAGGGGGGTTGGCTATGTGTTGCAGAATGAGTGGATATCAATTAAAAATGCACATTGAAATTAAGTGCTGAAAGTTTAATGCTGAATTCATGAGGAATATAAGCTCATAAAATATTCATCTGCAACCCAGAAGGACATTCCAACACTCCTATTCCAATCACATACAGTGTCAAATATCTATGATCCTGATAATTTATTCATATCTATTGCTAAACAAAAGGTCCTTCTCATTAAATCAAGTCCCACATCCCTTCATCTATCAGAGACAATGCTGTGGTGAGCTGCTGCTAAACAGAGAGTAGAAATTAAAGCAGCAAGTCGGATTTCTTCTGCCAGCATTCCTGCAGCATTTGGAAATAACAATTTCAGCATTACACCATTTTCTTGCTGTAATTAAAAACAAAACACTAATGCGCTGCTGCACTGATGCATTAGTAATGGTACTGAAACTGAAAGTGGCTTGAATGTAACAGGATTACATATTATAGCAGGAGCAGCAGAAGTAATAAAGTCAATAGTGAGAATGTTGGAAATGATGTTTAAGACATGAGTGGCTGTAAAAAGTTATGATCCAGGGGATGAAGCTGTTGCAATAAAGCAGAACTTGTTAGGACTGAGGCAAAAACTGCTTTTAATAAAGCTCAGTCAGAAATTTTAACTAAATCTTTGAGACTGAAATATAATTAGAATATTTGGTTTACTGCAGCAGAACTGAAAGGAACCTCTCATGTGGTCTACATTTCGTGATAAGATCCAAACTTCTTTTCATGGGCTTGTTCAATTAATTACATCTACAAAACGTGTTGTACAATCCCCGCTGAACACTGTGAGGAAATGACTTACTTTGATTTGTTCTGAGATGTACTTAATGTTAATTAATACCTTAGTTTCCAGTTTGACACTTTATACTGCAGGTTTGCAACCGAACATGCTGCACTGTTAATTAACATCAGGTGGAAGCTCGGTGAAATCAATTACCTTGGAATCCCAAATGAATGTCGGCTGTGTTGCTTCATGTGACCAGCAGGGCACAACGGGCAGAAAAAGGCCCGTCCTTCAAAAAGGTCGCCTCAAAGGGAAAATCCACTGTGGAACATCCTTGGACGAGATATCACTGTGTTTTTATTTTCACTCAACCTGCCCTATGAGTTTCAGTTTTGTTACATTTGTATGAACCACTTTTGACAGTCCCCAAAGAAAGGGTGTCTCTGTGTGCAGGTGCAGATGTGTAGGTGCAGCAAGCTATAGCAATACCAACAGCTTAGTTAGTTTTTTCTTGAGAAAAGTTGGAGCAACACCTATATTTTCCATGCATGCTCAGTCAACAACACTAAGAATCTACAGCAATGCTAGCATCTCTGTAAGGATGTACTTGTGTGCTTGGTGCTAACATCTGCGCGCTAACATGCTCCCAATGACAACGTTAATAGGGTGATGTTTAGTAGGTAAATGTTTACCATATTCATATTATACTTTAGCATGCTAACATTTGCTAATTAGCACTAAACACAAGTATTGGACAAAGTGAATTTTTGACCTGATAATGACACTATAGATTTAAAGTTAAGGGATCGCCAAAGTTGTTACAGTTCATCATGAGGAAGACATGAATTTCTGGACCAAATTCCATGACAATCCATGCAATAATTGTTGAGACAGCTCACTAAAAAACAAAAATGTCATGGTGGCACTAGAGGAAAAGTCTTTCAACCACCAAAGTCTGGAGGCTTCATATCTCTGGGGACCAGAAAAATCATAGAAATCCATTTAATAGTTGTTGATATATTTCAGTCTGGCCCAAAGTGGTGGACTGACTGACCAACCACACTGCTAGAGTGGCTAAAAACCCACTGAAAAGGGTCTTGTATTTCACAACCTCTTGTACTGGCAATAGAAAATCAGGCTGCTGGTAATGTTCTTAAAGAAATTGGCTTCTCTGGGTCTTCAGAATATTAAAAATGCAACATTTTTAATTGGAGAAGTCTTTGCCTTTTGATTCTTTGCCACCAAACGTAACTGTTGTGTTGCCGTTTTTGATATGAAAAAGAATGAAAGCCCACCCGGCACCATCCACTTGTGGCTCAAAACTACATTAGCAGCCCTCTCCAACAACTCAGCCTGTGTTTACCATCAAGAGGATGATGTATGAAACCGAAACGACTTCTCAACAGCCAATCAATCAGCCCCAAACTAATGACGGCCACTCTGGGCCAAAGCCCTATTGGCTGATGACGGATGCTATGTGGTCGGGCCGCGGCAGCAGAGAACACAATAACCACCTTATTGTGGCTGCGTTACAGAGTGACCGTACAAACCTCGCTGTCTCTGATGTTGATAAATGGACAAGAGACGGCTGTGATGAATGCTCCTGGGGGTGGCTCTGTTTAAATACACATTCCTGGAAAGTCAGGAATTAACTGACTGACAGTGCCAAGCTGCCCAAACAGATGGAGCCAACCACTCTCTTCTGCCTCATCATTTCACTGCTAATGCCAAGCTATCAGCCAACCTGATGAACTGGAAGCGCTTTTGCCTAATTAAAACTGCAACGTAATCAATACATGCCGTAATCTTAAAATACCATACACACTGATGCATTATTTTGGCACTGATTATAGTCCTGCAATTACAAGAAACAAAATCATGGCTACTCGGTGATGATTATGTAGATAAAAATAATTGCTATTGTTAAAGAGGCGTCTCCAATTAACCCTGCAAAGTTTGCATCTGACATTTATATTTAGCTTGCTTAGATGCAGCCAAGATGTGGATTGACTGACTCAGAAAGCTCTCTGATACTTATTTACAAGTGCATCCTTTTAAAATTGCCTCCGCAGGCTAAGAACACAGAGAAAATGGATAGGAATCAAAAAGCCAATCAAGTGGAAGCTCTGAAAAATGAAGTGATGATACTCCTCTGATTATTCAAATGTAGAGGATATAGGGCTGCTGGTCTGAAAGCCACTAAAAAAAAATTGTTGCACAGATTGACTTTAATTTCTGTTTTCTTTCCTCAATTTAATTTTAGAAGCACAAACCAAAGCAAAGTCTGTCCAAGGCTTTTAGTTTACGTAAAGCAAACAGTTGTTTCCTCGAGTGCTCTGGCTGTGCAGCTTTTTAATTGAGATATTTGGAGAACTAAAGCGTCAAATCCCTGTTAACACCACCGGGTACGAAAGGGATCATGCACATTACATGGAAATCTGGTGTGTTTTTGATTAAGTCTCTTGTCGAAACTCTAGAAAGTTAGAAATCGCAGCCAGACCGAGCGGAACAGTGCAGTATGTTCTGAGAAAAGACTTGAAAAGCTCAAATAACAAAGCTTTGGCATATTAAATATCTGATTATTTAAACCAAGTGTATTGTGGGTTCAGTGTCTGCACCCACATGCATAAAATACGCTCCCTATCTGGCTTATGCACGCACACATCCACAGCCATAAAATGTGTCCCAACACACCCATTTGTGGAGAAAATGGAATCTAAAAAAAAAGAAAGTATTTTCTGAGTTATAGCCAGCTCCACTCTCCCAGAACATATTCTGTCATTGCATATGGCCAAAGCCATCTATCAGTGTTACATTAAGTCCTATATCAAACCCTTCAATGCAGCAAGCCCCCAATGCGTAGAATAGTCAGGGGAACAAGTGTAATGGGATGTTTCAAAAACAAAAGTTGTTCAGTGACTTGTTTTGATTAAATACTTTAAGGATGAATCCATTTCCTTGTGGGCTGCTGTGTTATGTCTTGGAACGTAAATTTTGATGCGGACAAATCTCGTTTAGTGTACCATGGAAGAAGCTTGCTCACAAAATAAGACCAATATCGGCCCACAGAGAGGTCGAGGATGGATAAGTGATTACTCTGGCGTTGACACAGAGCAAGACCAAAGGTCTGGGATTCACTCAGACTCTGCTTCCCAGCTGGTGGTGTGTAGAAGGACTGTGCACCTCAATTTTTCCGCTCTTATTTGTCTGACACATGATGGCAAGCATCGGGATATTGGAAAAAAAAGTAATTGCTTTTCCATCTCTCCCTCCTGCTCCCACTCCCTGCGAATACTCTATGTGAGGTCCTCACATAAAAACAGCTCGGACCTGTCACTCTGACAGAGAGGGGATGTATCAGGATGCATTTTCTCCCCTTGCCAGCATACAGCACTTTATGCCAGGTGTGACTCATCAGCCTTCACACCACTCAGCCGTGAAATGTCAACAGAGCCAGATTCCACAACCATGCCTGCTTTTCCAGCACCGGGGGCTGATGAGCACGTCTGTGGCGGTGAACGAGTTTTCAGCTTTTTCCTTATTAGCATACTCTCTATGTACAGTATGTCCTCCCTGCTGGAGAAAAATAGAGACAGAAGCCAATCACATCTTCCAGTAGTACCCTCTTGAGTACTGAGGTTTTCAAGACTCCTGTTTGGATGCATTCGTAGTACTTCTTGGTATGTACAACAAGTTTCCGTTGTATCACTTCGATACCAAAACCAATGCAACCAAAGAACAGTGAAAAGCCTGATGTGTGAATTCTGTACACATTTTTATTTTCTTTTACTCCTTGTGCTCGCTTCACAATCCTATTTTTTCTTCTCCCCGAGCCAATAAATGCTAATGACATATTCCTAACAGGTGTCGCACGGACATCATCTTGTTATTGAAAAGGCCCCGTTGTCATGACAACAGCAGTTGCTTCATGCATTAAATGGGGTTTGTTCAGGATTGCTTTAAGTCAGTGCTTTGTATTTTGCATTGCATAATGCACTTCAAAAACTGAGCTGACTGTGAACAGCTTTTTGAAATAATCTTCAAGCCCCCCAACAAAATAAATCTGAAAATACCATTGATGGAACAGATAAATGACTTAGTATTCAGCACACATTCAAACGCAAGAAAAGATATTTTTAAAAGAGCAAAGCAATCAAAGTAACCGCGACAAATAATACTATCTCACAAGCTCTCTGAGAAGATGACAAGTGGCTGATTGGGCATCGTGTCACTTCTTCAAGGGCCAACGCTTCCTGCTACACCCAGAATAATGGCACACTTCCAAACAGCACCTGCAAACACATTTAGGGCCCCCGCTAAAAGGCCAGCATTACCGTAACACATTTCAGCACCAGGCAAAAGGACAGCTCCCGATACTGATCCAGACACCATCAAAAGCCTCACTGTGCTGAAATAGATTTCAGCACCACTTAATGGACAGCTCCAACAGAGCATTTCACCGCCACATCCAGGACTCCTTTCACCGAGAAGAGGGAACTTGGAGAGAAAAATACCAGCACAATGGGCTTTTTTCCCCTTTGCAGAAGGTGGTAAGTGCTGAAGCCATGAGGAAATTATCTTAAATAGGCAGCAAACGTCATTAGGGTCCCATCATGTTTGTAAATTGATATGGCTGGAAGGGATTCATTTTTATACGACAGCTTCTTAATAATAACACATCATTATTCCTAATTGCCGTGTTAAAAAACTATTTTGCAGTCTACAGGCTTACGGTTTTACTGAAGGTGAAGAAGGTAGCTATTAGAGTAAAATATGTGTTTTTCACCTTAATGCTTCTTCATGTTGCATTCGCTATAGTTTACTTCACATCGTCAGGCTTTTATTGTAGGCAACCAGCCTGAATGTGAATACCCGCTCATACTGATACATTAGAGACCAAGTAGACAGCAACATTAGCTATAATGTAAAGGCAATATACAGCAGAGTATATGTTACACGTTACACAGAGGTTACAGCTTTTATTGTGATGTAGTCTATACAGGTAATCACTGGTTATCTGGGAAGTCATTAAAAGAATAGTGATAATAACAACTAGTACAATAGGTTCACTGTTTACTCTGTGCATGCACCAATTAGGTAACTTTCCCATTCTTATTCATGCAGCTCCATGTAACATGAGGTGACATTCTTATTATGAATATTAAATCTTTTTAGACTTGGTAAAGGTGTCTCTAAAAGTGACATTTGAGAGTTTAAAAAAGCAAAAAAAAAAAGCAGAAGAAGACGATACAATCTGCACAACCTACCAGTGGTAAAAGTATTATTATACAGAAATATTATCAGTAAAATGGACTGGATGGTAAGTATCAAAAGTAAACATTAAATCTGCAGAATAGCCCCTTTCAGAGTGTTAAATTACAAAGATTGTTTTATTGTATCATATTTTTTAGATTAATTTATTGAGTTTGATTGACATCTCTCTCTCTCTCACTCCTGTTAGTCTTGTTGCAGGACAACCTGAAGTTGTAACTTGTACCTGGAGTTTTGTGACCCTGTGTAAATCCTGCATAACACCAACAGGGCACAATAACAATAACTGCAAACACCTGTGTGTAAAATCAATGTAACTTTTAACTATTGATGTTAAATAAATGTAGCAGAGCAGAAATATAAGACAGTATAAATTGGAAATACTCAAGTAAAGTACAAGTCCCAAAAATTGTACTTCAGTGCAGTATTTGAGTAAATGTACTTAGTTACTTTTCACTGCTGCAACCTACATTTTTACATGTGTTAACTATAAATGTGTTTACGGCAGCAGAGAAATGACAGTGATGAACAACAACTTGAATATGCCCTCTTTTTTCCTGCAGTGTCAAGAGGGAACATCTTGTTCACATCTTGTTGCAATAATTGAGCAGGAATTTCTTTCAGAGGAGCTAAACTGAAGTCTAAAAATACATTTGATTACTAAATAGTGCCTGTTAATTCATTTGTGCTAAAAGAACAAACATTATTACATCTGCTTTGCATCTCAAATGAAGGTATTTCAGACAACTTTGTGGGAAATCGCACCCTCAATCCTACCAAAACTAACCGCAGGCAGGCCAGGGTCTGACATTCGCTGTCTAAGGAAGAGGTTTCCAACCAGGACCCTCACAAGGGGTCGCAGGACTCATCTAAAGAGTCACGAGATGATTTACTGAATAGGAGAGCAGAAAAAACATATCTCTGCTGCACCAAGTTATGTTTGTTTTTCACACTTTCTTTCTATATTTGGATAGTTTCACCTCTAAAAATTAAAATAAAACTAGAAAACAAACTGGTCATAACACACAGACATATGCAACCAGTGATGAGGGGCCGCAAATAAACAGCCAAAAGCCAAAAGGAGGGAACCACTGGTACATGATGGGGTTCAGAGAAAGCATACACAAAGCAAATACACAACCTGCCTCTTAATTATATGCAACTGGTCCGGCGTTATGGCAGTGTGCTCCATTAAAGCTTATTCAATAAACAGTAAGCCACCACACTGTGCGGTTCAGCAGTTTTTTTCTTCTGCCTGAATGAGAAATAGAATTGTGACTCCAAATGGTGTAAGCATCTTTTTTTTATCCCACAGGGGCATTAAGATAATATCCAGTCTCTCCAAAATGACTCATGGGTGTAATGGTTAAGTGTGACCAATGTTAAACTGCACTGCTCTGCCTTCTTATGGCCCTAAAGTACAGTGTGGCAAGTTGTGGCTCAAATAAATAAATTAATACATAAAAACAGCTCATGTAAAAAGCAAAAACAATACTTTTTTCTATGAGACGTCATCTGTTTTATCCACAACTGCACTGGTTGAGCTGGAGCTGCTGCTTGTGTTGCTCTCTCAGTCTCTAGACCGTGATAAATCACAAGTCGGGAGAACATTTGTCACAGTGGGCCACATGTCCTTTCATTGCACCGGGTCTCTCTCTCTTCCTCCCTCACTCGGCCTCGCTCTCCCGCCAGCCTCTCATTCCTCCAACCTCCATGGTGGTTTCATTCCTCACAGAAAAGCTTTGTTGTGAATTTGTCACTGCCCAAGCCTCTGTGCTGTGTTAGCCATGCCCTTGGGTTTCTGATAGGGCCAGCAGTGCATGGTGGCGCTGAGATAGAAGTGGAGCTCGGTGGGGCGCTCTCTAACCCGGCCAGAAGAAGAATAGATGGTTACGCGGCGAGGCTTCACACAAGTGGGACACTGGTGCCACGGGGGAAATTTGAATACAGAGACTTTACAGACATATGCCACACTGAAGTGGTGTTTGACGTATGAATGGTGTGCGGCAGCGCTGTAGAGAGACGAATAAAAAGTGAACTACAATGGATCTTGAAGATGAGGAGGACTTGGTGATGCCCAGGGAGGGGAACACTGTAATTGGATCTTCTTTTATAGGCGCTGGTACCCATATTCTACTTGACACATCCCTCCGAGTAGCGCAACTAAGCAAAGCCACCCTCACCGTGATATACCGCCTGTGTCTAGTTATTTTACATCAAAATAATGCAGCAGAGCAACAAAGCATCGAGAAGGAAGAGAGGATCTGAAAGTAAAGCTGGCAACCAGGTTTCTGCCTGCATCCCAAAGGCAAGAGTCAACACAGATCTATACCGCTAAATTTAAAAGTCAATGACTTTGTCTGGAGCTTTGAAGATGGGGCAAATCAGCCTAGATCACAAGCTGATTTAAGAGGTAATTATAGAAGTAAAAGTATTCCAGATACGTGGCTTATACCCGGGGAGTATTCTTTTGTATGAGGATGAGGTGAGGATGATATGAAATATTAAAGGTGCGATTGCTAGCAGGGGGATACTTCCTCGAAGCGGGCAATAAAATAACTCATTAAAACTTCCCGTCTCCTAAGACAGAAGATAAGCAGCTGGGTAAGGAGGGCGGATTCTGACAAAGACAAACCAAATAACCTCGTCAGCGGTGATTCGTTATCAAAATCACCCCTTTTATCGAGCTTTTCTGATTCAATGTCAAAGCCCCGTGCATTTCAGTAATGACGTGGATTTCAACAACAAGCATTTTTCCTGAATGGAGTTGATTATAAAGTGCATAAGGTAAAGAATTTGTGTGCACAGGCATATTCAAAGGGACATTTTCTATAGAGCACTCTGTACTGTAGTTGTCGAGCACTGAAAACTGAAAAGCCCTGTTACATAAAGTATTGACCCTGAACTCACTGAGAACCAATTTCATTACATTAAGAGTGACCACATTTAAATCAGGATGTGTGTGTGTTTGCTGTCTGACTAATTCCCTGTAGACTTTTGTTTTGTCAAGTTTTTGGAGGTCTGGCAAAATTCAAACACAAACCTTGGTAACAAAAAAGTGGAGACGCAGTGTGCTGTTGTCATACATACCAATCTGACTGCACTACGGAGAATGTGTTGTACATTTGTTGAAGTTTCGGGTGGTGTTTTCAAACTCAAAGCACAAAATGGCTGCCCATGGATTTCCAACACCTTGTTATCTCTTTTTTGTTTTTATTGAGAACACTGTCTCTAGACCTCTGTGAACTTGACGAGGCGAAGGTCTGGCTACATGGAGTCGAACTGACATTTCCGTCCCAAAGAATGCAAAGTCTGTTGGAAAATATAGCTGATGCCAATTACATCGACTCCACGAATCACTGCACTGAGGAGGAACCAAATACAAATTGTAGCTAAGACTTTTATCTTGTTGAACTTACTGCTTACAGGATTTCATGTCGACATTGTCTACTGCTAATTGCAGATTTACTGTTGGTTTAGAGGTGATGTATGGTTTTAATTATAGTTTATTTTAATTTTGGGTTAAATGCCATTGGACACCAAAGATGAAGTTCAAAGTCAGTCTCTCTGCATGTTGTGCCAGTTTGTGGACTACGTATCTGTAAAGCTGGGTTTATACTTGACATATTGTGTTTTGATTTACAGTTCAGTGTACGATTTCACCCTTTTCTGATACAGAGCGATGGTGCACATATACTTCTAGAACTGGAGTTACACCCAAGTAACTTTTATCTTTGCTCCTAGACTTTGGAATGACTTGCCTGAGGAGATCAGGGCAGCAAATTGTATGTTTTATTTTTAAAATCGCTTTCAAAAACCCACTTTTTAAAGATCATTTTGTATTGATTCATTAATAATTTTTAGTGTTTTGACTTAGTTTCATCTGTTGTTGTTGTTGTTATGTTGTTTTGTTTTAGAGAGTGGCGATCGCGGTGAGCAGAGATGGCTTCGCTAGATGTGTGTTAGTGAAAATGTGTGGATAACTGGGCCTTTCTTTCGACTTGCCTTATGTTGTTTTCACTACCAACTTATCTCCGCAGGCGTCAAGACACTTGTAGGAGACAACACAAGCAATTCCAAACCTCATGGTGCCAAAAACAGCGTCCTGAGAAAACAACATTTATGTGACGATAACATGTCTGGAATAGTTGATCTTTCTGTCTGTGTGGATGTCGTTTATCATTCTGAACTGACAGCATACGGCTTCTCTGAAAGGATATTATCTGTATTATTTTTCAAAGGAACCTGAAACAAAACCTCAGTGTTAAACATTTAGTGGAGCTTTACACCCCAAACTTACGACTTAACACACGTTTAGCTGCTGCTACAGACTGCGGGATAAGATCTGTGTCACATTTGCTCTGATGATTAATTGCTGTATAGTTGCCCAATACAATTGAACATAATGACCTGCTTTGTTTGCAGCAGGAGAGAACACAGGGGAGGTGGTAGAGGAACTCTGAGTGCCAGGAGCCAGTTCTCTGTCCCTCTCTCTCTCTCTCTCTCTGGCAGTACTCGTCCCCCTATCAAACAACAGGCCAGCTGCTCGATTGCCTGGGGTGGATGACTCGACCTTCCACTGTTCCCCAGCAAGGGACACAAGCAGAAGGATTTCCGATTGGCCGGGGCAAAACCTGCCTAACTAATTTACTTGAAAAGGATTTGTGAGCAAATGCATCCTGCGACAAATATCCGGCCTGGCGGGCAGGGCTCTGCGGAGCGAAGGGTGAGTCTGTTGAGGACAGGAACAAAGTCTGACATCAGGAGGCAGAAGAAAGAACGAAAGACAGATAACAAGAGAGGAACAAAGAAAGAAGACTTACTGTAGCCAATGCACTGTTATCAGGGTCTTATACAGTAAAGACAAATGGAGTGGATCCATGGGCAGACTTTTCATGTGCAGACTTTTCAGTTAGGATAAAGGTAGTTTACGGTCTCACATGAAGCCCATAAAAATATAAATGAGACGGAGGAAGAAATACTTTTGTTTTCCAAACTTCTCCTTAATCTAGACCCCAGTGGACTTTTCCATCTTTCTGGGCCACCGTGAATTTATGAGTGCAGCATTTAAGTTAGAAAAACTACTATAAACGAAAAAGAAACAACATGGCCAAATGTATGTGGACACCCCACAATTACACCCACGTGATTGTTTAACATCTCAAGATGGAATCCCAGTATTTTGTCTTAAATATCATTGTACCCCATACCTTTAAGATTTCCCTTAATTGGCACTAAGGGGCCTTGCCCACACGTCTATATATCTATATATTGTATAAGTCTATATATTGTACTTGTGGATATAGTAGCTGACAGTAGTGTGGAATATGAAACATACTATGAAGTGAGGGGCAGAAACAAGGAATAGAAAGTTAAATGAAAACTCACAAAGCACAGGCAGCAAAGACAAACCTCGCAAAGGTAAACGTGAAAGTTAACGCACTTGTCATTTTTTGTGTTTCCATTGTTAAACTGCATTATTCTCTTCTCACTTCTGGAATACAAGACACGGTTCAACAACACCACTTTGTGCAACAGGAACCAGGTCTAATGAGTAACTTTTGTCAGAGAACCAGAGGGGAAACTAAAGAAAATGCTGCATTCATAGCTGATTCAAAAATACAAAGTACATGTTCCTTTTTTTACCAGTGAAATACAATATATTGTACTGTAGCAAGCAAATATATATTCCTGATTTTCTTAGGTAAATAATCGCAGAAAAGAGTAAAAACCAGCCCCCTGGGTGAATTAACTCCAGAGACCAACAATTACTTTGAAGCATTTTTTCTGCCAGTTCTCGCTGTGTGTGTCTGGGCTGTTGACAGAATGACACAGTACGGTTCACACATCACAGTCTGGCAGGTCTGAGCTTTCAGAGGGAAAAAAAATGATGGTCATAAATCAGAAACCAGTATTTGAAACTAAAATGACAACTTCAGCTGCATTTGGACAGCTCTGCCAGCCACCGGCTGAGAATGACAGTCTGGAAATACCAATGCACAGCTCGTGTCAGTGAGCAAGGTGTGCTTCTGGGGGGGAAACAGTGCACTCAGACTGTCAAATCAAAGGGAAATCAAACCACCGCATGCTCGGTTGATCAAAGTGTCAATGAGGACCTGTGAGACTCCACCGCTTCTTGCTGAGCAGAAATACAAGCTGTTGGAGTGAAGACGCAGGCATCTGGGGAGGACAGACAAGCCTTCAGATAAATGCTTTCCTCTGACAATACAGAATAATGGCTAGGGAGGAGATGGAAAAGATTTGGCTGTTCTTGTGTATTATTTATCACATGAATGGCTCAAATTTGATGCTGCTGTGCTTTCATTAAATCGTACTCATACACTGTCTAGCTATTGCTTTCTATCTTCAGCAAAATGATTTGGTCTGCAAACAATGAGTGAAATATGAACTTCTATGAGTATCCGGTTTTTCCTGCAGTGGAATTAACGTTTAAATAAATCTTGCTTTAACGCCTCACCTGATACCTCATCTCGCAAATCCAAAGGGAGTGCAGCTAGAGGAGCTAGAGACATAAGCTGATTCTGTGCCACGGAGAGGCACGAGCTACAAGGAGCACCTGGTCTGATGTAGGGAAATATGCATGGATGATTCCTAAACAGGCCTACAGGGCACAGGCCCAGGGGCCCAAGGAGTCAGGAGCCCCTTGGGCCAGAGCCTCTGTACGAAGGGGCAGTTAATATTTCTTGTTGGAAAGTCAATTTAAATGACAGCAAAGAGACGCCAAATCACTACAAAGAGACACAAAATGACTACAAAGAGACTCAAAATGCCTAAATGCCTATGAGAATTATAAACTACAAAAGATCAAAAACAACTACAAACAAATGGACCACAGATACAAAACAACTACAAAGAGACACACATTGACAACAAAGAGACTGAAAACAACTACAAAGAGACGTGAAACAGCTACAAAGAGACACAAAAGGACTTCAAACTGTCTATGAAACTCTCAAACTCTTTCAGTCTTGCTCATATGTAGGAGGCGTGGAGGGCCTTTTACATATCTGTGCCCAGGGGCCCATTTTCTCACAATCCGTCAATGGAAATATGGCATCCATTTATCACACAGAAAAAATACTTTCACGTTCTGACGTACAAGACAAACTAGTCTCCCTGAGCCTGGCTGGAAAGACTTCTCCCTTGATTGCCCTGACAACGACAACTTATCATTGATGTAATTATGAAAATGCCATTAGGCAGCTGTGATACTGTAATCAAGAAAAAAAAAACCCTCTTTGCAATTGAAACCAAGTATAGGTTTGAGGAGGAGTAATCTGCCAGAGTTTGCAGGTTGATTCAGTCACACAGCTGAGACAGGAAGTCCACCTCCCACTCCCTCTCTAACCATTTCCATCAAATGGATGCGAAGCTACAGCAGGAGAGCAATAATTAGTAGCCATTGGTGCCAAATAGAGAGTGCATAATGGCGTTGTTGGGAGGCTTTGAGCCAATTGTACATATAATACCCTAGATGCTCAGGCTGCAGCTGTGCTAGAGGTAAAAGTGGATTAGCTCTCAGATGACAACTGATGCTCTGTGTACACAGTTCTCAGTACAGAGAGGATGTAAAAAAATACCCTCCATACTGCCAGTGCAATAATGTGACAACATATGGATTCAGGCATTGAGCAAAAGCTAAAGAAAGTGTTTCCATCGTATAGTCTTCATTTCTGTAGAGACAGCATGATCGACATGAAAGAGAGCATCAAATCTGTCCTGCTCGTCTCATCTTTCCATTTAAGCATTCAACAAATGAATCGCTGCATCCTGTTATCATCGGGGGAGCGTTCAGGATCAGCAGCCCTCCCCCTGCAGTCTATCCGTTTGATTCGGCTCATCTGAGGTCACCGTCTTTTCACCTCTCTGCAGTTTCATCAACAGGCCTTTACAGCTGTCGGCCTTCACTAATTCTGCTGTTATCTGCTGCAGCACAGTCAGCAGCCAGGACCTAACACCTTTAGTACATCCATGCACACACATGCTCACACTGGGGGTTAGACCACTACAGCAGTTTGCCAACATATCATGCCGAAATTATTAAATATAAGTAAATATGGGGTGAGGGGGTTGCTCTCAGACCTCAGCAACATTAAAACTGTCTAGAAAACTGATTTTTAAGTGTTCAAATTAGTGTTTTTCCAAACGGTTTCTTATTAAAAGGTTTTATCACCAACTTTTTCTGCTATTGTAAAAGTCAACCTCTCTTAAAAGGCCCTGAAGGCACATTTTCTCAATCAGCTTCCTACGATGAGCAAAGGGGTCCTAAATGAACGCAACATTTTCTGCCAAAGTTACAACAGTCTTGGTTACTTTACATGAGAGATTTCTGCATTTGTGGTTTATTTTCAGTGCTCTTCTCACTGTTTTGAAGTGGGCAGGGCGGTAGGAAAAAGGTGATGTCACATACTTGCGTGCACCAATCAGCATTTAGCAACACTTGAATCTAAATCTGATGACAGTTGTTGGGCTGGTTGCCAATGTTGCCAAACAAGAATCAAATCTGATCAAAACACACACACACAGTCCCGATGAAGCGGATTAGCAGAGTTCCTGAGTGTTAATTAACTTAAAAAATAATACCTAAGGATGTTTTGTTTTTTTCTCGAAACATTAACTTTGAATGTTTATTTGGTCGTGATTAATTTAAGATTAATTTAAGATTTGAAAACACGTTTTCTGGGGCTTAAAGGACCGACTTTTCCACCCTGCTCAAAATACAAATCTGAGCATACTACAAACAAAGGTTTTCAGCAAATCAGCATACAATGCAACTCAATATATAAAAAAGGATCTGTATAAACCATCAAAAATCCATTCTGAAGGAATTCTCCATCACCTGTATCTTTCTGATTCACAGCAGTTAAAATGGATTCAAACGTTGACTAAGATTTTGGGCAAGAAATCATATCAAAAAGTATTAAAACATCCAGAGAAACTTCTTAAACAACATATGTAGCATTATGCACTAATCCTAATTTGTATGTTCAGTACCTATGTTCCAGTTTGTTTGTTTGTTTCTCCACAACATATAATTGGTTTCATGCTAGCACCTACTCATACATTAGCTCCAATGTTCCATCTGTTGTAGTCTCTTCAGCAGGTTTTCTAACAAAATGGCGATTGTTTGGAACATATGGAAACGTGAGGAGTAGTTGACATGTTTCTATGGATGTCTTGATATGTGACCACTGGGATCCATTGTAACTGTGTGAATCCTAGCTGACTGCAGCTGCTGTCCTCCAAGAAGGAGAAAGCTACCAACTTTTCTAAACCAGTTTTCAAGCCAACTGGGGGTAATAAAGTAACAATTTTCAGTGGATTGTTCCTTTAAGGGAATCCAATTTATGCAGTGACATAAACACACTTGTCAGTCAGTGGCAGATGAACTCAGAAGTACCTCTCAGAGTGCACCCAAATTAGTCCAAAACAAACCCCTCCAAAGCTTTGATCTGTACCAAACACCCACTTCACTCCAGAGGACGCTGACATTTGATGGCAGAGCTTTGACACGGGCATGGGGAGCCAGTGGAGTCTGATTGAAAACCACAGCCATCTACCCCAAATACTGTGTGGTTTTGTAGAGATCAGGACAGGCAGTGTTGTTTACCAAGCTCTGCTGAAGTCCCTTTCATAATATTGCTCCCATCAAAGCACCATGTTGCCGTTGTAAAACAGACATTTTGGAGCGTCATGCCCCTGTCCCGCAATATGTTCTCTAACTTTCTACAGCTTGTCTAATTTTCATACAACACAGGCCGCGGAACAGACAAATGTGCCATTAACATTGCAGAAAGAAAGAGGCTTTGTCATCTAAACCATTATAACATAAATATTTGATTACAACATAAAAGGTCTCTCTTGTAAGTTAGCCTGGCGATGCATACAAAGAGGAGATTTAAATCTTAGCGTGGCAGTACACCACAGTGGGTCAAACAATTTTAGATCAGAATAAAACCAATGTGTTCTTTGGTGCTCATTAAATATTAACAATGCTGTTGCTAAATCTTATAATCTACACTCATTACGGCTGTGTAGAACCTTGAAATCTGTGCAGGCGCACAGTGCCTAATGAGCGTAACAGCAGAATTGGGAAGTATTCATCATTGATGTCCATGTGTGTGTGTGTGTGTGTGTGTGTTATGAATGCACAATGAATACACACTCACGAGAACACCTCGCATCTCAGGAGTACACTCAGTGAAGCAAATTTCATTTTTTGAAATGAACCACGCAAGGATCAACACGCAGTGATCAAAGGAGGTTATTAGTGGATGGAGGGAGAATGAAAGTCACACTCATCATTATCGTGACATGTTCACAAAGAATCTCATTAGTGCTTTAACAAAAAGGAGAATAAACCATTTGGGCGTAGAAAACCTCAAAGGAAATTTAATTTATTTTTAACAACTTGCATCTTATTTTCGCAGCTTTGTCAGTCATTCCTAATAATTACGATCACATCCAACTCACCAACACCATTGCTCAAACAGGACACGACAACTCTTGGCAACAATATTACTTTTTTTGGAAGTATAAATGAAGGTGAATATTAAAGTTCATTACCAACACATCTTGAAAACATACTTCCTGATTCAACTTTGACCTATGAACTATACTTAGATTTGTACAATGCAGTAGATGATGATATTTATAATAGCCATCATTTTGATATATACAATAGCACTTTTGCTCACACAGAGTCGGGTCAGGGACTAATAAGTAAAACTTCTTCAAGAAAAAACCTTGATCAAAAGAATAAAAATGGAAGAAGCATTGAGAAGGACTTGAGGAGACCTCATCCCAGAGCTGGTAGGTTCAGCAGATCTGCGATATAAATGAATAATAGAAGAATCTGCAATAATAATATCACAAACAAACGTACATAGCGCCCAATTCAAAGTCCAGTGAAGTAGTATGCTACCATGCAGATGAACACTGATGAACACTCTTCAATTTCAGATCCTTGCACTTCCAAATATGTATTTTAGCTAATTTCATTAAACTTCGAATTTGTTGAAAAGGTGTCTGGTTATCCGACTATTTATGGTTTATTTCTTATTGGATACAGTCAACAGAAAATTATTCTACAGAAAAATGTGATCATAGATTAAACATTTCTGGTGTTTAATCAGACAAAAAATGTCAAACATTCTCTGGTTCCAGCTTCTAAAATCTCAAGATTGAGACTATTGCTGCAATTTGCGTCAAAAATCAGACTTCTTCTCTGAGTCATAACTCAATTAATATATAACTTTTTTCATGCTGTACAATCAATGTGGGTTTTCTTTTTGACATTACTAAGGCGGGGGTTGTTTTGATTTTGTCTGAGGGAGGCTCACTGTGTCACGGTTGAAAACCCTGTAGTAGCTGATAAACTGATTAAACGTAAAGATAATAGACAGATTTAGCGATAATGAAAATAATCTTTAGCTGCAGCCCTGAAGCTATGTTCATGGCTGTGTTTCTTAGCAACAACATGGGTATTTGTTGTCATATCAGATAGGAAAGATGACCAATATTGCAAAAAATAAATCATTTCTTGCAAAGCCCACAGCCAGAAACATGCCACACATGTCCTAAAAGACACTCGTGTTGGCTTGCACTACCTGCATTTTGTATAAATACACACAGCTGGGCACACACACAATGGCTAGACAAGATTCACAGCCTGAATGACTCTTTCCTGCTCTGCTTAAAGGTTGAAGGAGTTGCCCTCTAATAAATTTCTCTGCAGTGACCAGAGTCTCCTGCTCATGAATAATAAAAGGGTTGCACTGATCCTATTCTTCACTCAGACATCCACCTCATCTAACATTTCACACAACAATATCACTCTTAACAGAGCACACCAGCAGCCTGAGACCCGCACACTGCACAATGGAGTCACATTCAAGTTAGTTTTCATTACGGTGTCACTTACAGGCTAAGTGACTGTAAATTCATTTACTTTTAGGAAGTGAGTCTACTTGTCTGGCAGCTTTATAAGGTCATGGATGTAAGAACAGAAAGCCTTGTGATAAATGTACAAAGGAAGTCAGCTAAATAATTCCAAGCACCATCATTTCTCAAATAGTGGGTGAGACCTTATTTTAACTTTACCGCAGAAAGACCAAGGCCATTTATTTAAAAACAGGCTTATTAAGTATATTTAATCATATTTTTAATCAGACTTGATTTTGTTTTCTGATCTGCTCTCGTTTTAATTAGCTGTTGATGCTAACTCAACACTGCCTCTATGTATACCTGTTGCCTTCATACATTCACATGTACATTTCCACAGCTTTCTTTCAATAAGTACAGCTGCATAGTCATCAAACTAATCACTCTGTTGCTCTGGGTTTCTCTCAAGCACTCCCCTTTTTTGTGCAAAAGCCTAAAAATGACATACCCAAAGTTAAAAGGTTACTGTTCTTGAAGCCTTTTGATTACAGCCAAGATCCTGGTCTCTTCTGAAAGATAACTCTGAGGGGTTTACGATCAAAAAGTCAGAATTACCCAACAAGATACGGACCCAAATTTACAGAAGCACAAACAAGGTTAAAAAACTGAGTTTTTTTCCCTTTCTATTTTTTTCTGCTTTGCTCTTTATTTCTGTGAGATAGCATCTTAAGCCTTACTGCAGTTCTGTTTTTTGGCTCCGTATTAAAGCTACTGTCAATTAAACTCAACAAATTAAAAAGCCTTGCAACAGCTTAAAAGGCCATAACCACTTTCTTTCCTGGCACGCTTTTAGTTTGAAACATCTGCAGGAAGTGCAGTATCTTAACAATGAACAACAGAACGGCAAATTAGAAGTGACTGGATTTAATAAGTGAATGAGAATAAGTTTTCTGGTAAAAAGACACTCAGAGCAGCAGATGAGTGAGTATTACATGACCCATGTTGTTGTACTAATAGAATTAGTGCTGAGGAAAAGTGCAATATGCTAAAGTTATCATGTGACTCAGGTAATTATATCCCCCTCAAGGCCTTTACTCTGCCTTTATTAGGAACTGGCCTGTATTTGTTAGAGCTGGATATATTTGAGACTTGTCTGTTATTTGAATACCAGCTAAAATTTGAGAACCCTCTATTTCACATTTCGTTCCATTATACTCCACCACAATAACAACCACAGGCAACATATCGATCTTTGCCTCTCTCCTCTGTGTTCCTTTCCGCTTTATTTTACAGTTTTATCGTTTAGAAAAAAAAGCAATATGTGAGATTTAATGACTTAAATCCATGGAAAATAGTAAAATCAAATGTAGAACGAGTATATTTTAAGAGCAGAGTTGAAGTCAAGATACTTACACGGAGAGAAAGACGGACAGGTTCAAACAACGTAGCCAAAGGTGAACTCTTAAAAGGTCTGTCTCCTCATTATAGCTCCATCAATACCCACAGACACTGTCATATGGGTTGGGTTTCCTTATCTGACCATATCCTCAGAGTGAGGTTGAATATACAGTGTATATAAATACTTCATGAGGCTATAAAGCACCTTGTCTAAGTGGCTCATAAATTACCTGTACACATTAATTCTCAGACCCATATCAGCTGAGTTATGGCCTCTAACTCAAAACAGGAGAAAGGACAACACCCCACAACCTCACAGCTAAACGTGATGGATGTTTTAGGATGGTAAAGGAGTTTTATACACTATGTTGTGTGGCGAAACTAACTTGGTGAAGATGATACTGAGTCACAGTTAGGTATACATGAAATAGATGTTTAATGCACCTCAACTGAAACTTTAAT
This sequence comes from Macquaria ambigua, assembly GCA_008360985.2. NCBI lineage: Eukaryota > Metazoa > Chordata > Actinopteri > Centrarchiformes > Percichthyidae > Macquaria > Macquaria ambigua. The sequence goes on from VMKM01000210.1 coordinate 333,033, forward strand.
GTTTGATTGTATTCATTCAATAAGGCTGAAACTAATGACTCTTTCCATACATTATTAATCTATCAATTAGGGCTGGGCAATACTTCAATATTATCATTATCTACTTTCAGCAGTATAGTATTGTGAAAATAAGATCATATCATGTAACCACCTCACGTGTTAACACAAATGTGATTAAAAACTGAGAAAAGTAATTACTGAATATAAATAATAAAAATGATAAATATTAATATTAACAATATAAATCCGACCCTAATGCTGATTATTTATTTACAATGTCAATTGTCAATCAAACAAACAATTTTAAACCCCGGATGGCAATATTGATCTGCTGGTTGGTTGGTCCACCACTTTGGTCCAAAGTGAAATATCTCAAGAAATACTGGACATACCGAAATGTGCTTTGGCAATACTGTGGTCCAGACATTCGTGTCCCCCCTCAGGATGATTTGTAATCTTTTTGGTGAGCCTCTGACTTTGCCTCTGCTATACATAGTGTTTTGTGCTACTTAGCAGGTGGTGAACATGGTAGATATAATATCTGCTAAACATCAGCATGTTAGAATTATCATTGTGAGCATGTTAGTATGCTGACGTTACCATTTAGCTCAAAGCACAGCTGTGTCTAAATAGAGCCTCACATAGCATCCAGCGTGGCTGTAGACTCTTAGGCTTGCTGCTCGATTAATGACAAACAGTTTTAACAAGGAACGGTCACAATCAAAGCAGCACAGGCCAAGATATTCTGACTTTTAGTAGGGATTAAGCTGAGATCAAAAGGCATTATACAACTGTTTTGTAGTACGCCCCATGATCCGCAAACTGATTTTCACGTGTAATATCGCTGAAGTGCTCCATTAAATGATTAATCAATTTTGCAATTAAACGGCTGTTAATTTTCTGCTGAATGACTAGTCAATGAATTGACTAATTGTTGCAGCAGTACTATTTATTCAACTTAGGTTTTATGAGGAACCAATGATGTACAACCATTAGCTTGTTCTCCTGCTCCGAGAAAAGGATAGGAGAACTGAAGTCATACTGAAATGGCATTTGCTACAGAATCCCTGCAATCAGACACACAATACCTTGCTGTCAGCTCCACAGCTCCAACACAAGATGGAGAGAGTTATGAAGAGGAGAGCTAGAGAGGAAAGGGGGGGAGTGGAGGGTGTGGGGAGGCATTGATAAATGAAGAAAAATGTATTGTTCCTGAGCTGAACTGATGAAAAAAGACAAGACAAGGTACAAGGCAGTCTGCTACAGTCAAATTACCGAGAGCAGCCATGCATAAAATGCACACATCTGGGGAGAAAAATGGTAAAAAACAAGTTGGAATTGCAAATCAGTATATCTTCGACCATCTACTGAATACAACGTTTATCTGAAGGAATATAAGTCTCCGCACTCTGGTAAAAACTAGCTCCAAAACTGCAGTATTTCAAGAGCTACGGTATATCTCAAAGTATTTTATTTCTGTTTTAGCTCAGAGGAAAGGGGTGGTTTACCAGACTGGTAATCTTTCCTGAGAAACAGCCCAAAAGATCTGATCCCACGTCATGATATGATTTCAAATGTGTCTTACATTCACAGTCCTATGAAAAACTGTCACTGAAGGTGAGCTGGCCAGGCTCCTGTAAGAGATGGAGAATCGTAGCGTGGGTCTGAGCTTTGATGCTACATTTAACTGAGTTACATGTCGACTGACTGCATTTATTCTGGTTTCTCCGTCACTTTTCTCTGCCCAAACTTACACTCTAATTCTACACTGAAGTCAGACATATTGTACATTTTTCAGCAAGTTCGGACTGGACTTTTTGAACAGTTTCTACTCTTGTGCTTTGGTTCATTAGGATAGGTAGGAACAATGCCAGCTGAACTCTGTTCGCACCAAATAACCACACCAGAACAACCTCAAATCAGCTCTTGTTTGTCTTCCAAGGTAACTGTGGTTTCCTTGGGGTGAGAACATAATCAAAAATCAAATATAAAGGAAACACGCTCAAAAAGGAAATGGATGTTGACTTTTGATCCGCAGCAGGCTTGACTGGAAAGTCTAGCAGAGCAAAACACACCAAGGACAAGGAGATTATTCAAGATTCATTGGAGCGTTCTTACAAAATAAAACTGCAGTCTTAATGACAAGCTACCGGATCGGTTCAATACATGAGCTAGACCTTGTTCATTTATTTTCTTTTTTAAGTATATTTTCTGGCTTTTCGCCTTTATTTGATAGAGACAGCTGTAGAGAGACAGGAAAGGGGGGGAGAGAGGGAACGACATGCAGAAAGGGCCCGGGCCGCTGCGGTGAGGACTCAGCCTACGTGGTATGCGCTCTACCCGGTAAACTACCGGGGCACCCCAGACCTTGTTAATTTCTAACTGGAAAATGTGATATGAAACGAAGCAAATCCAAAAATGTATTTCAACTTTTGACAACAGGTGAGAAGGTGTTTTATTTCAAGAGTTCTTCAGCAAGTATCCAGGTCTTGATTGACACAGATTGGCTGCTGTGAGGATGGAACTTGTGACCTTTCTGTTCTGGGACAGCGCATCTAATCACACAGCCACCCTGCAGCCCGACACAGAAACTGTATCAGCTCTGTTTTTCCTGTAAGATGCTGACATGACAAGGCAACAGAAATAATGATAGAAGGCTCACAAATCGGATGCACTGGACAGAATAAAGTTTTCTGGTTTATTTTCTTCAGGAAGCCGTAAGAGAACGTTAACAAAACAGCTTCTGACTGGTTCGACATAATGATGGGGAGAAGCCCGCTTCAAACGCTAACTTCAATAAATAAGGAAAAGAAAACTTAGATGACCCTGGAGTGACTTGCATGTTGCCTTAGCAACTTTGAACATAACCGCTGGTAATAGCAGATTGTCTGTAGGATATAAGCAAAATTGCCTTTGACTTGTAACAGGGGAAGCAGTGGGGGGGGGGAGACAACAATCGCTCTAAGGGATGAAGTGCAGAAAACTTGACTGACCCTGAAATGACTTGTATTCTACCTCACTGACTTTGTGAACTGCCAAAGGAGACAAAGAGACTTACTGGATCAGCAAGATGCAAAATTCATACGGGCATATCAGAAACACCCTGTTGATCTGACAACAGAGGAAAGGCCTCTGCCAGTCCCTGACTAATACAGCCTCTGATTCTCAAGAGGATGACAGTGGGGGGTTAAAGTGTCCCGATAAGAAAAGGATGTGGTGGTGGATTGACTGAAATGGGTGGAGAAGTTGTAGCTTCCATTAATAAAGACTTAGTCGTCTTCATTACAAATATGGATTTTCACAGTATTTTCCAGTCAAGAGCTTAGGCCAAGTGTAATCGGAAAAAGCCAAGTGATGGATTTCGCTCGTGCAGTCAAAAATGAGCTATAACATGTAGTCAAGTGGAAATATGTGGCAGGAAGAATGTAGCGTACTAATATGGTGGAACATTTTACCCAGAAATAAAATCAGAAGGTAAGATTAGAAATTAAAAGCAAAAAAAATAATGAATGGACAATTATTTTACTCTCATAATAAACATAGTAAAATAGCTGTCTATTTGCCCATGTCTAGTTGTCTATTGTTGTCCATTTGAGTGCTTAAAAGAAAAAGAAAAGAAAATTGTAGTAAAGTAAATTGGATATTGAAATTGACAAAACAGATATTGTGAAATTGCTAAATTGGAAAAGTTAAAATGGAAACGGTAAAAGGGGAAATCTTAATTTAAATTTGTGATTTAAAAAAAAATTATAAATCTAAAAGAAAGGAAAGGAAAACTTAGCTGTAAGATTTTATACACTATTTATTATATATTATTTGGGTAAAATGACCCTCCATGCACATTGTACCTTGAGAAATAAAGCAAAATGTTTGAATATATGGATACTTGTCATGGCAATAATACAAGCTAAGTGACAATATTAAGGTCTACTGAAATGCAGACTCACTCTACAACATAAATATGCCCTTCAACAGTCTTGGGTTTCCCAAAGAAGCCAACTAGCCTTTTGTTGAAGCTTAAAGCAGGATACAGGCACAAGTTTTAATTCTCACAAAAATGTGTTAATTCTTTCAGCCCTTGAATAAGTTTAAAAATCGGAAAGGATTTATTTGGTCTGGGTGAAAGGAGAAAGCTTCCTTAACACAAAAAAAAAAGTTGTATGCTAGGGATTTTCAGCTCAGCGTCAGAAGATATTCTTTAGCAGGTTGTGAGGGTATATGTGTCCTTTCATAAAATTAAAAACACCCCCTTCAGATTTGAAAAATGCAGAAATGTAGACTGTGAGCATCTAAAATGTGCTAAAGAGGTCTGAGCCGGAGAGCAGAGCCAGTTGTCCGTGCAGACCTGTCCTGATTGACACTCAACAGAGTGGAGTCAAGTGAGGTGGAGCGCTACATAGTGCAGACCAAATAGTGGAGAGTAAAGGTCGACAGTATGCGATGGGGAGAGTTTAGCCTGCGCACACATGATGAGTGATAGAGATTAAAGTGAAGGGAAAGCTCCTGGGCTTTGGAAGGCGGCGAGATTGATGTAGGCTGGAAGAAAAGAAAACAAAGCTGCAGAGACGACGGGGATCAAGACACACTCCTGATTTAACTCCAAATTTCATTCTCAAGAGCCACCCAGTCAAGTTGACTAGACCACATGCATCTGTATTCAGCGCTCGACTTTGAGCAGAAAGAGTCTATCTTTACCCTTTTAAAGCCATTGTCCTGGGGGAATGCAATATTGACTGGCTCCAGCGGGTGCTCCAAACACCCTCTGTAGCATTTTGGTCCTACCTCCAGACAGCATGGAGTTTCATTAGGTTCTCACCCCTCCTGGGATAACCTTTAAAGAAATGGACAAACTTTGAGGCTGGCTTCTCTCCGAGGAGAGCATGATCTGAGGTATACTTTTCTTTTTCGGAGGACTGCTTTTCAAAGGGACCAGAAGTTGGTCTTTTACGGGCTCATTAGACTGATTTGCAGGGAGCGATAAGGGAAAGTCTTTATCAGCGAGATGAGAAATCTCTCTAGACAACAGTAAAGCTTTTTAACTGGATTTTAGAGATATTTAAGGAACATGTACTGCAGTAATCTTTCTTTGAAACACCAGCGACCTAATAGCTAATATCATTCCCTGATGAACATATAAACCAAAGACAAAAATCTCTCTCTTTTAATCTTATTATGCATAATTCGGGTGTTTTGATAGTATCGGTGCTTCTCCAACTGTTCCCAGAGCTCCTAGCGGAGTCCTGACTCTACAATCGATCTCACAAAGCTCTTCAACAGCAATGCACTTTATATTCTCTAACAGGCTACATGTTCTTCACACTGCATACAAAATGTCAAGCTTTTTCACTTCCTGCTTCACACACACACACACACACACACACACACACACAGGCAGAAGCTCCTCTCCATCACTTAAAATCGGACTCACCCTCCACAGTCTCTTGGCCGACTCCACCCTGGAGGGTTTCCTGTGAAGGCCCAGCGGTGTTCCCAGCTGATGATCGAAAATCATTTTGAAGCAGCCCGTGGCAGCTAGTTAGCTTCTCGCTGCCTGCTAAGCTTGCCACTTGCTGTCCCGGGGACGCTATAGCTGCTCCGCCAAACAGCCACTGTCTGCTTTGACAGCCCACCAGCCGTTCCCATTTAAGAGGCAGCTGCCACACCCAGAGCCATTACACTGTGTATTTCCCAGCAACTGTATGCAAACAAAAACAACCGCCAGTCCCTCTGTCTCCAAACCCTGCTGCATGGCCCGCACATTAACGGGCCCTAATGGAGGCCGGAAACAGTCACGGCCAAGATTAGCTTTCACTTTCTGCTCTGAGGCAACCAGCGCCAGGAGAGTCCTCATAAAACAGCAACTTAACTTATTCAAATTGCATGATGCTTACCCTTATCAGCGTAACAATACGATTAGAGGGCTCGAGCTAATGAGAGGAGTTTGGAGATACAGATGCAGCGGGAGCGTAGAGAGGTGATGGAGGGTGAACAGATGTAATTCAACACCTCCATGTGAGATGCCACTGAGGGAACAATCAGTGCTAAACTGTTTATTCAGCCATTAGAGCCACAGCATGGTGGGGTGCAGCGACAGGTGATTTGACATCATAAGACTGCGGTTGGAAGTGTAGGCCTGTGCAGAGTGTAAAGCTGTGAGAAACAGTATATAGTATATTTTCTGTTTTTCTGTGTTTTGTTTTAAGGATTCATATTAGCTTCAATCACTGTAGTAGCTAATTGTCCTCGCGTCTACACAGAACATTAAAAGGTATATAGGACAGTCATAGGCAAATTAAATATCAGGCCTAATTCAAAGACATGTTAAAGATAAATGAGCAATTTCATAGAAATATAAAGTAGTGCTTCTAACAAGTACATATACAATTGCACAAACTCTTTACTAAATCTATTTACACTCAACGTTTGTTGTAAACTGTCACATCACCAAAACTAGACTTCAAAACCATTATCACTGAAACCTTAGTCACCTCAAATAACATAAAATCATCGTAAAAGCAATAATTTCACTATCAAATCTTGCTTTTCTTCTGCTGACATGCAGCAGACATGATTAATGTGAGCAGAAGCCTAATAATAACAATTTCAGCCTCATCAGGAACTGATCTCTCACGACGGCAGAGCCAATAAAATATGACAAATCTGCTTTTGATGTCCACTGCAATCATCATTAAATTGCCCACATGCCTAAGAGACGAGGCTCTTCGCATTTTCCAAGAGCTTAGAAGGCCCTTTTTCCCCCCCAGCAGAATCCCTGTACGTGCTGCACACCTGTTTGTGTGCAAATTCGTGGGCGTGTACACAATTGCAATATTTTCCCACTTGGGGACGACTTGATCAAAGTTAATAATGAAATCCCACGCATTCACTCAGAGCAGTCTGATTTGCATCGGCTGCCCACACATGCACAGACGTTTAAAACAATGCCGGTCATCATTAAAGCTTAAGCTGCCAATTTTGGAGAGCCTGGATATCATTAATCTAATGCAACCCCATTCATGTGTAAACACTGTGCAGATTTTGATTTAAATTTTGAATATTTTACCAGGGGCTCTTCTGGCCCAGAGGCTACTTGTGACAACAATAAAACACACAATCAGTTTGCAATAATTATATAAACCCTTCTAACAACACATTTATGCACATCCTGTCTCTAAGACACAGTCAAGAAGTAGAAAAACTTGTAATAAAGTCTCTTGAAACTCTGCCACTAAACAACTTAGGTGAAATGTAGTTTTTATGTACAATAAATGCAAAACAGAAAATTAGGAAATATATGGCAGAATGTCAACTTCTAAAACAGAGCCTGTAATTCATAATAAGCTGTGTGCCACATTTTTTACAACCTGGAATATAATGCTTCACAAACCTCTGTGTACCAACCAAGCTAAACTGTTGCAGCTATAGGATTAGTCTGTATACTGTGCAGTAGCTAAATCCCACAATGACACATGAGGTTTTTGGAGGCAGAAAAAAAGTATATTAAAAGCTTTATTTTGTGCATTTGGTTAAAATGCTGTTTTTCACCTCACATGATTTTCATTGGGGCAGAGATAATAAAGACCAATATTGCTTCCTCTTCTAGAGCACTTTAAAGCAAAACTACATCACTTTTGCTGAACAGTAGTTACAGGATAATGGCACACCGAATGCACCTTCATTCCAAAAGATTCACTTCAATCAGATGCTTTAGAGTGCACTGAGTTCACCCCCGACATGCTAAACATGACATGCTCAAATGTAGTGTAACAGAAGTACATGCAGAAGAAAGCTAAAAACTAACTCAGTAATGTCAGCTACACGGCATCTAGCTAAAGTTTGCTAAAAGCTAATATTAGCGAACATTAGCCACCGTATGCTAGTGGTCATACCACCAGACCAAGTAGGGGTGTGGCAGCAAAACCCCTGGGTGTACTTAGCAGCTAGCACAGTTACTTGAACTAGAGAAAGAGACAAAATAAGAAGACACACAAACTAAAAATCACAAAACAAAAGCTAGCATGAGTACAGCAAGTGAAGGTGGTGAGGTGAGGTACAAATTACAGCATGGAGTGTAGGTGTTTCTTACTTGCTGTAGTGTATTTCACATTTATCTTAATCAGGCATGCTAATGTATCCCATCTACATTATACAGGCTGAAAAGAATACATACAGTGCATTGTTCAGACAGAGGGAAGACCACAGCATGGCCGAAAAATGACCAAAAGCTCTTGGAGTCATGATTAATAGAATCTGAACTACATGTTGCTTGAGCACCTTCAGCATATTGTTCCACACACCAAACCCCAATAGAAGCCCTCTCTTTCTTCTCTACTTTGACATATAGGATGGTACAGTATTTATCAGTAGTGTGTACTACTGTTGCCACTGTTGCAGCTCCATCCAAGGCCTTCAGCGGTCAGTGCAAGGCTGACAAACAGTGACAGATAAACCGCGCAGGCTGCATTCTGCGGCTGCTATATGGCTGACAGCCCCTGTAAATGGATTACTAATGGATCAGATGGAGCAAAAAAAGACAAAATACCGCAGGGTGGGGGACGCTGGGGATGGCCGCAACCTGTCTGTTTGACTAGAGAGAGAGAGAGAGAGAGAGAGAGAGAGAGAGAGAGAGAGAGAGAGAGAGAGAGAGAGAGAAGAAATAAATATAGGGGCTTAGTGAGAGAGGCATAGAGGACACAGTAAGAGGAAGGGAGGGGCAGGAATGAGAGAAGAGAGCAACAGAGAGGGAAAGAGGAGGGAAAATGAATAGGAAACCATGAGAAAGTGACACTTTTGAAAGACTCAGAGGCACTTTGGAGGAACGGTCCAGTGAACGCTCAGCCTGGTGGCCCTTGGGAAGAAAAATCCGCTGGGATGGAGGGGAGCGGTTGGGTGTATTTTCCTTCAACCTGCCCGACAAAACAGAGAGCAAACACATTGACGCTTCTGAGGTATCACCACCACAGCAAGCACAGACACTGCAGCACTCGGAAAAGCGTCATCAATGTCTCGTCCGCGCTTTATTTCCTGGCAGATCAGAGGTGGCGAGGGAACTGCATCCTCAAGGCCAAACACGCATTCAAAGCACATTTGAATGTGACAGACGGAGAACACTTCTGAGCAAGAGTATGTGAACGTTTTTGTATACACACACACACACACACACGTGTGTCTGCGTCCCTGTGTGTTTCACGCTGTGTTGCTTTGTAGATTGTGCTGACAAAAGCCGAACGCCCATCACACGGGAGCGTCAGCAGTGTAATGATCTAACTCCTGCAGACCCAAGTTGCGCAAAGCTCATTTACAAATCCTCATCCCCCGGCGGCCCTGGTACCACACAGACAGGATGCTATAACCAGTTAATAACTGTCTCATTTGTGGGCCTCAAATCCTCCACGGCAAAGGATTAAATGCAATATCTTGCAACTAATTTGACCTTTTCAGAACACTACTCCTAGGAGCACAAGAGAATAGCATCCCTCTTTCCCCTAATGTTCCTCGTTTGCACAGATCAATGTCTGGATATGCTTTGCATTAATGCGGACTATTAGCAAGCATAGCATAAGTTTTTATGTTCATTTCTAACATAGCAGACAGTCATTGGTTTCCATTCAGTTTAGTATGCTATGAAAATTTAATTCTGTCCTCTTTATTGTCATGATTATGTTATTGCCGCGTTATCGTTGATGGTGCGTTCAAGGACACTCCAACATCCAATATTTGAGGGTTGCCCTCTGCATTGTATTTGTGAACCGTGTTGTCGGAAAATTAAACCCCGAAGACAGAAAATAAGTGAACAAGGACGCTGTGAAAAGAGTATTTCAGTTTGGGCCATAATAAACAAGGCTACAGATTGGCAGACAACTCTAAATCTTCCTGGAAGCTAGAGAATACTTGAAGGCCAAAAATGTTATCTGTTATGGTTTAGACAATGGTCTGCAGTCATGTTAGGTCGGTTTTTCATTAATAAGATTAAGCCAGCAAAACTAACATTGTTTAAAAGGAAAAACACTGCAGAAATCTCCATCTTATCAATTTTCTGTCCATTATTGAGTTTTAAAAGACTTATTCTTTGAAGAAACAACTTCTGATTTGTATTTGTGTCTTTTTTTAAATTCTTTTAAGATACTAAGACTCAAGAAACAGTCAGAAATGGTGATAAAATTATTTTTCTGGCACGGGCAGATTCTTTTCACTTGTGTTAAGAAAACAAGATATTTAGGACTCAATAATATGCAAAAATGAAAATGAGGATTTTTATAGAGAGGAAGTTGGACTAGAGAACTGTGTGAACTTCTGATACATGCAGATATGTTTTACTGTGAGACACGTTGAAATATTGTAGTCCCTCTGATGCATTCCACATACACCAGACAGTCAATAAACCTACATCATAACCTATCTTCTGCTTTTCAGTCTTTTCACAAACAACATCCAGGAGTCCTTTTTCAGAAAATGAACTCATTTCACAATACAGTCTACCGTTCTATCAAATTATTTTCTATTTCTATTGTTCAAATAATGTTCTTTTTCCAGGCCGCTCCGCTCTAAGCACATACATCTCCACAGCCACCGAAAAGCAATATTCTCGGTTGAAAATAAAAATGAACATTTTTTCCATTCCCTTCGGTTCGTATCAGAGAGCAATTCTTCACACACGTACAGGGAGGTGCATTTGTCGCGAGCCCAGTCACGGCCTCACAACGCCCCGTAATGGCTGTATGGATTCAAAACAAATAAAAAAGAGCTGAGGTCATTTGTTACGGGCCGTGACTCACAACGCGTGTCCCTGCTCTCTACATGCCGTGTGTATGTGCAGACATGAGCTGGGCGGGATCTCTGCAGTACAGTAGGTGTATGTTAGAGCGAGGAACACATGTCTTCTATATGTGAAGACTATCTGAGAGAAGGTTCAAAGGTGGTGAACATCCAGAGAGATGAAACATGGTGGGAAAAATCAAGTTTTGGTAAGATCTTGATCTATGACTGGGGCAAATGTGAAAATAATAGAACATCATTGTTTTGCAATAGAGTTGGCTGTGTATGTGTGTGAGCGGGATCCTCACTGCATTTGATGAGCTGAAGTTGTGGGCTGTATACACCCGCTTTATCACAGGTAAAACATGTTCTGCAGGGAGCTTAAAGAGGTGCTGCACACTTCAACGTGTTTTTTGAGCTGTTAACTAAATGATACGACTGTGTCAATGCTGGTGTTAATATTGACATTTCTTACCAAATGTATACAATTGAAGGCAGAATTTAGGGGTTGAAAATGGCTCAACACGCCACCTACTGTTTCAAATCAGCCCTGAACCTTGCAAGGCCAATGCTGACATAGAGTAGAGCAGTTGGGACCTGTCTACGTCCTGAAATTTATATTAAAAAAGACTCTAATGAGTGTCAATCAGTCTCCACGCCCCCTACAGTCATTGTTCCCTCACTAGTTTCATTTTTTAAATTTGCTGGGAGAGACGGTTGTAGCTGAATTTGAGGGTGTAGTTACACTTTCCATTTAGACCTGGCCTGATGAATGCGTCTTTAAAAACCCAAAACTTTGTCATGAAAATGTTTTCTCAAATCACCCTGACTTATCAAACCACTGAGCAAACAAGGGCAATATACAGTATGTAATATGTACATAAATGTTTTTTAATTACATTTAGCTATTTTGCTGTGTAATATTTGTTCAATATGTTCAAGCCTCATGAGGTGGCTGTGTGTATCTGGTGTCTCCATTCCAGCGGACTTTATAAATTTTGGCCTGTGTGAGGCAGACAACAGCATGCAAACAAAGAGAGAACATTCAAACTCCATCCAAACAGCTGAGAACTGAATGTGCTTCCCTGCTGCTGTACTGTGCCAGGGCTGGGGGATTAGCATTTGGTTCTATCGTCTGTTAGATAGGATTTCTTGCAGGCGATTTTCACAAAGAAATTGCTAGGATGATGCAGTCCGACCCACTTGCCAGACAGAACGCTGATATCAGACAACTGGACAAAGCTCCATGTTCGATGACAATGTTTTTCAATGGTAAATGCTAACGTCTTTTAATTAATTAGTCCTATAATATCCACACATGGCAACTACCGTATGGTTGAGGTTTGTATTTGGGTGAGGTTATGGAAACATCATGGTTATGGCTCCCTAAAACACTATGGTTAAGGTATGATAGGTTATAGTCAAGATACAGGTTTTTTAAAGTTCGGCAAGAAAAAATCTCAAGGTTTCAGAAAGTGTTCATGGTAAAAAATAAAAAATAAAAAGTTTAAAAATCAATTGTAAATCTGAAACGGTACAAAAACAGCAGTCTCCAAAATCAAAGAGTACTGTACATACTGTATATGTGTGGAAATCAAAGCCAATATTGCCTCCATTCTCACAATGTTCGGATGAAGTTGAGCAAAAAACCCTTTAAATACTGTATAATGCCCCTTTCTCATTGCACCAGAGGACATGAAATTCTCAGAGCTGATTACCTGCGGGGAATTTAAGTCAGTTTTGTTGTAGTAAAAAAGGTTTTCTGCTGCCCTGTTGGCCAGATCTCTCTTGAAAATAAAACTCACACTGCTACATAAAGAACTTCCTGCCCTGGCACTGAATGTTGGGATCACATGTGCTGCAGAATCATGCAATAAATCCAAGTAATTTGAGGGATACTTTGATGCTGTGCACTCATGCTCTTTGGCATCTAAAGTAACTACAGTACGCTCCTTGGCCTGATGGCAACACTACGGTTACATTTCAAACCTTCAACAGAATAAGACATCCAGGTGATGGCTGAAATGTAGCAGCCAAGCCTCACCCCAGCCAGCATAACATGGTTTAAGCGTCGACATTCAACTCAAAGCAACTCATTTCAGCTGAGATACAAAGACGTGTAAGCTCGATCCACACAGCCGCGACCTGCAGCCTGTGTCGGGGACAAGAGACAAGGTTGCAGATGTAATGTAACGCTTCAGTGGGCTTACGCCATTCAACAGGAGACCAGGTCAAAAAGGCAAGCAATGAGGGGAGGAAAAAAAGAAAATAGATTGGAGGAGGAAGGAAGAGGTGGTGGTGACGATGATCGGGGGCTCGGTTCTATTCAGGAGCTCTCAACAGGTCAGTGGAAAGGAAAGGAAGGCAATTCCAGTTTGTGAAGAGTTCTGGAAACAACTCAGACTCAGTAATGGATCAGAGGATAAATATAGACTGGCCAACACAGGATCTCTTCAGCAACAAAACTCAATTTGTTAACTAACACTATGTGTCAGTAAGAGCTTTTATACGAGCCTTATTTCTGTGGTCGAGTATCATTTTAACGAGAGCAGAACGAGAGACGCTCCTGTAAAATCTAATTGAATGATTGCAGTATTATTTCTGAGCTCAAGTGGACACTTACCTCCGGGGCGTTGGCTGTTATTTCAATTCAATTCAATTCAATTCAGTTTTATTTATATAGCGCCATATCATAACAAAGTTATCTCAGGGCACTTTTTCAAGTAGAGCAAGTCTAGACCGACTCTTTATATTTACAGAGACCCAACATTTCCCACCATGAGCAAGCATTTCATGTGCTCACTAGCAGCCATACAAGCAAAGTGTAAGCTCTGCTCAAAATCACCAAGGGCACCAAATTAGGAGAGGCAGATGAGTCTAATTTAGATGTTTATGACGTGTAATTGCTAAAATGCGTTTCTGTTGGACAACAAAAGAGAAATGAAAGGTGGAGAGGAATAATTATGCTTTAAAAATAGCATCGCAGACTGGAGGAGACTGATCTGAAAGAAATGTGAAAACCCAACTGGAAATTTGGATCACGGGGGAGAAAAAGTTCTGCAGTACACAATTCTGCAGAATGTCGACATCCAGTATTTTCCCTCTCACACGCTCCACAAGCACTCAGCAGAGACACTCAAAATCCTTTGCTGTCCGTATATGCTCTCAACATTTTGTTTCTTCAGACGCCCCGCATTAATAATGCACAATCACACTCCTCTCTATCACAGATGAATACCGAACTGCCATGTTCAACTCGGAGCAACCTGACGATCAAAAACATACCATTTCCTATTCCGAACCCACCTCTGAACTGCAGAGGTAAACTGCAGCCTTTCTCCGTTTCTACATAAAAAAAACCCAACATGTCAGAGCACCCCTGAGATTTCGGCGTTTAAGGTTGGGGCGGGTAAAAGCGTTTCAGCCAGAGACACCTGGCAGAATGGATCCACCAGAAAAAGCAAAGTTTGAGAAGAAACAACAGAAGAGACAACAGAAAAGTGTTTTTCGTTCTCAGAAAAGTGCAGAAATTACAGCACCAAGGCATGCTTTGTTCAGCTGTGGATTGGAGTGCTGATATGTAAACCAGTCATTACCTGCAAGGAAACTCTGCCCTCTATAGTGTGTCTTGTGGAATAATAATCATTTTGTTTATGTGCTGAAATGAATGCACATGACTAGTATCAACACCATTATCTGATAAAGAAAAATCTAGGCATTTATCATCCATTACTATCCTACATATAAGACATTTTGTCGCCTTCATCTCCACAGACTCGAGGCAAAACGGTAAGCTAGAATCAGCAGCTGTTCAGGAGTCATGTTGCAGGAAGACGTCCAGACGGATGAGTGGTTTGGTGTCTGAAAATGGGTTAGTCTAGTCTGAAAACTTTGTAAGATGACACTACCTGAGCCTCTCTGTTGCATTATGGGCCAACGACATACAGTCATGATATCAAGTGTATTCCAGGAGTATTTTGCCGTGCCGACCGTCCATCAACCTGCCTCATTTACCTCCAAATGGGGCTGCAACTAACAATTTTATTATTGATTATTCTGTCCATTACTTACTCAATGTTTCTCAGTGTAGCATCTTCAAATTCCTTCTTTTATCCAACCAACTGTCCAAAACCCAAATATGTTCAGTTGACTTTTATATATGACAAAGAAAAGCAGCAAATCTTCACATTTCAGAATCTGGAAGAGAGAACAGTTGGCTTTAAAAAGGACACAAATCCTCATTTACCAAAATAGTTGCCAATTAATGTTCCGTCAGTGACTAATCAATTAACTGACTAATGGTTTCAACTCTACATGAAATTCTAGTGGTGGTTTCCTGCATTTCCCAGAATACCTTTCAGCATCCCCCAGCAGAGGTGTTAACTTGTCATCAGCCGTGAGTTTTACAGTGTGTGTAGATAAAGAGAGCAACAATGGCGCAGTTCTGTAAAAGCAAGTATTGATAAGTCAGAATGACATCAGTTCATTTGCAGTTAAACTGTAGTGTTAATAGGTTTAAATACTTCTTTTTGTGTGGCATCTCATCAGGTTCTGTGACCAGAAAACAACAGACAGCATCAATTACGTATTGCTGGAGAAAACTAGCTTCTGCTGCTAATAGCTATCTATGCAAGTTGTTGCTAAATTAACTACATTTATTCACACACACTCACACACACCGATGGCTGCGAGTTACCAAGCATTGGGCTAACCATCGGGCATCTTGCTCGAGTTCAAGAGGAGCCGGGGATCGAACTGTCCACACTGCAATTAGTGGAGGACGTGCTGAGCCACAGCTGCCCAGAGTTGTTCAGCGGCTGCTTTAATCCTGATACATCTCCACACATGTAGGCTCCCTCTAAATGGGGATTTTTTTTAGGACTGAAAACAGGTATCAGCTGACAACAGCTGTCAGTTGGAGGCGTACATTATAGAAATACATGTCTTCAGGTAAGTTATATTACAAGGAGGCAGGTGGAATTATTGTGCTGGTTTTGTAATTTTACCTCCCACGCTCAGTCACAACATCTTTTGGCTGCAAGTGCACAATGCTAATTTTTTCAGCCAGTCAACAGTCATTTTGAGCAGATGTGTTGAACAGGGTGTTGTTTGTTCACACAGAGCCGATGTGGCTATGAGACAGGTGTTAAAATCTTAAAAGTGTTTAATTGATTCTAATTCATGTGGACTTGATATAATCTTTAACACTCTTTAAGATTTTTGATGTGCCTTTTGAGGCTCCTGCCAGTGGGAAATGTTGCATCTCTGCTCCTTTAATGATTGATTACTTTATGTCTGCTTAAAGTTGAGTAAAGTTAAGTGTCTTTGACACACTGACAACAAATGCTGCCGGTTTACTGCTAATGCTAATTGCTAACTATGACTTTTTTAAAAATTATTACATGTATTAAAGTACTTAATTTATTTCCCTAACAACAAGGATTTGGGGGAAATTGCTTTGGTGAGCTTGCAGTACAAACAGGATTCAACATAAACATGTCATGTTAAATACATTAATACATACATACCGTGAGTAGAGTAAAAAAGACTAATAAGTGCTTATAGATAACTACTGCAGTCTGTTACAGTGGATTTGTTCTTTAATCCGAAGCCTTTACACAATGATGAGAGCATACATTATTACCAAAACCTTAAACCCTGCCAGTGTTTCTACTACTCCCTGCGTTTGACGTAGGAAGTCAGGTGTACCGATCAGGCCTCTGCTGTGATCCTCCAGTCTGAGCAGGCTGGGTCACATCCTCTCATTATTGTCTTTCAGATACACTATTCATCTTTTATTATATCATACGCTATTCAATTATCTGCCTCTGGTTTTGATCAAGTGTCTCTCTCTGTTGGACCCTTTGCCTTCAAGGCAAATGCTTTATCTTGTCTGTTGCTGTCCCTTCCTCCCTCCGTCCCTCTGTCTCTGCACTCTCCTTTCATCGTCTCTCATTCCCTGTATCATTGATTTAAAACTCACTTTATATGACTGGCCTTCGGTCCCCGCAGACCCTGCTTCCAGAACGATACGTTTCAGCCTTTTCACTGGCACCTTGGAAATGATACACCTCACTCTGAGACAGGAACAGGACAGCCTCTAGTGGTGCACCTGCAGCACTTCAAGTGATGCTTTTTCCTCTCAAACCTCAAGTATAGCTGAGAAATACTCACCGAGGTTAACAATCCTTTAATAAAATGCAAAATTTCATATGCAAGTGAGCTGTTACTATTCATCTCAAAGGTTATTTTCAACATTTAAGGACTTTCACATGTCAAAAAACTTTAAGATGTCTATTTTTGGTTCCCCAGAGCTCAATATGCCTGACAGATCAGCTTTGATTCACTGCAATATGATTTAACTTAGAGAAGCACTCTGTGTCAAATCACATGAAACTGACTTCTATATCAATTTTTAAAGTTTAAGAATAACACAATACACATAAGGGCCGCATCTAAAGATCGAACCAAACCTGCAGAAGCAGAAGTAAACACTCCTGGCTCACTTTAGGCCCAAGGAGCAAACAACGACTTTGCATACAGAAGCCGACTTGACTCCCTTGGGATGATTTTTAGCAAATATCACAATAAGGCGCGACTGAATTACATCATATAACAGTCAACTCCCATGTTAAGGTGAGTTTGAAGTCAGACACAGTTTCATGTAAATCACCTGCTTGTTGTTTACCAGCAGGAATGCTTCAGATATATTTGCCTCTCTGCTCTTCCCTCCCTAATCTTAGAAATACTGCGTCCAGTCATAAATAATGACTAAATCAGCGCTCTGGTTTTCTGACCCATAAAAGTGAAATGCAGTGCAGCTCTTAAGGCCTGTGCTTGTGTGTTTGTGTGTGTGCATTTGTGTACAGCTATGTGCATGTGTCAGAGAGATGGATAAGGGGGAAGAGCTCTGCTTAAAACCCAGTGGAGGAGCATTTTGGCGCCTGCCTCCCCGTCCTCCTCCTCTGTTGCCTGCCTCTCCCCACGGTGTGAATGCCTCGTGAAGAGGCCGGATATGAATTCATTTTACGCTGAGATGAAGTTATTAATGCCCACCATCTGTTATCGTCAGCTAGCTGCCAGAACAGCAGCGGCAACACAAAGAGGAGTGCAGCACCAGTCGGAGAGTTGCAGACGTCAACAGTGAGACACATGATGCCACCTTGGTATTGATGAATAGCCTTTTTCAGAGTTATCTATAGCCTTTCCTCCATTTGTTTCTCCATTCCTGCAAAACACAAGTTCCAAGAGACGTCACAAGTTTAACAGTGAAAGGAAAGAGTGCAGAAATGTTGTTTTGGTTCAACAATTGTTATTTATGCTTTGGTAGCCTTCAGAAAGGACAAATTCTATACAAGCTACCATTATTTTGTAAATCCCTTCAGTGGGTGATACAGGATTGTCTCGTGTTGCTAACCCTCCCTCTGTGCATGTTTAATCACAGCTCAGCAGATTTAAAGAGGAAGCAGAGGGGAAAATAAGGAATATTTATGCCATATTTTTAATTCTAGAGTCTCTATTTTCTGCATTTCGTGACATTTTATTTGTTTAACGTAATGCTCCTAAAACGCTGCAATCAAACAAAACTAATTTTGTACTTTGCTATACATTATAGATATATGCATACACACACCTTTTATATATAGAACAACTTTGACACAAATGCATTAAGATCAACTCCAGTCCTGGCTCCATCTAATCATGTGACCTTCTGCTCGCTGTGATTGGGCTTTGCATAAGGATGCCAACTTAGCCCCCCCCCACCCCTTCCTTAATGTGTACCTGATTTGGCTGGCAAGAGCTTCCTGATGATAAATAAACCATACTGCCGTTTTACACCCCGCTGGCTGCATAATTCATCACTGGGGGGAAAACTGTGCACATGCGAGCGTGTCACATTTGATCAACCTGAAGTGTTTGAGGATTTGATGATGAAGGAGAAATTAGCGAGATGAGGAAACAGAGCTGGAGGTCAAAGGACGCTTGTCGCTGAAGATTTAGACTGTGACAGTAATCAGAAGGCTCAGTGTTGTTATTGTTGACTGGAGACAAGAGGAAACAATTACATTTGCTGTTTTCTGATTGGACAAGACTCTGTGCCAGTTATTCCCTCGGCCCTCATTCAGTCCTCTCTTTTCTTTTCTTTTCTCCATAAGGAGATACTGCAGGAATCTGAAAGGCACTCACCATGCACACACACTCTAACTCACATTACACACACACACACAAAGATGTCCAGTTGCCACCCTGAATCGAGTGTGTAGATTGATGACTCTATCCTCCAAGTGCCATTATTGAGCACTCACTTACTATTTACTAATCAACGCAAATTAAGGCAAAACCTGGCAAACACTGTTTCTTTAATCAGATAGTATTAGACAAGTAGCAGCTCATTATTCTAAACTAATTAAGACCAGTTGGCTGGGAATAGAAGACAGACAGTGGCTACCTTCACATGCATACCGTCACCTGATTGTTAGTCATATTCTGGTTAAAGGCTTGCTTACATGTACTCTTCATTTAATTCAGTTAACCACTTTGAAGTCAACCAGTAGAAAGTGTTGGAGTTTATGAAAATGTTCTGTATGCTCTTTCTGGTAGTACTCATTCTGGAGAACAATGCTTCCTGTCAGTGTTTTAGTGCTGTAGATGTTTAAGGTTGTGCTAGTTTTAACTCCTTTATACTGTTGGCTAGTTTAATCTACAGCAATGCATCATATAGTATAAGATCATCATGTTTGTAGCGTCGCTGTCCTGTGAGCACCACATATCTCTAAAAAGTCAACAAAGAAAAACAACCCTGTTTTCAGCTTGGTGTTGATGCATTTTCCAGCTAATCCAAGGGGGGTTTAAATAGTTTATTTAGCTTAAAGAAGTAGGAGCATTTTCTCTAATAAAAGAACACTTAATCCTTCAGTTTATCTGAAAAATTCAAATTCAAAATCACCAAATTTGGAGGTTTACACTGGACAGGAAGGGTATGAAAAATTGTAATCTGAAAAGTAACTCGTAACTAAAGCTGTCAAGCAAATGTAGTGGAGTAAAAAGTACAATATTGGAGTTGAAGTATAAAGTTGCATAAAATGGAAATACTCAAGTACAAGTCCCTCAAATTTGTACTTAAGTATAGTACTTGAGTTAATGTTAAAATGTCTTAGTTACATTCCACTGCTGTCTTCAGGGACACAGCATTTCATTAAGTGGATCGTCCAACACTGAGTACTGATCTCAGTACTTACTAAATTCATTCATTTTGTTGTCAGTATACCATGGTATTAAACAATTACACAAATACATGCATCACTTACGGTATGTTTACTCACACAGCAGGCTGTCCTGTCATACTGTTATATTACAATGCACTTGCAGCCAGTGGTGCACAAGAACCAATGCAAAGTGAAGTAATTAGATCTGACAGAAAACAATGAATCAGCCTGTGTAGCAACGTGCTTAAAGTTAATGAAAAACAAACTGGGTTGTTGGGGAAGGAAGAATACGGCGTCTTATTATTTAACAGAATATAACTTATTATCTATCAAGTACGTGTACACAGTTGACTCTATAGTAGGGCTTTTGATAATACACACTATTTAAATTGGTCAGTATAATACATATTGATATTAGTTGTGAATAGTATTGGTTATGGCAATTAAAGCCATTAAAATAATATACATTTGTACTAGTACTACATACATACATACATACTACTGTGTATGGTGTTGAAAAAGGACAATAATCTCTCAATGCAAGTAATTGGCCTGGCAGTGTTTGTGTTATATAGCACTGTAAGAATAGAGCCATCACTATGCTATGCTATGAAAAACATTCAACTTATGAGCATAGGACAATATAAGAAGTAGTGATTTTTTTTAATCTGCCCAGCGAGAGAAAAAAATGATTCCCATGACTTATTCAAAGCCCCATTATACCCCAAAATAACCTCTACATCTGCTGACAGTGAAAAAAAGGATATAAAAGCACATTCTACCAGATACTGTATATTTACTCCTTTCCTTTCTCTGTTTTTCATCATTATTATTTGTGTTATCATGAAACTCAAATCTGATATTGGCCAGCTTATTAAAAAGGCATTTCAGGGCTCGGCCGTCTCATAATCCATACCCAGAAAAATATCCTCTTTTCTTCTGCGCGTGCATTTGTGTGTGTGTGTGTGTGTGTGTGTGTGTGTGTGTGTGTGTGTGTGTGTTTGACAGAGAGATAAAGCAAAAAGGAGAAAGGGTGTGTGTGCATTAATGTGCTGCGGTGAATTTATCCTTTTCTTCCCCGTCATCCTTCTTAATGCAAAGTGCAGGCGCGAAGCCATTAGACCGCAGAATAAGTGAGATGAGTTGGTAAAAAAAAGTAGAACTGCGGGAATACGTGACTCAAACCACACACACACACACACACAAAAACACATTCACCTCTCTGTGTGTAAGAGGTCTGATATCTCCTGAGTCTCATTACGATTGAGCTGATCGTACCAGACAGAGACAGACGAAACAGAGATGTTTACTTGTGTAATGGGGTCTGTGGAGAAAAACAAAATCACACCACAGGGACAAAGCTTTGATGGTGAAAGGAAAGATCCTTTTCGGCTTTTTGTCTGTCTTTCCACTGGTTTAAATGCCATTGGAGAGGATATCTAATTAATGAGGCCGAAATGTGAGTCTGCATGTACGTTTTGCTTCAAAATAAAGGAGCTGGGAAAAGCAGGGGCTCGAAGTGGGAACCAAAAGGCTTCACATACTATCACTATCTAGATCAAGTTTGACCGGACCAAATATCGGACATTAAACTCCACAAAAATGAACCCCAGTACCCAGAGTAGATGCAGATAACATGGGCTTGCCGACTGATCTTTAATCAAAAATACATTTGATTAGATTGTAATGAGTTGTTTCACCAGCCGGGAATCATCATCAGAGAGGATTTCAGACTAAGATCACTATCAAATGTATTGACAGAGAAGGATTTATCCCTCAATGGAGAATAAGTCAAGCTCATTCCAAACAAAGGCGATAATGAGTTGTTTTAAATGCATTGTCTATTTGAGGGAGGCTAATTCCTCCGTCTGGAGTCCCCATATGTAGAATAAACACTGATCAGTAACCCATTATATGAGTGGAAGTTTAAACTAAGCAATCTGATGTGATAATATTGTAATTCAGTGCCTCCACTGGTGCTAATCTGTTGCCGCAGCCTCCCAGCTTTTTATCATGAGAAAATCGTGACAGTGACTGTAATCCATCCATATGTAACTTGATGTAACTGAGATCAAGAAGACGCAGCTGAAACTGGCTAGTTAAGCAACTCCTAGACTCTGCATTGCATTGTGTTGGGTGGAGGAATGATGGATGGGAGGCCTGCGTCCATTTCTGTGCTGCCAACAGCACATATATACCGGTCAGATATACAGTTGGCTTGCCATGCACAAATGATCAGCAAGTTATTAGCACCACAGCTAGCTAGCTTGTTTGCGAAGTACACTGTTTCACATTATACGAAGTCACAACAGTAGCATGTTCATCTTCAGCTTCTTCACTGACTGGCAAAGTCCCACAGCTACTAGCCACTTTTACCTACTCAGAGAGGGTGCCTTAGTCTTTACTATCAGATATATGGCAAGAGGAATCACACTGTACAAACCCTGTTACACATACGTCAATCCATCCACCTATTTCCATTTTGGCTCAATCATGGAAGGGCTGGAGCCTATTGAAGCACGCGATAGGCAAAATGCAGGTATAAAACTATGTCCTACAACACATGAACTCATTTTATGTCACTATACCAGTGTGACGAGAATTTACAATTAACAAAAAAAAAAATAAAATAAAATAAAAAGGATGACATTTTGAAGTGGCAGAGAAGTGGCAGAGCGGGGCTGTGTGGCGGCCCTGTAGGTAGGCTGAGTCAGTGGATGAGCTCTTCATCCCGGTGGGCTCTAGTTCTCATCCACACAGCATGATGTAAATGTCACCTCCACCAGTCTGTCTCATTAAGGCCACACAGCTGGATAGATGCCAAAGCTCGGATTGACATTAAAGAAAAGTACTAGTCAGGAGAGGATAAGAGTGCTACATAGATACAGGATATATATTGTGTACATTAAATGGGAAGAGCATAGTAAAACTGCACCTATGAAACAATGGAACAGAGGTTTTATTCTCACGTCTTTGCCCTGCAATAATTACTGCACAGGCCTGTATTCAAAACTCCTTGTAACTGACAAAGCTCTTCTTCTGTGCAGTATCCCCCGCCACGCTCTCAGGTTGATGAATAGGGACTATACATCACTGTTTGTATTGATTTCAGATTATGTTGGAGTTCTCTGCACCAACAAACACAAAGACAGGACCACCGGTCAATAAATCAACCTCATGTTATATTCATGTACACCTCAACCAGTGTTTTACCTCCTGCGCCGTACTGTATGGCACTAGAGTTTGCAGCACAAAGTAGCGTGCAATAGCCGAGATACAGATATTTGGGTAGAGAGCACTTTAAACATCAAAGCACACAAATATATATAAGTATAATGCTTAGGTGGAGTTTACTGGTGGAAAAATATTAAATAAAACAATAAAAAACATAGCCTTAGAATTATACGTTTTTGAAAATGAGTTATTCACACAGCCGTACTTTTTGACGAGCTATAAATGTTATGTGGGTTTATTCTGACTTTTACGCATTAATTGCTATAAATCAACAAAAAGTTATTTCTCCAAATTAATATAATGTTCTACCCGCAAAGCACCAATCAGTGCTCGGATTGTACACAGGGGGACCAATCAAGTTCCACCTCTTTACCGCGTCAACTCACTGCTCTGTGACTGAGGTTAAAAGGGCTGAAAATATTTCGAAATGTTGCTCTATCTTAAGTTCTTCAACCTCAAAATTGATGACTGTCACAAATACCAACAAAGATGATAGTCATTTTCTATCTAGTTTGAACTTGGTGACAAGCTTATTATTACCATTAGCTACCATGCTAGACAGCTAGCTTGCTAATGTTAATCGCACAGCTCATGCTACTGTTTGTTAGCGAGTATTCATGTTACTATTAATAACTAAAAGTTACTGTTACTACTTCAGAGATGATAACAATGAGGCCAACATTTTAATTTGTAGAAAAAATCTGGTTTTGCGCTAACTAACTGTTGAACATCTTAGTGATATGATGCTAACTCTACCATGCTCCTAACTGGGTTTATGTTCGTTTATAACATGAGTGCTGCAGGGGACACAATGACGATAATAGCAGCTACATTCAGAGCTTAGACACCAGCAGTGATGACAGTAGCATCTATCTATATGAAAAATATGATAGGATTGTGACATCATACATTTAAAGTACCTTTAAGGTTATTTTGACCAATAAAAAAGAACCTTCCTTTAAACCTTAACAGTTTTCAGATGTATAATTCTATGATTATAAGTCATACATGGGCAGTAAATACAACAACTGATGGTAATGATGGCAAAGGAGGGGAATTCAGAAATGCACATGTATTTCTGGAGTAAAGAGACAAATAAAAGCAGCAGCTCCATAAAAGCTGCTTTGCTGTGTTCATGTTTCAGCACCATGGAGAGCGACAGCAGCAGGTAAATCCAGTCAGTCAGTCGGTGTTTCAGCACCACGGACAGCGCCGCGAGGCTGCTCCACCTACCTGAATATTTTGGCAGCGTTTCAGGCTCATAGGTGGCTTTGAACGGCCAAGCACGGATTATAACGCCGCCATTATGAAAAAGAGCGAAGGTGACCCCCGGTGAAATTAATGAAAATCCTCCCACAAATGGATCATCTGGGGTAAACAAACATAGCTCTGGAGTCCCGGTGTGCAGTTTGTTTTGTAATTTGACACCACAACATTTCGGTTAAACACGCATGATGGGGACAGTGAGCACACACTGAGCATGTTTGGAAGAAATAATAAAAAACACTGAAAAGGGGTGATAAGGATTACGGCAGATCCTGGGGATTTTGTATGTCACGATTTAAAACATTTGTTCCACTCACATTAAGAATCTCATTTCAAGGTAGACTTGGATTAAACATTAATGATCACCACCTAACAACAGTATGTAGTGTTAAAATACTGACGTGCCATCTGATAGATTTATTAAGTGACAAGACAGCGCCACTGAGCGTATAGTGCTTTACAAGAGACGTAAGTGACGCGTCATTTATTGACAGACAAGCCAACCAATTGATGCAATGACGCAGAAGTTTGACAACTTTGCCGTTGAAAGGGGGGAGTTGTAATTAACAGCAAAAAGGACATTAAGTATATTGATCTTTCAATGGCGATTACTGTGTATAAGAGCATGTTGGTTCAGCTGGAACCATTTAAAAATGTTCCTAACATGTAATCGGGCAAGCAAAGGTGATGACAGCGTAAGTTTCTTACATCCTCGTCCTCGCAGTGCCGCCTGTACTGCTGCTGAAGCCGGGGTCGCTGGCTCTCCACCGCCCTCTCCCCCTCGACACCTTGCCCGAGGAGATGGCTCGCCTCTGGAGGGTTGGGGAAGGAATTGTTTGTGTCGACCTTGCCGGTGAATCTCTGATACAGTGACGCCATTTCGACTATTTGTCAAAAAAAAAAAAAGAAAAAAGAACAACTTGGCGAGTGTCTGTTCTCAATCAATACATGCAAAAACAAAAGTCCAAGTTGGAGGAGGTCAATGAGGAATGGCTGAGGTAATTCGATTAGACGATGCTCTGGTTCAGTTGGAAAAAAAAATAAAAAAATCACTCCAAGCTGTGTTCAGGATTCACATCACGTACTTTCAGGCTCACTGGTCGGGTCTCACCGATGCTGCAGCGACGCAGCTTCAACACTTTCCCAACTTGATGCGAAATTGATGCAAAGACAAACGAGTGTGGGTTACTGGAGACTGATTAAAGCAGTCATGATCCGGACCCGACAGACGGAGGAACCAGCCTCGGCGATATCCCGTCTCCCTCTTTCCCTCCCTCGTGGTGGGAAAGAAAGTGACCGCTGATAAACGTTCAGGGACTAATAGGTCTTTGCCTTACAAGTGAGCACGGAGACCCGCTGATGTGCCAAACAGCTGCGAGCGACACAACGCAACATTAACAGATTAGATATCAGAGGTTTGCGGTCGAAACTTATCATGACTTTGCAGATGGAGTGTGGGCTCAAGTGCCTCTATTAGTTTCTTATCTTTGCCTCCATTTGGGTCTACAGGGGTGCCATGCGGAGAACAAGAGTGCCCTCATGTGGAGAACAACACAGGAAAAAGTTGACAGGCGTGGCACATTTTCAGGGCGACAGGTTTTGATAGACCGTAAAATAAGAAGATTAATCCGTCTGACATCACTCACTGAGATTTTCCAGAGTTTCAATCTTCAATCTTTTTTTTCCTCCAGGTTTTTTATGTGACGGGTGACAAGTGATGCTCATTTGCTTTCCATTTGAACGCAATTTGTTGTTTTCTTCCCCTAATTCCACTAATACAGCAACTTACTGGTGGGAATTTACAACGGCGACTATATGTAGTACATACAGTTACGCTTAGATGGATTCAAATAAACTGATGTGCATTAAAATGAAGATGCAAGTGAGGTGTTGCTGCATACAGAAGACTTTTTTACCACCTTAAAACAGAATTAAACATTTTAAACCTGGAGCTATATAGTGCAGCATGTGGATAGGGCTGCAACTAATGTTTATTATCAATTAATAATTTTGTTTAGAAATGTCAGAAAAAAAGAGAGAAATGTCCTCTATAATTTCCCAGAGCCCAAGGGGAAGTCTTTAAACTGTTTGTTTTATCCGACCAACAGTCCCAAACCCAAATATATTCTGTTTATTATCATATCTGACAAAGAAGAGCACCAAATACTCACATCTGGATTTAGCATTTTTGCTTGAAAAATGACTAAAATGATTACTCGATTATCAAAATAGTTGGCGATTATTTATCTGTCGATCAATCGATTAATCACTCCATCTCTACATGTGGAAATGAGTAATGAAAAACTACAGTTACATGAGAGATACCAGACATAAAAAGCACATTTTTAAAGTCCGGGTACAGATGCCAAAGTAAATGAGAATACTCTTTACATACAAAAGTGAGAAAGAAAAACTGCTACTCTGTGTCCGCTGGCTGGCCTGATACCGAAGCATTCAGCTTTATTTGCAGTCCCAGCACAAGAAGAGTCATTTTATACACAACAGACCCCGAATCTGTAATACAGAACGCCTCCCTCTGTCTTCCTAACAAGCAGAGCATGCTGGGATTTCAGCCTCACGAAGTTAAAAACACAGAATAACTCATCCACTCATCACGGCCCACATAACAGACAAGTTCCAGGAACAGGTACAACTACTTTGGGAGAAGCTTAAAGCCTCATGAAACACAAACGCCCTCCCTCCAATATATTCACTGTCTACCTGCGGCAAATCCACTCAGTCCAGATTTACCTTTCAATTAAGACGACTTCCTAAAAAGATTAAAACACACCCTAGCACTGCATGATTGATTACTCAGCTGCGAACCCACATACAGATAGCACAGACTGCAGCTCTGCCATGGTTCTGCAAAATATTTTACCATTGATTTCCAAGAAAGGTTTCATAAAGGGGGGAAAAAATGCTGCCATGTGTCTCCGCACATCAAATCCATCTCAGACTCTGGCACAGGACCCACAAATGCAATTCAATTTTCAGGCACTGTAGTGATGTGATTAAAAAGAGGAAAAAAAGGCTGGGTAGTCAGATTTGTCAAACTGCAGGAAATCCTAAGGGTGCATGGCTGATGCAGAACATTTTAAGGTGGACTGAATATGTGGAACATCTTCAAACTGATCATTAATGAATGGTAACGCACTTCCTGGACCTGCAGTGTGGTCTGTCTGGGCGCACCTGCCGTATCACCTTATTAGATTACCCCATCATATCGACTGAGATCACAGAAAGTACTAAATGTGATTATTTCCAGAGCTTCCCTGTGAGGAGTTAAATGCAGCAGGCTGTGGCTCTCTGACGCCTGAGCAGATCAGCCCTGCAGCTGGGCAGCAGAGGGCAGAGCTGTGTGCTTTAATCCCAGCCAGAGTCCTCCATTTGTGGGGAAGGACTGGCTGATATCAGCTGAGTGGGACATCACAAACTACCAGAGGACGAAAGAAGCGCATACAGCATTGACCGATCACAGAGAGAGGATTTAGAGTAGCTTCAGCTGCATTTTATTTGACCCACAGTTTTCATGGAGTTGCCATGTAATCATGCGTGAATGCAACTTTCCCCGGTGGGCCACTGTGGAGGATTCCTGGAAGCCAGTGACAGAAAATAGTTTCAGTTTAATTTCCACATTTGTGCACAAATAACTCATAAAAAAAGCCATTTAAAGTAAAAGCCAAACAGCTGCAAAGACAAAACTCCAACTCTAACAATCACTGATATTCAGTACAGTTAAAGTAGGAACAGTGGAGCTTACATTTTCTAAAACCGAACAAACACTGCCATCTAGTGGATGAATGCAGCTTCATGTATGTATGTATGTTTACTTCTGAATAAATTGCTCACTTTGCTGCCTAAAAAAATATCAATGTTGCAAATTTGCTTTCATGCAAAAATTGTAAACGCGCCCATGAGTTCACATTTGCCAGCGCATCTCCTTCTGTCAACCGACCACCATGATGGATAGTTTCTCATTTCATGCCACTGTGCGAGAGCTGTACTCATCAGGCCGCATGTCTCTCCCTGGACTGGAACTGCTTTGGAGGGCTGCAGTCTCTAAATCCTTTCCTCCATCATAAAATGAAGGTAGTGTGGAAGAAGCTGGCACAGTAAGGTGGCAGAGGGAGCTGTCGGGTCACTGTCCACAGTATTTCCAGAAGCTGTGGCACTGCCAGCACATTTTAAGCTGTGAGACTGCCAGAGAGCAATTAATGGGGTCGGAGGGAGGTGGTCAATCATCCTGACAAGCTTCAAGTAACATGAATTAAACAAGACGATCAATATCTTTGGTGTAAGAAAAAAATTGCTTAAGATTTAAAAAGATAAAAAGATTAAAGGGTCATTTCACCCAAACTGAAAGAAAGCATACTGTATTTTCTTCCCTTCTCAGTTTCTCCTTTTAATTTTCGCCTTATGTAGCTTTAAGTAATCTTATTCCACACTGTCAGACACAAGTTTAGACTGAGTAAAATATTAAAACTCCATGTGTCTTATAGCTGCACTATTTAATCAAATGGGAATATTCTAAATATTTGTGCATCATTTCAGACAAATTTCCCCTAATGTCAGAGTCATATATTTGGTATCTTTGGAAAGGTTTGGCTGATTTGGTTTTATTTGTCAAGATTTTCAGGTCTTTAAAATGTACAATACAATGGAGGTAAATGCAATTTGAGTCGTGGTGCTCACAGCAATGCAAATTCCATGTTTTTTCTAGAGACAATGTCCCGTTACTTCAAATAATTGACAGGCCTCACTGTGAATTTTTTCAGTACAAAGTAGTTCAGGTGAAAACAAAAACCTGGATAAATTAAACCAAAACTATCTGCATTTGTAATTTGGATGAACAGATTCTTTGAATTTAATTTTTTTTTTAAATAAGCACAAAAGAAAAAAGATTCAATGAAGGGAAGTCATATGGTGTTTCTTCTCTGATTAAATGCCCACATATGCTACTGGAGTAATTAATCCACCTGGTAAACGTGAAAGCTAGAAAAGAGAGGGGAAGTCTGCCAACTATATGTGAGGTGAAAGACAAGTTTGTGTTTTCAAGTTTGACCTTGAAGACAATCCCCCCTCTCCACTCCACTGAAGCTGTGATGGGAGCAGGCGTTCGCAGCAGCAGGTTCAGGTGAGAGAGAGAAAAAGAGCGAGAGACCCGTGAATTTATACTGTGGTGTCACATTTCTCTGTTGCAGTCCATTTCTCACTGAGAATACTGTCATAAACCTCCGACTTCAATCCCAAGCTTCACAGAGGGAGGATCAATCCAGCCATTACCCGGGATACTTGGGTCTGTTGGACCTCTACTTTATGACAAGAGAACCCAATTTGCAGCTGCAGTCGTTTTACACACCCTTACATCTGTCCCTAAGTATCGCCGAGATGTCGCAGCGGCAGTTTAAAACATTGTAGGGTATAAGTCTGACTGATATAAAGGCTTGCATTCGCAGGAAAGGACCAGCCTACGTTTCAGCTTTAGATTAAAAGCCTTTTTGCTTCTTCTGTGTGTGTGTGTGTGTGTGTGTGTGTGTGTGTGTGTGTGTTTGTGGCCGCTGGCTAGAGGCTTGTTTTGAATGACAGGGGAAGATTGAAGGTGCTGGAGCCTGACGCTGTTGGACTTAAAATTAAATGGCCAAATTAATAGGTGCTGTCACTTGCCACTGTGAAACCACCCACTTGCCCCAACGCCAATCCGACGACACCTTTTTTTTTTTTTTTTTGATCAACACCTCCATCTGCCCAATGCCACGCTGCCGATCTCTCACCACGAATCAAAGCGTCGCGAAGGAGGAAACAAATCTCAGGAAATGACAAATAGCCAGAGGGAGGAAAAAGTTTTGACAAATCACATTTTGCTCATTCTGCAGTTTTATGATGTGTCTATATCAAGTGTGGAATTCCGCTGCAAAGTGACATGAAGCATGGCAAATTGAGTCTCAATCCTATTTGAAATGGGTGAGATAAAGTCCCCAGGAAATTTAGAGGGACGGAGTGAAGCAGGGAGGAGGGCTGGAGGGGAGAAATAGAAAAGAGCCAGGAGTGAGCAGGCGAGAGCCGTAACGGTGGCTGAAACATCGAGCACATATAAAGTGTAAGAGGCACAAAGGTAATTTGCAGATGCAAGGCTGGGAGGGAAGAAAAAAAATGCATTTCAGTTATCTCTCATGCTTCTCTGTTGACTTGGATCCCATTTCCGAGACAGGGCCAGCTGAATAATTTCACCTATGGTGGAGATGGTGGTCCAAGCAGAAAAACGTCTGGTTGCGAAGGGCTGATTTGTCATTCTAGCGGCTCAGCAATAACCCAACAAATCCAGTTGCAGGGAGTGAAAAAAGCAAGTAAGTTGAAAATGACTAGCTACTGTGAGAGGTTGATAAATGTTCTGGGTGCTGAATCTATGCCTGCGTTTTCAAGGACTGCCATGAATCACACCATTATTCTAAACAATAACTGTAATTAACTAAAACTCTCACCACCCATAACACACAATTTTCCCTTTTTGTTTCCCCTTAGGTAGCTAAAAGAGTGTTAAAATCATCTTATTCCACATATATATTCTGCATCAGCTTGTTCCATCTCTTCTTTGAAGCTATGTTTTAACCGAGCGAAATATTCATCAGCATGTTAGCATTGTCATCGTGAGCATGTTAGCATGGATTGCCATGAAATTAGGTGCAGACAATCATGTCCAACTCAGGATAAAGTGTAATAACTTTGGTGATCCTTTAGCTTTTCATCTAGCGCCATCATCAGGTCAAAAGTATGACCACCTACAAACCTACGACATTCCCAGCAGTCTTAGCTGTTTTGTGCACTTAAGAAACGCTAAGCTAAGATGGTGAACAAGCTAAACATTGCACCTGCTAAACAGCATGCATTGCCATTGTGAGCATGTTAGCGTGCTGATGTTAGCATTTAGCTCAAAGCACCGCTGTGCCTATAAGTACGGCCTCACAGGGTACATTTACCCCAAACTCAGCCTGACATATTTGGTATCTTTTGGGAACCTAAACTATTTAAATTGCAGTTCTGTGTGTTTGAACAATGTTTGGCTGCTCAGCGTGAGCCCACCAGTGGGCTGCAGCTTATTAAGAGGATTTAATAGTGTACCAGTCACTTCATAAAAAGAGTTATCAGGTGAAAAGCATTACAAAACAGTATGAATTCAGGCGTCTGGCTGCAGCTCCCTCACTTATTACTCGTTTTTTCTTGTTGTTGTTTTGCTGCAAGCACAGCAGACTGCAGCACAACACACACCCCGAGCCCACTGTTTATTTGTACCTCCAGTTGTCCTCATATTATAACTGTGAGAGGTTTACAGAAGGCAAGGCCGGGGTGGGAAAAGAAAACAAAATGAAGGGAGAGCAGAGAGCACAAGAAATGAACAAAGGGTGCAAAGAAAAAAAGTGAAGTGTAAGAAGGGAAAGAGGGGGATTAAAAGTTCATATAAATTTGCCTCACCTGGACTGCTGGCATTTAAACTTGCTACACACATACATACAGTACACACACACACACACACACACAGCTCGAATCTATGATTGTGAAAAAGCTTTGTTATTACTACAACAACCTGTTGTCATTATCTGATGGCTTTTTAATTTGTTTTACTTGAGGATTCCAGTCACAATTTTGACTCGAGGCCAAGTGAACTGGCCAGAACGCGTTAGCCAGGGCTTCACTTAGCACAAAAAAATCTATACATTCAATTCCACATTAGTCATTTCTCCACTCAGCTTTTTTTTATTTTATTTTTATCTTGTTTGGTATTCTGGCTCAGAAAGTGAAAAGGTTGTGTGAATGGCATAAAGAAAAAATAGAAAACTGTGGATTTAAAGTAATTATTGATTTATTTGGAGAGAAGTAGGACTTAAATGCCACAGAGGAGCTGCACCAGAGACAAATGTCCGCAAAGAAAATCACTTATTCATATTTCAGCCTTTGCTGTGTGTTGCAGTCAATCATCTGTCATTTCAAAAAGAATCAATACTAAATCTCGCTCCTTTTTTTTTTTGGAATATATCCCCCATTTTTACAGAACTAATCCGCCACATAGTGCACAAATATTTCTTCACGCTGGATGAAACCAGAGTAGAATTTGTAACGTAAACCAATTCAAGTGTTTTTTCCAATAACATTTGTATCAAAATGTCATTAAAACACATTCTTACACTCTGCAACACACTCACCCCCCGCTCCTAACTTAGCAAGTAAAGAATTTCTAGTGTTTAAAGTGAGGAATTTCCATCAGGGATAATAGTTCATGAGCTGGAAACCATTTTAATGTAACAGAGTGATTGGAATTAGACACATTAGCTGGGAAATGAGACATCTTAACATAGAGTAGTGATGTGTGCTGTCTGCCTGGGGAGGTATGAGGGGA
The DNA here is from genome assembly GCA_008360985.2 of Macquaria ambigua. Classification (NCBI taxonomy): domain Eukaryota; kingdom Metazoa; phylum Chordata; class Actinopteri; order Centrarchiformes; family Percichthyidae; genus Macquaria; species Macquaria ambigua. The sequence continues at coordinate 365,886 of VMKM01000210.1, forward strand.
AACTACGGGGGGAGCTTTGTATTAAATCTGCCACATCAAAACCCTCAGACAGGCGTGGCTGCTGCTACTGGGATGCAAATCATCTGATCTGCAGGTATCAAAGGGCTGACCCCGGGGCCCCGGACACGAGGGAGGAGAGCACTGGATCCAGTACAGCCCTGTTAAAGCGCACTGGTGGTGACTAGTTGATGAAAGGCCGGGGGATTCAAACTGAAAGGGGACACAGAGAGAGAGAGAGGGAGAGAGAGAGAGAGAGAGAGAGAGAGAGAGAGAGAGAGAGAGAGAGAGAGAGAGAGACCTGTCAAGATATGAAGCAGCATGAATCTTGAAGGCGAGGATTGAAATGTTTTCAACTTTAAAAACAAATACTGTCACTGACAAAGTTTCAATGAAGCAAAAAAAAAAAGCTAAAGAAAAGAAACTGCTCTGCTGATCTTGACTACTATGATCATTAAGAAGACAACTGCAGCTGAGATATACACCTCCACTTTGGCAAAAAGCCCACTCATGATAATCCCTAATAAAAGCAGTTAAATAAGTAGTGGTCAACTAAAACTGGCTCCTCTTTTAAAAGCGGATGTCCACGTTATGCTTATGTACCCGACACAGATTGACCACATTTACAGAAACAGAACAACATCTTTCCATGATTTGACAACTCTCAAATAATCCTGTTTATTTGAGCAATATTCTGATTTTGTAAAGACAACTGTAAAAATTAGTGATAGCTAATTAACACAATAAATAAAAACAAACAAACAGGAAGCCCGTTTTCTTCCGTTAATAACTTTCTAAATGTTGCCTTGCGGGAGCTCTACAGCAAATATGGCCTTGTTGGGTTGGGTTGGAAGGTTGTGTTTATTTGAATCAGCCACAGAAATAACAGGGAAAACACACCAAGATAAATATGATGGGACATTTGTTGATTCCAGTGTGCAGGCTCCTTTTATAAAACAGACTTGAATGGTATTACCAGCCAGGACAGGTGTAACAGGATGAGCCATGACAGGATGATAAACATTTCTCAATGGCAGAAAATGGCATCGTCTACAACTTTCGTAAACGGTCCAATGTGCATTTTACAATACGCCACTATATAATGATAAAAATATAATGGACACTAGCTTTAACTTCAGATTTTCTCATCAAATCTATACGCTGTCTTTCTTGTCACACACCTTAAAAATGTGTGAACATGCAACACGTGTAACCTTATTGTGAACCCCTGCCTTTTTTAAACACTCCAACAGTGTTTTGCTTCCGCCTACCGACATGTTGTTCTAGCTAATTAAAGACTACACTTCCCCTCCCACTTACACAACATGATCTGAGCATGTGCACATGACCTCAGTTCAAGAAACACCACTAGGAGGTGACATTAGTGGTGTCTAAAAGTACAAATGTATTTGTTTAGTGCTGCACATGTTACTGTAGCTACTTCGCCTTAATCTTTTATGTTATTCACACTTGCTCCGTCTTACTGCATTGCTGCCTTAATTGCACTGGAGTCTCATTTTGATATACAGTGCCAGTAGGCATTTAGTTGTTACAGGGATTAAACTGTTGAATTTTTATTACAGAGTCTAGCGAACCAACTCACAACCCCTGAAACTTGAGTATTTTAGTGCAAAACTTCTCATTTTGGTCACATAAATCCTCAAAGTAATCTGAAACTCATGTAATTGCCAAAACAAGCCACCGCAGCCAAGGCCATTTGACAAGTGTGCTGCAGCGGCTTACATTTCATCCCCAAACAAGCGGACACAAACACTAAAAAAGAGTCACTTCTGCCCAGAGCCACGTTCTGTCAGATCCACTGATGTGACAAAGCTTTGACGGGCTGCAGAGGGTTCAAATGAGGGGGCCGAATAAGCAAATAAAGTGGATAAAAAGATGAGCTGAGGGAAGCTGATTTAACGAGACAGGTGGAGAGTCTGATTTAACGTCCACCTTAGTCCAGGAACCTTGAGAGATGGTGAGTGAGTTATGAAGGAGAGCCCTCGGGGACAGAGCTGGCCCATCAAAATAAAAAAAGCAGCCCTCCTGTCATTGCACCCAGACAATATAAAACTCAGTCCAGTCGCCCAGCTGGCTACGCAATTCTGCTGACAGGACGGTCCAGATGCACACTTAGACTGCAGACTGTAATTAATATCTCAATCAGAATGAGAACGATATTAAGTAAGACTGACAAAACTGGCAACAATTCAGCTAAAATATGACAAAAGAGCAGGAACACAAGTCTGTTTGGAGTGAATTAGCATCAAGCAAACCACATGGGCCTAATAGCACTAATAAAGAAGAGACATGGCTCTCAAACACTAAGCTGCAGTCACAGCCAAAGATCCAGCTCAACAGTTCTTCAGTATGCACACTACAGTATGAGTGCAGCTTCATCCTTACCATTTTGGAGGTGGTGGTATCGATCTGCTGGGTGGCAATTAGCATTGACATGGCTGGAGTGACAGCAAAAAGCTCCTCCAACACTCTTCTTCTTCTTCTTCTTCTCCTCTCCTTTCCCTCAATACAGAAAAGTCCTCTGGACAAGTGCCGAATGAGTGGGAGGCTTCACCTAAAGTGGGTGGATTAGTGGAGCCCTCTTCCACAAGCCCGAGACCCCCCACCCCACCCCCCGTCAGCCAACCAGCACAGTCCAAGCACACTTCCACGTTAGCCAATCAATCACATAGCGACAAGGGTTCGGTCTGATGCGCAATGATCCAGTCGCCAGGATGGGCTCTTTGGAAATGTGTGCTCCCCGGCTTCACTCGCTCCGGCTGGCTCCCTCCCCCCTGCTCCCCTCTTTCCTCCACGGCGCTCTGCCTATCCCTCTTTGACTTCTCAGCCTCTCGATCTTTCTCATTGACTCTGCTCCCTTGTAGGGTTTATCAGTCTTTGTCTGTTCAAGACAAGTCGTCCTCTCGAACTCTCACTTGTAGTAGCTGCAGACAGTCTGTGTGTGTTTGGCTACTCTCTCCCTCCCCCGATTCATTCTCATTCTTATCCCTACCTTTCTCCCTCCCCGCTAAGCCCTTCCCCATGAGAGGCTGGGTAGGGTTTTTTTTGGCGGGTTCGGCACCTGAACTAAATTGGGAGGTTTAAACGTAATCTGTCGGGCTGGCCATGGGAGCGGCATCTGCCAGCAAACCCAGCCAAACAGCGTTCTTTACATCTCCATCGCAGCTTTAGTGAGGCAAAGGTGTGTGTATGTGTGCATGTGTGTGCTTGGAGTTGGCAGGTGGGCAAAGAGACAGAGATACAGAGGAAGGGAGGACGAGGGGAAACAGAAGAACAGACGTCTGTGCTGTTAAAACAGCAGAAATGCAACAGAATGCAACTACATGTATAGAAGTTGTTATATGATGTTTGCATGACTCAAGTTATTGGATATTGAACATGTCTATAATGTAACTTATACTAGAGTTTGTGTTTATGCAGGTCACCAGCTGAATGAGGTGTCTGCTGCTGTCCACCAATCTGCAGATCAATTTAATCAGTCCCTGTGATGGGCTATAATAAAGTGGTGGTGATATATTCGAGCCACGAATCTCACCTTGTAAATTACCCCCACCTCTCTAGAAGATTGGTCCTTGGCACGGCACAGGACCAATCTAAATTTATGTAGCCTTTATAGCTTTAGCGTGATAAGTCAAAGTGCAGAAGTGGAACAACTAGTTGTACGCTAGCCCTACACTAGCCAGGCCAGCAGCTAGTAAATGAGAAGCAGCGAAAGACTACAGGAGTGGCACTGGGCCGGGACTGAAAAAGATTGAATGGTTTAACTCGGGTCACAGCACAAACTTTTGTGATAAGAAAGTTCTGGAAGTTTTCCATCAAGTTTCATTTGCTTGGTCAATATTGGTCCAACACTGCAAACTTTCAGGAGCGGCTTTATTTAGTTGAGAAAAGAACAGGCACAACAAGCTGGCTGCTACTGATGAACACCATTGCGAGGTTGACAGAAATACAAAGTTGCGCGACCTCTCTTTGCCTTTAGTTGCAACAGAAACAAGCAGCTCAGGCAGCCATGGTTTGGGTTGGAATAAATAATTCAGGAACTAAGCTCATCCTGCAAAATAAAATATAACCTCAAATAAAATCTGTGAAAGGCCTCAGTACGCTTGTAATGAAGTGCTTGTGGATCATCTTGCAGCGTCGATTCAACTTTTCTACACCTATTCCGATACCTTAGGTCAATTCTGCCGATCCAGTACCAGAGTAAATTCAATATCTGTTTACCACCCTACATGGAAGTCAGTTTACAGGTTAGTATCTGTGCCAATACCAATCTGGCATATTGGATCAGTACAGCCTGATCTTAAACCCCTTTTCTGCCACTGAAATTGGGAAACGCTGTGTCTGACAACTTTTGAAACTTTCGAAAACAGACGTTCGAACAATCGACTTTAAGCAACATTTGGGGAGTGCCCGGGGTGTGGACGTGTAAAATTAGGCAGGGTTTGAACTTCTTCCTTAAGCTCTCTTGAGTGTGCGAGTGTGTACAACTGAGTGCAACATCATTAATGCTTCTGAGGAGTGTCCAAAAGTGTTAGCTGTTATCCCTGGTTGCACGAGTCATTGCGTCAAGACTACGAGAAAGCTTTTGCATGTCTTTGGAGAAAGATCGTCCAGGAGGAGGCTATAATGGCAGGGTTTATGGCCCATCTTTGAGTGTGGCCATTTGAAACACTAATGTTTTTATATCACTAATTTGCAACAGCACATTTTGAATGCCAGCTGGATTAAGTTTTTAAGTAACATAATGGGTAAATGTTGCTAATTAATGTATCTGGCAAGTCAACGTATCATCATTTATTTCCACCAAAATATCTGATCTTACAATACAATATCCTATTACAGCATTATTAAGCCTTTTTATGGTTACGTTTAGGCACTGGCAGCACTTGGTTAAGCTTAGGAAAAGATCACAGTCTTGGTTTTATACAGAAAAAAGTCAGTACTGACTTGAGACACATGTTTATTAACATTTAAACACTGGTATCTGGTGTCAAAGTCCTGCGCTTTGAACATAATCCAGGCGGCGCAATTAAGCAATATGTAACGTAAATGCAACCCTTCAACAATGGCTTTCATCAAGAATTTAGCATTTTACATTGCAGAAATACTGTTGTTCATTCAACTTTGTTGTTGTTTTTTTTTCATTTAAGCTAACTGCATACAGACGTTTCACAATAAAAGTCTGGGAATGGAACAGGGAATGGAAGAAACGACATACCCTGAATTGCTGGAGGGCTTTTAATGTGAAACTAATTAGGGAAATGGAAGAGGTGTTCAGTTTGCAGCAACAACAGCGACCTAACTGCAGAACAGGGAGGCATCTTACTAAAATATGATCCAATAGACATAAAACAGGGGAAATTGAGAAACGCTTCCAATAAAAGCTTGGTTTTCTATTCAGTTGAGGCAAATAAAGGCATAGGAATTTATAGTAAATACATTTTTGGTTATCCAGGTATAAAACCTACTGTAAAAACAGCAATATCTGAGAGACATATCAGGAAATCATGTTGTAAAATCTCAGCAGGTCCATCTGGTCCATGCAGAGAGCTGGCTCGGGCGCTGGCCGAGCATTTTTCACCTTGACGTCAGATGTGTCACTCCACACTGCCAGTTACTGCTGCTGCCACAGAAAAAAGGCATCCACCCGACATATAGTCCTACTTGGATTTAAATTGCTTGTATTTTATGGGTTTACAGACTCAGACCATGTGATTAGCTGCATTCCAATCATGAAAGCTAAAGTAACGAAATGAACTTGCTCAATTGATTTCCGAGCCGGATTATGTGTTTGTGTATCAAACTATGCTGATGAATAAACAAATCATGTAATGAAATGTATCAACTGTACATGAAATCCTGCACAAAGTCGTCCAGTCTTTTTTGGACAGCCAAGAAACATTTAAATCAATACATACATACATTTCAACCCATCCTTTTTGTATTTGTGTTTTATTAGATTAATTGGAGCTTAAAGCGTTACACATTTGCTTATTTCAACATAATTAATACAATTTTAAATGATTAGTCTCTCTGCAACTTTATGTGGCAAAGTAACTGACAGAAAAAGAAACCAGAATCGTTGAAGATACACCAAAAGTCATTAAAGATTAAAAATAATAGACAATGGGGAATGGAGTGATGAATCTGCACTCGGTGGAGCGTCCATGGTTGACAGAGTATCAAACACAAGCGTGATATTGTGTCTGGGCTGTTAACGAATACCTGGGTAAGGACACGGTTCTCCACCTCAACCCTTTAAACCCATTTATTCCATTATTGAGCACTGACTTTTCAATTCCCCCAGATCACAAGAAAGGAGCGAGGAGACAAAATGAAAAAAGTCCCTGAGGTCTGAAGAAGCACTGAAGGCAATTCCAACATATTGTCTACGAGGATGGAGCTGGATGGAGCCAGAGCCAGCCAGGTAAGACTCCTCCGTTTAAGGAAAGAAACAGAGCTCAAATGAAAATCATGATCAGATTTTCAAACGGTGAAACAATGATACAAATCTGGTGGGATAAAACGTGTGCAGTGGGCTGCTGTGAATGCTTTTAATGGGGCAAAATGTCCAAACTGGCAAATTTAATCCTACGCATCATTTGGTGAATAACAGGAAGCAAAACATATTGCTCGAAGTCATCCCAATGAAAAATGACCGTGATGTAGTACAAATCCATTTCAGAATAGCTTTACCTTTTTTTTTTTTTTTTTTGATTAGCAAGCAGTTCAGCATTTTGCTAATTTAATCTGGCCTCTGAATTGAATTTGTATTACAGCCATAGTTAATAACTTGACATTCAGCGTATGACTCTGTGCTATTTAGATAAGTGATGGGCCTTCTTTGAACACCCACATGCTTCTATGCCAAATTGCCCCATTGCTCATAATAAAACCTGTGTCTGAGAGACTCGCTGCTGTTATATTTTAGTGGAATTGTTATTAATAGGACTATCAGAATATAATGCCAGGTCCATATGTAGAGATACCATACAGCAAAAAAAAGAAGAAGAATCTTTGGGGAGGATTTGAGGAGATGAAGGAAGTCTGCAATTGCATTCATGCCACAGCTTGTGAATAAAAGATGAAAGAGTTTTGACTTGGCTCCAAGTTTCTTCTCTCTTGTGGCTCATCTCAATTACTATAGAGGCGGTTTAGAGGAGAACAGAGTCAGTAAGTACACTCTAAAGAGGAGACGATGTGGCGCGCTCAAGGAAATGTTTAAATTTTTAATACATGGAGGACAATGACTGTCACTTCAGAAAGAGACAAAAACTCCCTAAACACAAGAGTAACATCACAGTGCGGTGAGGCTCAACCTACATTTTCCGCTGTCCTGTTTAAAAAAATAAATAAAAAAAGTGCTGCAGTGTCATGAAGCACTTCAATCAATCATGGCTGGAGAGAAATAGCCTCGCAGCAGATAAAAGCTCCATAAGGGAAAAAGAAGTGATTCTGTTGTTTGGATGTTTGGCTATTAATGTTAAAACTAAATGCCCATCAATGCCCACAAAGAAGAATACGTTGACCCAAATGTCTGACATTTTCAACAGGGTTACCGTGCATGTTCTGTCCCTATAGGGTTTGAATAATATGGGCTTTTAAATGCCAAGCAAAGTAGAGCCAAATACTGAGTCTCATCATGCCTTGAAATAAAGAATTAATTTACCAAAAAAAACATTACGAACAATAAGTAAAGTGTGGTAAGAATGTAAAACAGCTTGGGCGTAGCTTCAGAGATGCATCTCCGTTAAATCAACTGTTGATGATGTGACTGGACAAACCGTCATTTTTAACTGCAATTTCTCTCAGGTGAGAAAGCATCTTCACCAATCAACATCAATTTGTCGACCTTCAGTATAATGATTAAGCTCCTGTTAAACAGCAAAAAAGCTCAGCAGTGACAAAATATTCATTTAATGAGAAGTCTGCAGAGAGAGAATAACTTAACTCAATACTGCACTCAGCAAAACAATCTGTCTTGGACAGAATAGATGAGGGACAATGCCCCCTTTTGACTAATTGCCTTTTAAGCTGACTTCTGCCTGACGCAAAAGGGCAAAGTAATTCACTGACACCAACAAACAACTCGACCACTCACTCAGCCGAGAGGGTGTTTTAACCAAAACGCTGAGACATTAATCCAAGGCACCTCCTCCATTAGCTTCAGCTTGTCAGAAGTGAAATTGGAGCGAGAAAAGCCCACTTTACTGGCATATAGTTAATTTCATGCCATGCTGAAGAGAGACAGGGATGGGCAGAGGGAAAATGCTTCAGGTCGAGGACTTTACAGCACTCATAAATACTCATCTATTAGTTTTGGAATTTAATTCCTCCTTCCACCCTCTATGGAGTTTGGTTTGAATGGGAGCGATGAGTCCAAGGTTAGAACCCCTCCTCGGTCCGACCATTGATCTGAACGCCAGGCCAATTCAGCGGCATATGATTGATGACAACCTCAGCCAATCAGGTAGTACAGGCAGGAGAGGCCACTATGGTGACAGATGTAGGAGCATGTGCACCGCGTTTAATAATGTAAAGGCTCGTCATACGGTGACTCAAGGTAAATGACAGCAGGACCAGGAAGGGGGAATGTAATTTCCCACAGCAATGTCAGACACTACCTGCCGACGTGGTTTCCTGCATCTGCTTCACCATCAGATCAGCTGCGTGCTGGACAGGTAAATGGATTTCATCCAACTTTAAAGAGGATTAAAAACAAGAGCGAAAAGAAGTAAAGTTTGTAGAGCAGTTTTAGTTTAGAGAGTTTCAGGACTCCAGCAGAAGTTCACGAGGTTACTTTGGGGAAACCCTGACATTAACCAAGAACACCCTGGCATGTGCCGACTACTATACCGTCTACTGGTCTGCAGGCTTTATCTCTTTTTTTCTTTTTATTGTTTTATTTCCTCTTACAAAAATCATCTCCTTCCTTGTGAACAAAATCTAGCAACTTGTACTAAAATGTAAGAACAAATCTTCTGATGGTTATCACTATAGCGACAGTGTTAATCATGTTATACATACAAATTTTATCAGACACTAGAAACCCAATTCTCACTTTAAACTCCTCTAGTTTGTCTAAAATTGAAAATTGATCAAAATTTGAGAATGTAACATAACAAATGTAGATATTTTAGTTCATATCTAAAGCTAAATTTACTTAACCTGTATGAAATTTGTTTGTACTGATTTCAAGCAGATTAGCAATGAAGTATGTGTGAGAATAGCAAGAAATTGCAATTTATGAATACATTAAATAGAAATATTTTCAACACTCTCAAATGTAAGCATGATTTTTTCCCCCAGTCCTAATCTAGTGATAAATAAAAGATTATATGAATCCTATGAATAAAAAAATGCACCAAACTTTCTCTCAAACAAAAGTATGACTATTTTGTGGACACAATTGGTTGCATATATGGCAACCCTTTTAAAACTTTCATCTTTTATAAAATCCTCAAAGTACAGATGAAATGTTTCAGATTCAACAATGAATTCTGTATGAATCCAAAAAACTTAGTTTCCTCTCTGTCTAAATTTGTAGACTGGAGCCTGGCCACTGTATTGCTGCTTGCAGCTATAATTTAATTTCGCTTCTGCCGCCCTGTGACCATGACCTTATATCATAAACCCTCCGAACCTTTCAGGGCTATCTCCAACAGCAGCACAATAGCTATCCATCCTGGATGGAGAGCTACAAATCCTGGAAATGAAAAATAAGAAAAGGAAAATTCCGTCATCAGTTACCTCTTACACAAGGAGAATGATGTTTTCTTTTCTTTTGGTGTTTCCACTTTCCCTCAACCAGTCTCATCTACTCCTACTTCAGTTGGTGTTTTCCTGCTTGTATAAAACAGGTGACAACTCTCTGCATTCAGAATGTGTAGGTGAGCAAAGTGAGCGATAAGAGAACTGGAGCTTTTCCAGTTGAGGAAATCAAACAAATGAATTATGATCTATTGAAGCTGCTGTTGCAGGAGGAATTTCTACTTACTCTCTGCTCATACTAAAGAACAAACTCCTTCTAACCTCTGATGCAAACTGGTGAGTCTTGACAGAAGCATTGCTCTTTAAATCTTTAGGACTGACACCACAATCTGATTTGTTCTGCTATCCGACTAGACATTAGCTCAACGTGATGACACCAAACAACAAAACGGCCCCGGAATTATAAAAGGCTTTCAACTAGCAGCTGCATTTTTGCCAGTTGTCCTTTAAAAATGTTATCGGTTACACTTCTAAACTGATTAGGTGTGTTTTAGAAAATTGGCTGCAAGTTAAACAATGTGAAAACTTCAGAGCTGAGCCTTTGAGAGTACAGAAAACGGCGCCGGCGTAGCATAGCAAACGTGGTTCCGCCGTGTGGGTTCGATCTTGAGGGCCACTGGGGCGGAGGATAAAGAGATATTGTGTGAGCAGCGAGCGGATAGCACCAGCGAACCTCGGAGATCTCAACCACTGCACGGCTGACAGGTACAAGTGGAAGAAGGTAGCGGAGGAGGGTTGGAGGCGCTGCCAGTCAACCATCCCCTTGTTTCCTTGTAGACAGGTCCAGGTGCCCCCCCACCCTCTTGTCCTGATTGCGTTCTCCACACTTTTCCCCGGAGATTAGAAGAGGGGTGGGAGAGGATACACAAACGGGGGATACGCTATGGTGGACAAAGAAATAGCACATCCCTCTATCTCTTCTCCTGCTCCACCTCCTCCTCTGTGTGCACAGTGCCATAAGCACCATGGGGATATTGAGACAGACATATCCCTCCTAGATGAAAGGGGCATTTCAGTCACACAGGCCCCAAAGGTAAACGTGGTCTGAGTTAGCAAGCAGCTCCTCGTTTATTGTGGAGCGGCGGAGAGACTCAAAGGCACCATAACACCACCAAAAGCAATAAAAGGGCAACTGCTCTGTTCACACTTCTGACAAGCTATTTGTGGCTCTACCAGCCCATAAAGACATATGCTTATTTGCTATTGTTTGTGAAGCCCTAACAAAGTTTGTCCCTGTAGAGGTTACTGTGGTTTCCCTCCATCTATTTTCTTTCACAGCGCAGCAGCAGCAGCAGCAGCAGCAAGCATTTCATTTGCAGATATGAAGCCCTGTCGGTGCTCTCACCTTATCATTCATTATTTGTGCAAGCGATTATGCATGAGATAAACCTGACAGTTTGGAATCTCTCTCTTCCCTCCCTGGAGGTTTGCAATGACAGCACTTGGATCTTCAATATTTTGTTGAGGCTGATGTCGTGCACGCTGTAAGCTGCGAAAAACAATGCAAATATTTGCCAAACCCTATATAAACAGATTCCCCATGCTGCATTTATTAAAGCAATCTGTAATGCTTCAACATGTCTGATTAACTATTCCACCTCTGTCAACCTGCAGCCTTCTCTCTCTTTTGATAAGAACTGAATAAACACGCTGCAGAAATAATACTCCAGAGTTTCGACACGATCCCTCACTCCAGGTGTCACTATCTCTCAGTAATAAATACAAAAATAAACTGAAGGCATACAGCACCTTCCCCTAATGATAACTGAGAGCTGCCGCAGTTAGACAAACTCCACAGACAGCAGTCACCGCCTTTACAGGGCAGCCATATTCATTTGTATTCCTTTCTGTGTAAGAGAGACATGCAAAATGTCAATGACAAATTTGTCTAGACGCCATTATCTCGGTCTGGATTCCACAACAGAGCCATACTGAGGCTGAGCATGGACGCCCATGGTTCATTTTAGCAGGAGCTCCACAGAAATGTTGATATATTTCCCTGGGGACAATGTGGCTTTCTCTCCTGCAAAAAAAAATCCTTTTCAGTGAGCACATTTTGCTCAATTTAGCGACGAAGCAACACAGTCCCGAAATTCATTTCCCAGACTGTGAATTTCAATGAGTGCTTTAGTTACAGTGAAATCTACATGGAAATAAGTGCTAATTCTGCAATTATGCTGCAGTCTAAATTGGAGGCCAATTAGTGCGCTATACACTAAAGTGAAGATTTAGCTGTAAAAGCATAACTTCTTATATTGACAGATGTTTTGCTTATGCAAGTCTATAGTTGAATGAAATGCATAAAATAATTCCAATTAACAACTGTTGCTAAAGTTTTCTCTCTAGTTTGACAAAACTCGGCTTGTTAGTTTGACTACTTTCTTGAAATAGAGTTTTTTTCATTTTACAGTACTGTATGAGCGGATTAAAACAAGGGAAATGTGAAATTTACATTTAATCATGATTAAGAAAAAACATTTTGACAAGTACAACTGTTAAAAACGGGGGTGTTGAGCACATGAAAGCCCAACAAACATTGACAGAAATACACCATTTGCATATCCTAATTAAAAAATACATCTACAGTGAGTTCATTATGCTCAAACAACTTTCTGTTTAATTGTGTTCAGTGAGGGTTTTATTTGGTCCTTTTTTTTTTTTGCTTTCCCCTGAAATGTCAGCAATTTTCGGGGAAGTTGTTGTGTTGCAGAAAGTGGCGCTTCCAAAAATTACAGCGCAGCTGATTGGTCTGGGACACAGCCACCCACAGTAGAAACAAACTTCACTTCACGCACCATCTTTTGGGACCTGACAAGTACATGTTCCACCAAGAAAAAGTCAGAAAACTGGGTTATATGAGCACTAATATCCATAAAACCGTAATGAAAGGATTGACTGTTGTATAGGCAATTATTATTGTTCAAAAGTTTCCGCCTGTGTTTTGCTTTTTCTTTACTTACTTGCAAGGTGTGGTGCAACTCTGTGTGTTTCTCAGGGCTTTCTATTATCTGTAGCTGTTGCCAGGGCTCAACAAATTGCCTGCACAATTAGCTGCTATAACACAACAGTCCTGAATATTTTGCAAGATATTGTGGTCGTGATTATGAGACTAATAAACCGCAGCATTATGAGTTCTTCTTAATCTCTGCTTATCTATGAAGAGCCAGCTGTGCATGCAGGCTTTCTCTCAGCAGTGCCCTGTTTCAGAGGGCACAAATAACTTTTTTGCTTAAGTACAAAAAACATATCTTATACTTTTCTTTTCTATTTTATTCTTATTATGTTTGGGGGAGAAAGAAAGAAATCACAAACTGAGCCAAAAATGAAAACACATTACCAGACACCATATGGCCAAAAGTATGTGGATATGTGAAAATTACACCCACGTGTGATTGTTGAACATTTCCTCCCCAAACTGTGGGCATTAATCTGCTGCGACATCATCCTCCACTCTTCTGGTTTCAGGCTTTCCACAAGATTTTTGAACCTGGCTGCAGATTTGCTCCCATTCAGCCACAAGAGCATTAGTGAGGTCAGCCACTGATGTTGGGCCATGAGGCCTGGCTTGCAATTGGCCTTTAAGTTCATCCCAAACATGTGGGATGGGGTCGAGGTCAGGGCTCCGTGCAGGCCAATCAAGTTCTTCCACACCAACCTGGAAGAAACCATGTATTTATGGACCTGGCCTTGTGGGGGCCTGGTCATGTTGAAATAGGAAAAGGCCAAACTGTTGTCACTATTATCTAAAATATCACTGTATGCTGTAGCATTATGCTTTCCTTTACTTGGAACTAAGGGACCTTATAGTGTGTATATACTGTAGGGTGTGTTTCCATTTAATTGTGGCCACTACAAATGTGATTATTCTGTATTAATACACACGATTAATTGTGCTACCCTTAGATATACATGTCTGAGCAGCATTTGCAAAGTGCTGTTCAGTAACGGCGGGCTGAGATTGAGGGAACAAGCAGCTATTTACAAAGACCAACTTGGGTGGGGGGAGTAGACAGAGGGAGGGAGGGAGAGAGGAGAGAGAGAGAGAGAGAGACAGAGAGAGAGAGAGGAGAGAGAGAGACAGAGGGAGGGAGAGAGAGAGAGAGAGACAGAGAGAGAGAGAGAGAGAGAGAGAGACAGAGGGGAGGGAGAGAGAGAGAGGAGAGAGAGAGAGAGAGAGAGAGAGAGAGAGAGAGAGAGAGAGAGAGAGACAGAGAGAGAGAGAGAGAGAGAGAGAGAGAGAGAGAGAGAGAGAGAGAGAGAGAGAGAGAGACTTGGCATCAACTCATTTTACTGCAGCCAGAGTGCCAGCTGAGAAATATGGCCGCCATCCCTGGCACTGGTCACCTCGACTTTGACTCAGAAAGACACAAAACAAACATAAGTTATGTTGCCATTAAAAGTTTGGAGCAAATTTCTGGATTTTTTTCAGAATCAGTGTGTGTTTCCATCAGTTACCTTTAAGGAAATATATTAAAATGGTTGTGACAAGTTTACATAATAATAATCAAGCGACAGTATCTCTGATACAGGCATTTTATTACTGCTTCCCACTAAGAATTTTATTTATTTAAATTTTTTATGAACGAATATGATTCATGTGCACCCTGTGGTGTTTTTTATTGCTGTGGTGAAAATGCAGAAAATAGCTGTGTCTCGTTTTGGATTCATTTTTGATGAACAATCCCGGTTAGTGCTAACTGTAGTGGCAAGTTAATTTGTTTTCTGTGAGTGCATCACAATAATAATACGGCTCTGATGTGGCTGTAAAGAGTGAGGCAGTTATCAATGAGATAAAATTACAAACACTAACTCCTGATTACTCGCGGCATCATTTCCTGTGAATCTCTTGTGCATTGGTAGGCTTTATAAATCCAGTGCGGGAATGGCAGACTCCCACTACCAATAACAACTACTATATGGAGAGGGAATTACTACTACTACTACTACTACTATAAAGAGCGTAAATACATAAATACATAATACAAAAACAAAAACAACCATAAATTGTGTCACAAACGGGGTTTGATTTCATGAAAATATTAACGAAAAATAACTTAAATCAAGAATAAATGTCAACCATTCTCTGTTTCCAGCCTTTCCATGTGAGCATTTGCTACTTTTCTTTCATTTTATATGATTTTAATCTGAACATCTTTGAGTTTTGGACTGTTGGTTGGACAAAAGAAGCAATCTGAAGGCGTCACTTTGGGATCTGGGCATTTTTCACACTTTTTTGACTTTTTTGATTTTTTTTAATCATGAAAATAATCGGCAGATTAAATCGATAATGAAAATAATTGTTAGTTGCAGCACTAGACTAAAGCATTAAAAGCTACTTTTTTCCCACTATGCATTCACTGTCATCACCACAGCTAATATTCCACACATCTACACATTTTTAACTTTTCCTCCTAATTACTTTCCTGTAAACTTTTTGAGAGGCAATTATCTTCTCTCTCTCTCCACCTCACACACACACACACACACACACACACACAATTTAAATTCTAGAGGCAAGCTTTGATCACCAGTACATTAGCTTTACATTAGAAACAATCATTAGGGGGACATCATCCCCACGACCAATTTGCCTTCGGAAAATAGTAGTGCTCGAGTGTGCTGCAGCCCACAGAGGACCAATGAGCCACACCAAACTTGATTAGACCTCATAGTAATGTATCATTCCTCCTGGCCATGGCTTTGTAGATGAAGGACTTGTCTTCATATTAAAGTGCTATCTGGAAACGGCTAGAAACTGGAGTGGTCTCATTTTCAAAAATCTCTTTGAGGAGGTTTGCTCTGGCAGAGAAGAATATCTCAAATGATATATGAGTAATGAGTTCCGTGTGTTCAGTCGAGGCTATCGAGATAAATCCCGGGCAGGCATTTCAGGTTTGATTTTCAAAGACCCACCTCTGAGGCTGCAGTTATTGGGTTTGAGACGGCACATCACACTGTCACATTTAAAACTTGTTACATTTTTAGACTGCGGCGCTTAGAAACATATTAAAAAGTAGCAACGATTCTTTTAAGGAACATGTTTTTATGCCCCGCTGAGAAAAAGAAAAGCAACCAGATGCTTTTTCATCCAAAGAGAAACTTTATCCACCATAGAAATTTCCTCTCAAGGTTTCAGAACAAAGGGATGAGCTGAAGAGACCACATCCCCCAAGTCTGCTTCACGCCTTCATAGTATTAATATCGTCTTTAACGTGCAACGACACCCTATAAATAAAGTATACCTTATGAAAGTCAATAAAAAGAAAAACCTCCTCGAGCGTCACTGTCACGCACTATCCCATGTAGCTGAGATGGGCTCATTTTAAGAACGTAAAGCCTCTTCATCACCAGGCCCCACCATAAATGGCTATCAAATCTACCTCACGACAGCTTTATGAGAGCATAACGGCCGCCATTTTGTGGCTCGGGGTAAGTTTCAGGTAGCAGATGGGAGTGAACTTTAAACTCAGTGGGGAGCGAGCAGCAACGTCCAGCTGACAGTGGGGATGGCCTGCCTGATGTTTGATTAAGAGGCACGTTGACCTTTGCGAGGCTCCAGGGGGCGCTGAGACACGCTCTCACCTGACAGCCTGCGAGTCAGAGCCTTCTCATTATGGCCCAAATCTATCAATCTGCGCTGGAGCCTTTTTTTTCCTCGCTTGTTCGCTGGGAAAAAATGTAATGCCATGGGTTTGTGAAAGAGAAGTACGCAACAAGGAAGATGTCATTGAAAGGGAAGTGTCAAAGGGTAAATGTAGAATAATGGAAGGTGTGTTATGGGGTTAAGAGAGGAAGAAAAAAAGAGCTGATGCAGGGTGAGCTGTGGTACATGCCTGCAGAAGCCCAGAACAATACAGTTACTGTGAACTACGTCCCAAAGCTGCATGTCTAGCTCCAGAACAGGGGATCAGTCAATAACTAGAAGCTCAAACTACTCTCATACCATCTATGATAAATACAAAGGAATCTTCTGAGCACAGCGCTGATGCCTTTACCTAAGATTATAATTGATGGCCAGGAAGAAGCTGAGGCGAGTCAATACGGTGTGATGAATTGGACCTGTAAAGTGGCATTGGGTGTGCGCCTCTACTGTTCATGACAAATTGGCCGTGTCAGACTATAGGTATTTCCCTTACAATCAATACATACTGACAAAACCGCTGCAGAGGCCTGCTTTAGTTTAGAATCACAGAGAGAAGACGGACAGGGACACAGACTAAAGTCACAGAGACCTTCTTTTTTTTTTTTTAACACAATAAATACAGACCAGAGCTGGACAGTGTGACCTTAAATCAATATCAAAAGAGAGTAATTCCTTTAAAGAATAATTTAACACCAGGCTGAAAGAAGCATTCTCTGTTGCACCTATAGCCACGCCCAACAGTGATGTCATTGTGTACTGACCACACCCCGGAGTACACGTCTACAACACTGGAGGTCAGAAAAGACAGATTTTCAGCTGGTGTTTAAAGCTGCTGTAATCAATAATTTTCTAATAACAATGGATCAAATATAATGTGTAATGTGAAAGGGGTCGCTCTTAGTGAATTATCAGGCTACCCAACACTGCAGTTCCTCTTAGCTCTACGAGCCTTTTTAACATTTTTCAGCTCATTGTTTTGGTTTTACAGCAGCAACTGTTTTGGTTCAGTCTCACCGCTCTCATAGCCGGGTCTCCAGCAACAGCAGCAGGCAGCTGTTTTCGGTTAAAAAAAAAGCTCTTTCCAGCACCAAGCGACAGACAAACAAAGTTAGCAACTAGCTTGTGAACACAGTGGATGTTTACAGCTTGATGTGCTGCCCGCAAGTGGACAAAAAAAATCTGTTAATGCAGCTTTAAAAAAAACAGCTCATAAGAATCACTTTTTCTCATCAATCACAACAAAAAGTCTGCATGACATGATCTACTGCAAAATCATTTTAGATAAAATATTCAACAATTCAAAGAACGATAAATCAGCAATGTAAGGAAATAACTCTGCAATAACTTCTGATGAACATTTAAATTCTGATGTTGATGCACACAAGCAGCCTGAGGGATCAAGCTGGAGAAGGTCAAGGGGCGTTAATTCCCCAAAGAGACCATTTTCCAAAGCAGAGCTCCTCGGGGGGTCAGTCAAGAGAAGAAAGCCCTTTGCCTGCATCATTTGAGGAGGGAAAAAAATACCCACAGGCCACCCATAAAGCTTGATTTAAGGTGAGGGAAGCTTTTACTAAACGTTCTGCCACAAGCCAAAGGTGATTCTTGGAAACGTTGGTATTCCGCCCAGCAATAATGCTCCGACTGTAAATCTTCCTTATTGTTCTGCAGGACCTGTATAAACAAGTCTGTGTATGTAGGAGTGTGTGTGTGTAAAGATGCAACACTAGGCCCATACTGTACTGCTGGGGTGGATACCTGCCAGTGAGCATCTGCCCAATCAGCGGGGACTGGCAAATTAGCCTGGGATGCTACTGTAATCCATTAATTCAGCTTCACCGAGCCGCCTGTATGACACACTACAGCACAGTGTGTATGATAGAGGTTCACTGGATCTGTGTGTGTAATATACCGTATAGACACTAGACTGCTGTAGCTGAGCAGACATGTAATATTTCAACTGTTGTACTGTAGGTGGATGTGTAGCAGCTGTTGGAGCACCCTCCAATAACCTCCTAAACTACTGTATTTCACTTGCTCTTATACTATGAGAAATGCAGCTAATAGGTAATGATTCCTGCCCCTTATAACCAGATTTCATCAGTTAAAACATTTGGTGTTAAATCAGCTAACAAATTCACTTTGTTCACCATTTTTGTTTATTTTATTTAGCTTTCTGAGATACAGTAAATTTAAGCAGGCCTTGTAAACCAAAGTTGCACAGACTCACTGTAGCAGCTTTATGTGCCAGAGTTTTGATAACCTCAACCTCAACCCTGCAAAGATACAGAGTCTGGCAGCAGGGGGGAGTCATAATAAATCTTGGAAAGAAATGTATCTGCCTACATTGAGGAGGCATTTCACCTCATCCTGACTCCTTGCTCTCCCTCGCTTCAGTGCATTACTCCAGCCTTTGCAAGCACGAGTAACTGCTGGCTATCAGATGCAAAATGTCTGCTTATACCCATCAAACCTTGCATTTTGAGATCTTTTGTTGTTGTTGTTGTTTTATGATTATGTTCTCTCTCTTAATGAACCACATCACAGCTCACTTGGAAGATGGCTGAATGTTTTTTTGTGTTTTCATTGTCTGAAGAAATCAAACTAAAATTCTCCAGAGCTTGAAGAAAAAAAAAAAAATTGTTTCAAATATGCACGGCGTGACTGTGCCCTTAGTGTTGCATCTAACGTGCAGAGAAAATGGCAGTCCGTGAGGCATTTAAGAGGCCTCCAATTAATTCGAATGAATCCCTAACATCCGTATCATAATTAATAATATATCAGCTACACAAGGCGTGGATGCACAAAAGTTAATTTAGCAGTGCAGAGCGTTCTCCCAATGCACTGTGAGGTAATATTCTTCTAATGTTCAGGGAATACACAACATTCCCCTCTACAACAGGTGCTTTTTCATTTTCTGTCTGGCTAGCTTTAATGATCTCATTAGACAGCCACTCTAACGGGGGAACTGCCTATGGCACCTCTGCCACACGACAGGGAGTACAACAACAGTGCAGAACAGGGAGGCCGGGCATCTGTCTGATGTCACAGCTGTAACAGAAGCTGCTTACTTACAAGACGGACAAGACTCTGAGAGCCCACTAGAAGAAAAAAAAGGCTAATTGAATTCCCTGTGTACGGCCATGCACAAAGCCCTCCCCGCTGCATGGAGACAGGAGAGACAAGCTAAGAACCCTGTTAGACTGAGTCTGAGTTGTACATCATTACCCAGAATTCTAGCCGGCAGTTCCCCCAACTTCCTCTGCCAGGAATCAAATGGCACAGATTAATCATAGATTGCCTGATGGCAAAAGGCGGAGAGAAAATGGTCCTATAGGCTGAACATAAAGCTTCTACAACAGACTCCTACAGCATAAAAGCACACAACACAACCTCCACCTCAGAGCAAAGCTTTGAATCTTTTTAAACCAGTAAATGCCCCGTTAGTGTTTGAAAAGGTGCCATGTGTTTACATCCAGCATGTTATTTTATTATTCTTTCTCATCATTGTAAATTAAATAAAAGAGCTAAAGATTCTCGAGATGAAATGTCTTTGCTTATTTTACTATTTCATTATATAAAAAGATACCGTGTTTCCTTTGTGAGTGCATTTTGCTGTGGCTCATTTTAGAACGAGGAAAAATGAAATGTGAAAATAAATGTCACATCATCCACTGATGCACAAAATGAAACTAGAGCTATTTGATGAGCTGAAATTAATCAGTGATCAATTCATAATTTCAGTAAAAATGATAAAACATTTGCTGGTTTTCTCTGTTTTGTATCACTGTAAAGTTTACTTCAGACCAAATGGTTACTTGTGACAGCTTTTAACAATAATTTGAATAATCAACAGTGGAAGCCCCAAATCGAAAGGCATCGTTTGAGCAAAGTCAGGAAAAAGGAAGAAACTTGAATGTCATTTGAAGGTTAATGGATACCCCAAACACACTCCAGCTGGAAGATTTCCATGTGCAAATTCATGACAGGATGATTTTTCATCTCCACTCTGTCTGTGACTGTGCCTTAGCTTGGCCGATTCTGCAACCTTTAGCTGCTGTAGATTCTGGTTAGAGTCCGAGTGAGAAAGATGTTTATTTGCCCAGTCTCACAGAATGCGGCTAATCTTGGCGGAGTTCTGGCCGAATTGTTTTCCTCAGCTTAGTTTTTAATAGGTTTCCAAACTCCCTCATCATGTTGGACTGTGTGGTCCAATTTGAAAGTCAAAATATTGGCATTGCCTCCTTTTTTCTCTCTCCATCTGCCCCTCTGTCTGTCAGTCGGCCTCACTCATTTTGCCTCTCTCTATCATTCACCTAAATTCTCCTCATGTTTACCTTGTTTCACAGACTATTACTGCATCTCTCCCCATTTTACCAAGCTTATCTACAGTATATATCTGTATAGAAACATCAAAAACATCTATATATACTCACAAGATGGTAAACACTGTAGTGATGTAGTGAGATGTAGTGGTTTCAGACAAACTGAGTCATTGAGTCGTCCGCTTGCTCATTCTACGCACACAGTCTGCCTGTGAAATGCAATTACACTCAATGCCATGAGTAAGTGGTGGAAACCAGCTTATCATGTCAGAGTCCTAACGAGTGTTACTGAGGGAAATCATCATTAATGCCGAGCACAAACACAGAGTTCCTCTGCAAGGGGAGGAAACGGGCCGTCATGAGAAGAAAGGCCTTCATCTTTTTTGCTTCTCATCGCAGGTTAAGATAATTACAGCAAGAGAAACAGAGGCTGTACTTTTGACATGTAAAATACTCACTGTATATACTGTACACACAGATTCACTTCTCCACTACACACACTTCTGGCATTACACAACAGACCGCCAAATTAGCCTCCAAT
Organism: Macquaria ambigua; assembly: GCA_008360985.2. Lineage (NCBI taxonomy): Eukaryota > Metazoa > Chordata > Actinopteri > Centrarchiformes > Percichthyidae > Macquaria > Macquaria ambigua. The sequence goes on from VMKM01000210.1 coordinate 387,181, forward strand.
TACAATGCGGCCCGTTTATTATGTGACGTCTGCTCGTCCAGACACCCATCAGAACATTTCCTGTTCAAAAACAAGAGCCTAACCTCACTACACCAGCCTGAAAGCACAAGACGTCCGCTAAAAACGTCCTGATTTTGAGCTGCAGCACCTTGTGCACAATCCATATCTCAACTGTGTTCAAGCTTAAGGAACCATACTGGTGGTTCTGGATGTTTCACCCCATTAACTACGAATTGCATATACAGTTATCGCATACCCACTTTCCAAAGTATAACATATGCTTTTAGATTAATTTTCTTCCTTGCAGGCAGTTTCCATTAATTCCAGTGCAATATAAGAAAATCAACTTGCAGGGACTTGAAACTTGCTTGAGATGGGTAATCCATCACACTGAATGTTTCTTCACCTTTATTTTTTTTTTGTCAAGGTTATGTAGTAATGCAGTTGTGAGAAGGAAAACTCATACCGGTATGCAGGAGCGTTCAAGCACACTCCGACAACAGCAAAGCTTCTAATGTGAGAAACGGACAAATTTACATTTTTGCTTTTCACAACATTCTTGTTTGCTTTATTTTCCCCCTCTGGGTTTATTTTTCTGACTGAATGTAAACTTTACTGTGGCTGACTCTAACCTGTAGCATTTTTGAATGTACCAACAAGTACATATTTCAAAGTGGTCCCTAATTTTAAATGCAGGTAGAGAACTTCCAAGACTGTCCTGACTGCCCATCATCTACTTTCATTCCTCCCCCTTGTCAAGGTTAACCTCATCATCACCTATGATATTTTGGAAACTGTCCTTGGTGGTGCATTCAATAATGCTGTGTCATCTGAAGTCTGAGAGATCGTTTTGCATTCATGAGCTGTACCACTAGAAAACCAAACTCAAACGGAGTCAAATGTCTCGACAAATACTGCGTAGATTGCCATGAAATTTGCTTCACGTATTCATGCCCCCCTCTGGATGAACTGCACCAACTGTTTCCATCTAACGGCATCATCAGGTCAGAATTTCAACTTGTCTAATACTTTGGTTTATGGCTAAATATCTGCAAAACTAATGACATCCCCATAAGCCTCAGCTGTACTTTGTGTTTAGTGCTAGTTAGAAAATCTTAGCAAGCCAACGTGCTAAAGTAAAACAGTGAACGTTGTAAACATTATCCCTGCTAAACATCAGCATGCTAGCGTTGTGACTGTGAGCATGTTAGCATGCTGACATTAGCATTTAGCTTAAAGCACCTCCCCTATGCACAGCCTCACAGAGCCGCCAGCATGGCTTATGCAGTCTTGTTAAAACATTTATTGCTCATAAACTGTCCGACTCAGAGAAAAATAAAGCAGCTTTCACAAAAACATAAGGGTGTCAAAATGTCAAATACTGAAAGCTGAATGTGTCTGCATGTTAATTTCCAGCTCCACAAAGCCAGATTACATTTTACGAGCTCAGTGTGTCGTGTTTTTTTTCCAGTTTGAAAGAGCAATGGCAGCCCAGCTAATGGTGCATGTCTCCAATCAGGTGTACAAATGGTGCATATGTGGGATGTCAATTATCTAATTGGACAGACTATTTGAAATTATCATTGTCTTAAGCAAAATTATCCATCATTAGCCTGCCAGATCACCAAGATAGAGGACAAATTGTGAGCTGGCATCGGGAGGATAATTGATTTTTATACTGAAGTAAATTATCTATTTTAGAGGTAAATATATCTAGAATCCTACGTTATTCTTAGGAAAATGGTCAGTAGTGATGTAAAGTGTATGTGGAACCATGCAAACCACTGGATTCACCTCGTACAGCACGTGTCACTCATATACTGCATATTGAGCGTTCACTGAGCACACTGGAACTATCTCAGTTTCATTACGATGAATAACTACACATAAAAACACAGAAGAAAGAAATCAACACGACTACTTGAACGAGCCCAATTACAGCATCTCTTCATGAAAGACGAACATCGCAGCAATCAGACCTTAACTAGCACGGGTCCTCAATCTCAAGATACAAACAATGTAGGGATGGATGGGGCGGGCTGTATGAAATATTCAGCTACTGTATACTCATTATTTCGCTGGAGCACTCAGCATGGTGTAGCCTGGCTAAGTGGTGATTGATTGCTCAGGGGCCGGGGAGAGGGTGCAACATTCAGACACAGCGGATACTGTATGCACAAGGAGGGAAAAAACGCGTCTGAATATGTCAAGGATTTTATGTGGGACATTTCCATGCATGAGGCAGGAGAAAACAAGACACAGCACACAGTGTGATGCCATTGTGGCAGGTTTAAAAATTCAATTATCTCTGTGGTGTGAATAAAATGAATGGAGCTGGAGCAACAATAAAAATAAGTGCAGTGTACTGGGTTTCTACCAATACAGGTTTGATTGCCAATAACTGTTATTTTGAATCTTCAGTGTCTTGGCTGCATTTTCTTGCCAAAAGAATACAATTGCTCATTGTTTTCTCTGGCATCTTACTACTGGCAGCGTGTAAAAGCAACTGAAACAGACCATCGTGTCAGGCTCAGACTTAAAACCCTAACTAACAAAATGATTTTAATATTATTTGCTCTTCAAGGCGGGATGAAACACAACACCAGCACTATTATTACTGCCTCTAACTTAATAACAACTGTTCACAATAAAACTTAAGTAAATACTTTAATGGATGGTTAAGAGGGGGCACTGATTCACATTAAAATGAACACCACCTGTCCAGAACGACTACATCAAGGTGTATTAAGACACTGAATAGCTTGGAAAATCTACTATCATACAGATATCACTGGGTGATAGTGGTCACTCTTTGTGAACTCCTCAGAGGCTGCTAAGTGGCACTTTCATTAAGCTGCGTTGGCAATCAAGGATGTTGATTATGGTCTATAGGTCAACTTAAAGGAATAATTCAACATTTTGAGAAATTAGCTTTTTCGCTTTCTTGCCGAGAGTTAGATGAGAAGATCGACACCACTCTCATGTCTGTCTGTTAAATATGAAGCTACAGCCAGCGGGTGGCTAGCTTAGCTTAGCATAAAGACTGGAAACGGGGAGAAACAGCTAGCCTGGCTCCAAACATGACAAAATCTGTCTATTTAACACTTTTTTGAATACGGATTAAACAAATGAAATATAAAGCGTTATATGTTTCATAAAACTGTTTTCCCCTCCTGTTTCCAGTCTTTGTGTGAGGCTAAGCTAACCGGCTGCTAGCTGTAAGCCTCATATCTACCAGACAAACAGGGTGGCCTGTACTTGCCTCAAATAGTCAAGTCAGACAAAATTAGATTTCATAATTAGAAATTAGAAATGTTTAAGATAGATGATTTGAGCAGAGATCCAACAGAAGTGTCTAAAGGAGAGTATAATACACAGCAGTATTTATAAATCTCGTTCTGTCATTGCTTTTCTTGATTGCTGAGCAGGTCGGAGTGAGAGTGAAAGTTTTTAAAAGTTAGAAATTTTGAACGTCAGACAAAGTGATCCTTAAATTACTGGTATTGATCAGCCGCTCCATCAACGCCCAATTGCAGTCATTTTGTGCTTTTTTAAACTCTCCTCTGCAACTCACAAACATATGGACAAACTGGTGAACAATGGAAAACAAAAAGAGTCCGTTTTTAGGAGACAAGATGATTTCACATGAGACAAAATTAGATCCAACTAACTACCCTTGTCAGACAGTAAGATTTCAGCTCCTATGCTGCAAAAGTTGATAACTCCAGCCATCTGCCAGCTCCGCTTGATTGCTCGACAAACAAATGTAGCCAAAGGGGAAACACTCAGTATGATGGATTCCAGTGTGCCTAATGAAATGCTGCTGTTGTGAGATGGCACCGCTGAAGAACTGTGGCCCGCGTAAAGGTCACTATAAATCAAGTCCCAGCCTCCCGCATTTCTGATTTTGCAAAAAAAGCTGACCCCAATCAAGTACATAAATATCCCGCAAGTATCCACAAACCGTCTCACAGGGACACATTTCAAAATAAGAGCGCAAGCTGGAGTACTCACTTTGCACCATCGGTTTGTAACAGCTCCCCGGTTACCAGCAATAGACTTATTTCTTTAAAATGTTTTTATTTTATGCATTATAAAAAAAATTTAGACTCTATACACAGATGGTGCTGAAAACAATTGTTAAGATTTTTGTGTTTTTCTCTGTTTTATATAACTGTTATTTGTATATATTTGGGGTTTTTGACTGTTAGTCTGACAAAACAAGAACTGGTGAAATTGGTGGGACGGATGATGGACATTTTCACTATTTTCAGACATTGATTAATCCATTACTCAAAAAAATGGTCTATAGATTATTTGGTAATGAGAATAATAATTAGTTGCAGCCCTGCCCTGTACAGCTTTTCCTTCCATCACAGTGCTGTTTACTATATGTCTAACACCTTATTTCAGACCCTGTTTGATATTTTTGAAAGCCTCAGAATGCAGCAACAACAATGTCAAAACAGCTATGATGGTAATGCTGACTCACTCACTACAAGGCAGCGGGTAACAGGTGCACAGATACCAGATGTCTGGAAAATCACGGTGCAGGGTGCAGCAGGCATTGCACGGCAATCAATAAAGCAGCATGCATGCGGAGGTGGACAAACAGCACTGTGATTTCACTTCTTCTTCACGTGGTTTCAAATGGACGGGCATGAAAACAAGTGAGGTGAGCTATTGACAGAACACCTACAAGTTGGCCCGCAGCCATGAAGTTGGTATTGAAAAGGCATTAACTGTGTAGCGGAGCACCAAATCAAGCAGGGTGGTCCTCCATCAAAATGCACTCATCAGCCTGAAGGCACACAGGCAGTTGTTAACACGCCAAAACAGCTGTTTGAGGTACAAAACAGAAGCATTCTTCAGCATGTAAACAGGACCACATCTGTGCTCCAGTCTGCACTCTGGGGAAAACATAACGGGGCAGCAAATTAGGCTGATGTTCAATCAAGGTGACAGTTTGTACACGAAGCTTATCGCTGTTATCTGGTGGAATAATCTTAACTTTAAAACAACTGTTCAACATCTAAGATGGAAGGCTTTGTTAGAGGTTCTCCTGCAGGGCTGGGCAATAATTCAGTATCGTCAAGTCAATACCGACTTTTTGAATCATATCATGTCATGTCACCAAATTCTGTTATCTCCCCAATATGGATATCAGTACCATCCTCAAAAATCCAACATCATCATATTAATCCTACTGTGACTATCAGGAATCATAAGGTCGTTTTAACTGACTAACACCGTGTCCTAACTGAATGCAACACAAGCGAGCGTCAGCGACAAAATCAGTTTGATTGCATTATTTTCTATTGGAATGTCCTAACTGGCAGCGAGCGACGCTTTGAGCTGAACTTTTGTTGGACGCCCTGTTTCTATTTATTCCTGTCGCTCGCGTTGAAAGCGTTGCATCGTGGACGAGGAGCGGTTGATTCATGAAGCTGAAATGAAAAGTCATCTATATGATACCTCCTCATTTAACTACAAAAACCTAAATAAAGTGGCAGCTGGCTGGAGGGAGATCGTCAGGGAGCTTCAGGAAGTTTCTAGCTAAGCTGGAGTAGCCTTATCAAGGTAAATGACAAGCTAATAACAACCTGCTGCTGGCTATATTGTATGTCATTTCCAGTAAAGAACCATCTAAATATCACAATATAAAACATGTGTTTTCTGTTTAAAAAGTACAAACGTAGGAGGATAGCAACTCACCCATCTTTTACTTGAGTGGTTATGTCTCCAGTCTGATCTTGAGCGCACAGCTGATAGGTACCTGGTTTGTTTATTTAATGGATTTAGTGTAGACAGAGAGCATCTGATACAATGCGATAGTGAGACGCTCACTTGCCGTTAGGACACAGTGTAACTGGAGATTCCAGGATAATATACAGTATCTGATTGTATGTAATAGTGATTTAATTCTTTTATCATGTGGCATGAAGTTTTGCTTAAGTATTAGAAAGTATAGTAAAAAAACAAAAAAAGAACTTTTAACTAACTAGAAATCCCAATAGTGGCCTTATAATATTCCTAAAGTCAAGTTAAATTGAATGTTTGTATCATGCACCACACAGTTAATGAGACAATGGAAGCCCTCACTGGAGGAGCGCCAATGTTTACTCAAACTGAGAACTCAAAACGGTCTCAAATATAATAATAACCATGACAACAGGACACTGCCTTGTTAGTCTTTTGAATGCCTCTCCTCTGTTGCAGAGATAAATCTCTCACTCCATAATATATATTTATATTGGGTTTTTCTTTTCTTTTTTTTTCATTTCAGCCCAGAGAAACAAATCATTAGTTGTTCAACAGCACCGCCGTCTGTGCCCTTGAAGGGGGATGTTTGCCATGTCAGAGAACAATTAGACGCAAACAGAGTGAAAGAGCTGCAGAACGAGCATCTGAGCTCACTCAGGATGGTCTCACACCATGCTCGTACATTTGCAGACATCAAAGTGCTCAGGGCTCCCCACACTGTGCTGCAAGTGAACGCGTGAGATAATAGCATATGTATCCCATGGTAACATCTTTGCTGTCATTACCTCGGCCCTTAGGCTTCTAAATGCAGACTTGGTTAGCTGCAATTTCCTGTGCAGGCACATCACCTTGGGGGTGTTTTGGCATCCATTTTCAAGTACTACCTGTTTCACTTGCAGACAGAATCCCCAATGGGCAACAACAATGTCCAACCGTCGTGTTTGGTGGTCAGAAATCACGCTGTGCAGATTTCTCCCTGTTATTGAGAGGACTTCCCACTGAGACACAGTTAGTCTCCTGTCCCACGAGTATGGGCTTATTGTGCAGGAAGCAATCACTTGGTGCAATAAACCTGTCACGCTGAAGCCACATTGTCTGCTTTGCTGTCATGCACTTTCCATGTTGCCACCTGCTAAATTCCACCCTAGAGGTTGAATAATGTCACAGCTAAATGAGTCAATCAATCAAACAGTGAATTCAGGGATACAGGCATATGAACACACCAATAAGGCGATGGAAACAGCCAATCAATATCCAAACGCACAAAATGAAAGGTAGGAATGTATGCTTCTTTCTGTCTGGAGGCGACAGAGGACCTTAGAGAGCTACAACGAGGCCTGGTTCAGTTCTGGATTAAACATGTGTAGATCTCACTGAAGAGCCCAAAATGGACCATCAAATGCCAAGAGTCTGGCAGCAGACTCCTCTCAGAGATGGGGCCATTATGGAGGGCTTTTTTTGTACTGCACTCCTGCAGGATTGCTGCTCCAACTCTGAGAGGAATTGTTTGAAAAATCCTAATTTTGTTCCCATTTTCAGAAGAATTCAAGGTCTGTCAAGGGGCAGTTTGAATGATTGAATGGTTTGTGTTCATCTTCTTAGCTTTGCACACAACATTTTAAAGCAATAGTTCAACTTTTGGGGAAATACGCTTATTTGCTTCCTTGCTGAGAGTTACAGTAGATATTTAATCTGTACAAAAACCAAAGTGTATAGGGGTTATATGGTGGCCAAGAAAACAGTTCTGCTCATAGCCCCCCTTAAAACTTGTCATTTTTACACTTTGTTTTGTGTCAGGATTAAACACACAAAATATAACATGTTAATTTGTGAGCTTTAGAGGTTTGGACAGAGCCACGCTAGCAGTTTCTTCCTGCTTCCAGCCTTTATGCTAAGCTAAGCTAAACACTTCCTGTCTGTAGCTTCACATTTAATGGACAGATAAGAGTGTTATGGATCTTCTCATCTAACTCTCGGCAAGAAAGCAAATGTGCATATTTTCCAAAATGTCCAACTATTTCTTTAAGGAGGAATAAACTGTGTTGCCTGTGTCAACCTGTTATCTCACTCTCACCTTCAGCTGGGAGGAAAAACATTTAATTAAACAAAAAAAAAGAAGACTAAACTGAGCTGCTGGTACATCTTGAGGATTAAAATGGAAGAGTAGTAACTAACTTTCAAGAGCCTGAGTGGTTCTATCAACACCTCAATTTCCTTTCTTTCTGATGAATATCACATCTTCAGATATGGTTTCTCCGACTGCTTCAGGCTCCAGATTCTCCCCATATTCAAAACTTTGTCAAATGTAAATAGGACTGCTGCGCCATTGCCAACTGGAATGAAAATATTCACTTTATATCTCACTCAGCACAAGTGACTTTCTGATTTGGAAATTGACCAAAATCCTCATGATAAACACCCGTGTTTACTTTTCATTATGCAGGGATAAAAAGAGATCAACACACTCCGCACATCTCCGCACAAAATAAGGCCACAGGGAGTAAAAGACTGTCTTCAGTGAAGGAACCATTTAGAAAAGCCTGACTCCACACAGCTGTGTCTCACATCTTCCAAAATGGCCTTGAGTGTTTGCAGAGCACGGCTTATTCAGCTATAAATAAAGCAATCATGAGGCAAAATCAAAAAATTAACATCAAACTAAACTGAACGAAGTTGGTCTCGGTGAGTCGCCCATGTTAAGATAACATCAGCAGAGGCATGAGATAATGTGTTAATGCACAATGAACTATAATATTCCCCAAATCAAAAATTTAAAGATTCAAAAGCCTTTAAAAATCATGATACTGGCCCTTAATATCAGGAAGAGTCCCACAGGACATTTGGTATTCACTCCGCTCATACATCCACATAGCTGCTTGCTCCCAGCATAAGGACAGCCAGGGTAATATATCCTGCACCTTGCAGCTTTAGATGCAGTAAAATATTAATGGGACCCTCCTTGGGCAAAAGGTTACCTCTAACCTCAGAAGCTTCGCGAGGCAAAGGAGACAAAGCCAAAACTCAGCAGTCTTTATGATCGGCCCCATAAAAACAGGACAAAAACTTTCCAACTCCTTTAACTGTGATTCACATCATCACTGACTCCTGTTAGCTCGGTCGTACTCGCAAGCAGGGGAGGACACGTGAAACCAAAAAGGGCGTGAACTATCAGAAATCACCTCAGCGGGATAACACAGATGCAGACGCCAAATCTAAACGCGAAACACGCTAATTTCCAAAGCTTCGGTCGTGCGCCAAAGCGCAGGTGGATAACGGAAACGGGAGACTTCCTAAAGATTTGAATTAGGGACGAAATCATTTTATCGGCGTCATGCAATGTGTGCGAAAAGCCACCAAATAGCCACCTTACCATGACGTTGCCCTGCATCTTTGCAGTCTCAATCAGGTTCTTTTCCTTCATTTTTCCGTCCTCCGCGGCTCCGATCGGCTTCAGAAAGGTTCAATTTGTAGACTTTTGGACAGCTTCTGTCAGCTCTCCGTCCCCGCCAGTTCCCAGCCAGACCCCCTTAGGTTGTGAGCCAGTTCATAAGTGGGTGGGCTTACAACCTAACAGATTGATTAAAAAAAGGAAAACAACGTGGGCTCTCCTCGGCGTGCTGTTGGAAATGTATATCGGCCGAGTTGTCCTTCCTTGCAAAATAGTAAATCATACAGGGGTAAAAAAAAAATTAATAATAATAATAATAATTAAAGCGAAGAGGGAGTTAAGTTTGAGTGTCTAAATCATCGCTTTGCTCTGGTAGGAAGATGCGCAGGAGATGCTTTTTTTCTGTAAATGTTAGAGAAACAGAAAATCCCTCTACCTTACATTCGTCACTGAGGAATTGACAGTCGGCGCGCGTCCAAGCTGCTCCAGGCTATCATTTAAAATGTGATGAACGGCGCGTGAACTGATGATGGATATAGGCTTTAACATGCAGAAAAACTGACGCCAGTTCAGCTGCACATTGACACGCATGAAGGTCAGGATCATGAAAAAAAAAATGCTACCATGAACATCAGCTGTGCATCTTCCCATAAATTTGATCACTTTGCAGTGATGGACTGATGCGTAGTAAAACCTTAAAGGTCATGACTGAGGGGGAATTATCCATCACGAGCCTGTGAGGATCTATGGTGATCTTTCTCAGTGCTTGTTCCTTACTTACTGTACATTTTGGTCCTTTAGAAACTCCTTTACTCAAAGCCAGCTCTCCCCAAAACGTTTCACTCGCCGCTGTCCTCCTGACCAAATGTGGCACTGAAATTTTCAAAACAATGTTTAACTTGCTGTGTCTGTACTGTCTACACCAGTGGTTCCCAACCTGGGGGTCGGGACCCCTGAAGGGGTCACAACATACACCTGAGGGGTCACCAGATGATCAACAGGATAGGGAGGAAGAAACATTATATTTGTTTACATATGTTCCTTTAATCTTTGTGTTTTTACTTATGAAATACTGAATCATTTTCAGGCTGCAAATTATTCAAATTAAACAAGAAAAAAGATTAAAGTTAAAAAAGTTTTGGAAAAAAGATTTCACTTAGAAAATGGTTATAGCTAAAAGGGTTATTTTGAGACAATGGGAATCTGCCTACGCTATATGATACAGCTGCAACTAAGTAGTGTATGTTGATTTTTGTGGCCCTCTTGTGTGTGTGTGTGGCTTTTAAATCACATTCATTGCACTTCCCCAGACTGTGAATGTACAAACAATTACAGGCTGTATAGACATTTCCGTCATGGCGGCTATGGATGCTGGAGATACAGCATATGTAGGCATGCATGGACATAAAATTTGAAAAAGCAGAAAAAGGACATCACTCTCAATTTGACTTGGTCACACCCAATAAACACATAGTAAATGGTTATAAGGGGTCGCAAGCAGACATTGCGTAGTTTTAGGGGGTCACTTGCCAAAAACTAATGGTCTGCACACTTCAGAGCAAATGTGGCATTAGTTAATTAAGCCCAATATAACCCAACATTTAAACTGAATAGCCATGTCTTCATCTTTCCATTACTGACGTGTTCTGAACTTGCTTTTGGAAAGATTTGCAAAGCGGGTGCAACATCAGGGGACGAGAACCAGAATAAAGGCTTTCACTATATGAAGAGCAGTTAAACCTTTTGTTGCACCAGCAGTCTTCATAACCACACGTGTTTTGTCATCCATCTAAAACAGAGGTAAAGAATTTTAATGAACAATACAAGAGTTTCATTGAGTCGCCAGGTAAAAGCTATTATCCCTTATTGATTTCCATTAATGAAATCAATAACAAATCACAAAAGAGACAAAAGGGTAACTAATTACATACTGTAGATGTTCATGCATTGAGACAGTTGAGATGTGGATGTGCAATATTTCTATTTTTACCTTTAATAGTACGTTTAATATTTACTATTTTTAGCTAAACACCCCTTTAAGACCAGGCCCTCTGTATCACCAGCTTTCAAGATGAAGGCTGCCTTGGTTCTCGCTCTCTCACACACGCTTTATAAATCAATATCAGCCTGAAAGTGTATCTTCAGAGTTCAGACTCACTGTTTACTGTTCTGCACTGGAAACAGAGTGTACACAGATGATGCAGCCTGGCAGCTGAGTGTCCTAAACTCACAGCAGCAGTTCATCAGTGAGAGAAGGTTCCCCCAACTGGGAAGTGCAAACAGCATGTCTCACATAAATCTCATTTAAAAGTGCCTGGTATTAATTACTGTGGATAAGGCTGTCAAAACAACCTAATGGGGGCATCGGGCTCCCCCGACTCCAGCTGGACTGCTGACAGAGGGAGAACACAGCAGTTGCAAAGAGAGGTAGCTGGCTGCGCTGCTTCTTTACTGTGTCGGCATTTTTTACTGATTTTCTTCATAACTACTCCAAGGAGTTCTTCTGTCAAAGGCTTAAAAGGATAACCTTCATAACACATAATTTTCAACTCACGGCATATAACTCCTGTAAATAACAGCGTCATGCTTTGCTGATAGCGTCACATTTAATCAGGGTTTATGTATCAAACACGACACATAAACTCCCCTCGACCCCACAAGCTGGCCTGCGCTACACATGCAATATTGAATTCACCATGTTGTTCACTCCCTCTACTAGACACAGCGGGCCAAGCTGGAATTCATCACGTACAGGTGTGGCAGCCAAAGACATCTGTAACAACTATGCTGGCCAGCAGCTGCCTGATGTAAAGACTCTCAGAGAAAATGGCTGTCCAGGGATGGGTAAGTGCTACTACACCGTAAAGCTCCAACAAAAATAGGCAGTTGTCACAACGCAGACAGCAGCCAAAGCTACCGAGCTGCATGGGAGCTCTGCTGGGGAGAGAAAATCTGCTGGAGTGTGGACAGCTGCTGCCCCAACTCCAATATGGAGAACCACAATAAACGGCTGGCAGAAGCGAACTGCTGCGTTGCTGTACACAGCCTGTGCATGAAAAATTAAAAAAACCTTTGTAATTTTTAACATCATACAACCATTTAACATAAAACGCAAACAAGTGAATACAGACATAAATAAATAAATACAAAAGTTAATATTGTGTAAGTCTATCTAAAGCCAATTGTGTTTTTTTTCCTGCAACTGTATCACCAGACCTGCAAGGTGATATTGGCCGATTCTCCATAATCAGTTGTGTTTTTTTAAATTCTCGCTTTCTACAATGTCTACACACAGCAACTACAGTAAAGGTTTAAGTGAAGGAAAGTTCATGGTTAGAGCACCTTGGTAGCCGAATGGTTACAGCGCAAGCCGGCGACCTTTGTTGACTGTCATGCCCCCTCTCTCTCTCCCTATTTCCTGTCTGCTTCTTCACTCTCACTCTGTCCAATAAAAGGTGTAAAAATGCCCAAAAACTATATTTAAAAAAAGGGGGGGAAGGCCATGGTTATGGCAAATAATCTATGGGTAAGGTATGGTTAGAAAACGCAGGAGATATCCTGGTTACAGTTTAAAAAGGCAAAAGTTCAGGGCAGGTCTGTGATGGTACACAGACTCTGGTCTCCTGCATGAAAGTCACAGAGAAGTGACTTCCTCAACCTCCCCATCCTAAAAGCTTTGCTACATATAGGGCACATTACATGCAACTTCACAATTGTGAAGAGCCATGAGTGGACACACTTTGGGGGTTCACCCTGAACAAAACCCTGTGTCCTTTTAAAATGTGAATCACCTTATTGATCCTCATATAAAAAAGGTACTCATTCATTCATTCATTCATTTGTTCATTCTGTGAGGGACCAAGCAGGAGACACAATGAGATTTAAAGGTTTTATTTATCCAAACTTCAATGTCCGTGAGACACAAACTACTTTAAGTTGAGTATGAACACATTTAACAGGGAACAAGACAAAGTAAAGCAGCTCTTTCTAACCTCCTATAAACCTAAAGCAGAAATTGAGCTGCAGGCATCAACACTGAGTACACCGAGGTGACTGACAGAGACAAAACAGGAAACATTTATATCTGTCTGGCCAGACAGTGAACACAAAGGGGATACAGACTACACTATAGAAAAAGGGAGAACATTACCACTGCTTGTAGGTAGTTTCTCAGTTTACTCTTCAACTTTGCTCTTTGTTCTTTAAAAAACAGGATTCATATTAAACAACACACATTAAGGATTAAGTATTGAGCTTTCACCAGTTACCCGCCTATAGTACATAGATAAGTTGCCATAAGTGCCATGTCATGACACAGGTAACCAGACGAGAGAAATGTAGGCAGTCAGGACAAATATATACTGTATATACAGTGTTCGTACAGCTTTTTAAGAGAAAAATCCAAGCACTTTTCAAGCAATTTCAAGGTACCTAAACCAAAACATTTCCAGACTCTCGAAGCCTTTATCATCACATCTCAAAATCTAAGTTACTATAAACGCCAGGAGACAACAACCGACTACGACGACGGGATCGTTTCATTTCAAATGTTAAAAGATGTTTGGTTTACATGAGCGATTGTGTCGATGATGAAACACCAGATTATGTTGAAAATCAAGCATTTTTCAAGGAGTACATTCAAATTCAAGAATATTCTTAACCTTGAAAGCATAATAGTTAAAATTAAGCATTTTCCAAACTTTCAAGACTTTGTGTAAAGTCAGTGTGATATATAAAATAATGTATCATTGTTTTACTTGTATATTGACTATATTGCAAATATTGACATCATCTAATTACAAAATAGAAGTAAAATGAAATGAGCACAACTCAGTTAAACTATCTGCTCCCTGGTGGCCATTAGGAGGCATGGTAATGTCTATACACTTAAACACAAATTACTATATATCAGCTCAATATTATGAAGATATAGTCAGTTTTTGCATTATGTCAAGAAGAACAAATCTTGTTTAAACAACAAACTCACATTATACCATGGTGTGTGTAGAGTTTCTACTTTATAAAACTGTGTGTGTGTTTGTGAGTATTTACTGTGGTGTTTTCGGGACTGGGTGTGTTCCAAACCAAGACTCTTTGACGAGGCGGGAAGCCTTTAAAACAAAAGTGATTAAAACTTGCTCAAATCCAGGAGTGATTGACCTGGATCCCCAGTGGAGTGAGTCCAGAGAACAAGCTTCATTCTGGTGACGGCAGTCATCCAGCACAATAAACTCAAGCGAGACCTTCGCAGGACAAATCGATGGTTTCATTATCAACTTAATTACTTGATACCATGATATCCTCTACGCTGCAGTCACCGTTGTCTTTTGCTGTTTTAATGACACCCTAAGAGATATTGGACTTGTTTCAAAGAGGAATAAAATTACTGTAAGCGATATCACAGTCAAACTAAATTGAATCAAGCAAACTGAGTCTGCCACTAAATCCTTTCCTGATACAACTTGACTGTTTTTAGATTAATTGTATCATTTCAAGGTAGTAAGAAAAGGTACTGTAGTGTCTTATAGCAGATTAATCCTAACGATGTGTGAACGTGGGTCAAGGTGCTTTTGAGTTCAAATGTGGCTCAAGGTTTCGGCTACGTGTTGAGAGTGGTAAATGTTAAGCAAATCAGAGGTAGCTGAAAATGTAGCCATTACCGAGCAGCAGGAAGCAACTATTTCAGTGCATACACTATCCGCTGATTTGCATCTCAAAACATCTTTCTGTGAATTTCACTCAAAAATGCTGGGTGCACCTCTCTGCTGGCGGGGAGCTCCATAATCTAGATAAGAGGTTTCTGCTGACCTTCCCCGCCCCGGACTGTCAGAGCGACAGATCGTTACCATCGCTAATGAATTCAGGAGCAGAAAAAGATGGCGCACAGGCATGTAAAGCGCACATTAATCTTGCAGCCTCGATGCAGGAGGTCTATTAGCGGTATCACCGGCACATACAGAGCTAGAAAGATCATGAACTAATGTGGTGTTTGGTTTGATAAATGCCAGTATGTTTGCTGGTATATGATTTTTTAGTTTGCCCATAAAAAAAAGTAGTTAAAGCCCTTTTATTTTAGCTTTTATGCAAATGCTGCAGGTGAAAAGCACTCTGATCTTTCAAATTCAGCTTCCTGTAGTTCTGCAAATGGACTAACTTTAACACACCCTAATAAAATATGACATAAAGCAAACTGTAGTACTACCTCACAGACTGCCCCTTCTCAGTAGCAGTTGGCAGAACGAGACAGAAAAGTTACTGTAATTATTTCCCAACTTAAGGGGACTTTTGCTTCCCTCCACCCCACGACGGAGCCAGTAAGCACATCTGAATATTAATGGAACAGTTGCCTTGAACAGCAGGCGTTTGTCAGGAACTTGGATCAGATTCATCACTTTAACCTGCTCCGCTCCGCTCAGGGACGGATGATGAGTTCCCACAGCACAGCAGCTGGCTTTGGCTTCACAACTCACACTTGAGCTGTTCAAAAGGATGTGAGTGTAAAGTGAAAGTACGGGAAAGAGAATTTAATGTGATGCATGCATAAGTTATTACAAACAAACTTTTATTTTGACTTTTAATAGATGTCTTTTTTTAAATAATAATACACAGTTTTATTCATTTTCTACTCCATCCCTGACTGATATAATACAGTGACTCAGTTGTGTCTATGAAAGAATATGCATGTGCTGTTCTAAAGAGGTCAGGTGGGACTTTACCTGGAAAAGACCTTTTGACTGTGAGGCATTTCACACTGCTAGCAGAAGCAGTAGTAGTTTGACACTACCAAAGCCAAATGAACATTTGAGAGGTTTACTCAATACTAAACTCTTGCAATATATTGGTAAGAATTATTCACTGAAAATTGTTCACACGACTGTAGTCAATAGATGCCTTCTTAATGAATTTGATGAATTTATTGTTTGCTAAGCCCCGCCTGCTTGTCAAGCTTTCCATTCTCACACTGCACCATATGCACTTTAAAATGATAATTGTGGCAGATTTACCACCCAATTATTTTTGTAATTTTTGAAACAATGGGTCCTATATTTCAGACAGAGGTAGACAAAAACAGGTTTCTCATTTTTAGCCAGCAACAGTCAATTTTGTTGGCTGAACCGACAGGTGTCGCTAGCAGATTTAATTAACTGTAGTGTAGCCAGCTATCTAATCAAGCTAACGTTAGCTCCATGAGTTGAGAGGGTTGAAAACACTGTCTCCGGATGACTTTTTAATGTTTACAAATTACTTGTTTTACAACTAAAACTATGTAAAAGGAATCTTAAATAGACCATGATGGTCACAAACATAATATTTTGCTAAAGGTCTGAGGCCAAAGCTACATGCCCCAAGAGAAAACTCAACTCACTCTTCGCCAGATAATGATTCATGTGAAGACAGGGAAATGAAACAACAGCATTGTTTTTGTACTGCTATGTAGAGCTAGTTAGTCCTAGTATTACAAGTATTATGAGAAAAAAATGCAAGACCAGACTGTTATTTCGTTTTAACATAACCCTGTTTGGCTGCTTAGGATGAGGGCTAACGTTAGCTGGGGTTGCTGGAGCTGCTAATGTTCGCCTAAACTCTAATAGCATCAAGGAGTTGCCTCGACACAGAGGGGAAATACTACGTCATGAACAGGGGTTTTATTAGCATAACCTGTAACCCCACAAACTAATGTAGTTGGTTCATGAAATCCTCCTTGGCCTTGAAAGTATCACTCGGTTGTAGGAAGTAAGCTAGTTAGCCGGACACGCCAACAATTGCAGCTTACCTTATGATTTAAATAACTCCTTACACTTTTGTTGTTGTTTTTGGTTTTGGAAAGGCTAAAAAAAAGAAACTACCATCGAAACTAAAAAGTATCAGCAAATGATTCATATTTGTGGTTTCTCAGCAGTTCCAGTTCGCTATGTCCCTGTAGGCACATTACACAAAGGGAGTGGGAATGTGGGAAAAACACACTTGTCGCTTCTCACAGATAGTAAACACCTTCCCTGTTGGCCTGTTAGAATCTCAGCTTCATCAACATTTACATATTTGTCCCACTCTACTGTCAACAGACTGTAAAACGATAAGACCTGGTTACTCAGTAATGCCAACAACCATTAAGGTTGACTGATGGCACTGTATGGAGTTGGCTGTACCCTGCACGTGCCTGAGTGCTTCATGTTCATCCATCAGGGAGATACAGCCCACAGAGTTTCAGTTTCACAGCACCTCTGATGAATTTCATGCAGTATATACACCTTATCGGACGTGATGCGATTGACTGCTCTGGATTTTTAAAGCTCTAGAGAATCTATCCAAAACCCATGTGGAAAGTGGATTTTGTCTCTTTCTTTACACCACATGTGGTTGTTGGATATCCCATTCCAAAACCATGGACATTAAGCTGATGCTAGAACAGCATCCACTCTTCTCGGAAGACCTTCCATAAGATTTTGGAAACTGGGTGCAGGGATTTGCTCCCATTCAGCCACGAGAGCATTAATGAGGTTGGGCGGTAAGGCCTGTCTTGCAGTCGGGGTTCCAGTTCGTCCCAAAGGTGTTGGATGGGGTTGAGGTCAGGGCTCTGTGCACACCAGTCAAGTTCTTCCACACCAAAGTGGGAAAAAGAGTTTTTTAATGGAGCTGGCTTTGTGCATGTGGGCATTGTCATGTTGAAATAGAGACAGGCCTTCCCCAAACTGTTGCCAAAAAGTGGTAAGGGGTGTCCATATATTCTTAGGCTACATCCACACTACTACATTTTTGTTTTAAAACGGTCTCCGTACACACAAGCGTTAAATCACCGTTTCAGGAATAATCTTTGTCCATACTACACGCCTGGAAATGCACATCACGTGACCATTCACGTGTACTGGGCATGCACGTGCCGGTTTAAACAGGAAGCAGATTGTCTGCTCTGCGGTTGGTTGCTTAGTTGCAAAAAATACTACGAAAGAAGAACAGCAATGGAGAAAAGTAAGACCAGTGATTTCTCAGCTTGGACCGACGACCAGGTGGAACCGTTTCTGAAAGTAAGTGTTGTAATTCGTTATTATTGTTGAGTTAACCGCTGGTAGTTCAGGCTGATGTTGTTTGTTTTCGTCTGGGAAAGGGTCACATGATGCGGGCGTGACGAATCCGGGCATCAGGGAGCAAACGTGTCTGCATCATCGTTTTAAAACGTCTCCGTTTTTGCCCGTCCTCACTAAAACGCAATCCGGAGTTTTCAAACTAAAACGGGGTCAACTGCATTTTAAAAGGTCTCCATCTTAGGTGTTATAAAATGCTGGAGTAGTGTGGATGCTAGGTGTAAACACAGCAAAAGTTATGCATTTTAAAACAAAAACGTAGTAGCCTTAGGCATACAGTGTACTTGTATCAGTACAGTGTTATTGTCAAACAACATATCTGTCTGAATGTAACCACTACACATTGTGTCCTTTTCACGATGCCTCTCTTATATGTTGCACCAGATCACATCTGCAGCTTTACCACCTGACATTATGAGTTATCAGCAGAATTAATTCACTTAAACCAAACAACACTAATATAGTCATACAGTACTAAGATCTTGCATGGAGGTTTCTACACTACATCAGTGAATAATGAAACATGCCCACAAAGCTCCCCTTCCTGTCATCCTCATTGTAATTTTTGCTGCTTTGAAATGAGCTGCATTCAGACGTGCCACTGGAAAAGGCTGTCTTTCATTACCAGTCAAGGCCCGTGGACACAGGATATCTTCTGTGAATGCCCATTTGGAAAGATTAACTACAGGAATATGCTTTAGTGTCTGATAACGGGAGAGTCATATCACATCGCCCAAGGTGGTTTCTGGGGCAACAGCGTGGCCATCAATCAGCTGGGTGTAATCTCACTAGAAATCGTTGTCAGCATGCAAATTAGTGTCACATTTCACACACTGCCTGTGTGTACATGGCGGAAAAATTGGAAGATGCCTGGTATATAGCACTGTAAAACTGGATCCATACAGTACATGCAAAGATAGTGGCTGTGCAGCAGATGTGTGATGTGTGTGCACTTTCCACAGAGATATCACATCAAACTGGAACCGGAGTTAAAAGGAAAAAAGTGATGGAACAAGTTTCCTCGATACTGACATCAACATTTCATCTAAAAACACCTAATTGACTGCCAGTGAAAGCAGAAATCCCCATTCACCATCCTCTGTGTTGCATTGCAGCGATACAACCAGCCAAACGCAGCCCTCCCTGAAACGACCCTGCAGGTTGTTTTGGGGAATTCAGGTGAAATTCAGTAATGGTTGATCACTTTGACCTGCAGGTTGCAGGGCATTTCTGTGTGTAGGGTCAGTATCAGAGTGACGGATGACAGCAACATCCAAGGCCTTTTATTTTTCAACCTTGCGAGATGCTTCTAGTCTACAGACTCCAGGAAATAGTCCAGCCCATCAAACCTCTTAAAACTACAACGTGTCGTTTGTACACTTTACAGTTTTGTACATATTAAACAAATAAGATAAAATGTGTTAATTAGTCAGGAGGTGCTGGTAGGTGGATTTTGTTACCAGAGTCAGAGTCAGGCTAGCTGTTTCCCCCTGTGCTGTGCTGTGCTAAGCTAAGCTAAGCTAAGCTAACTGAATGCTGGCACTAGCTTCATATTCACTGTACAGCAAGAAAGCGAATAAGTAACTGTTCTTTTAATGATACAAGCCCCAGAGCTCCATTCAAAGTGGCAAGTGCATCAATCACTGGAGCAGCAAACAAGCCTTGAGCTGCTACGTTTTACAGTGCACACCCAAACAAACCATGGGCTGAGAAGATTCATTGCATCAAGTTGTTTTAATCAAGGAGACTAAACGCAACAGTCATCCATATCTTTTGACATGGCAATACATCTAATGTTGTCTTCCGCATGACATGAAATGCTGCATGCTCCAGCTTTTGTCTTCTGCATCACATCCAGTATGTGCATGCCTCAGACTCCACCGCTGACGATGAAAACTACTATATAAAAGAAGCAACAGCAAATGACTAATGCTGAAAACATGTCGGCCATTAATCGTATCAAAGATGATGTTTGACGTAATGAAAATCTTAAGGTGTAGCCTATAACTTTAAAATGTCAGAGTTCTGGTGCCACAGTGTGCTCATTAAGAGATATATTAACTTTATCATTAAGAGACGAGTTAATGATGCTAAAAGATTAATCCCTGAGGCAGCAGCTTTCTGAGGAATTTCATGCAACAGACTGCACACTTGTATGCGCTGCAGGTCTACATCTACATACTAAACCAGGTTAGCCTAAAGGACAGGGCTGAGTAGGCTGTTTTTCGACATTGCACCTGCATATTTGTCCCACTTTCTGCCGTTGTCTACAGCTTGCTGCTCATTTTAGATTGCACTGTCTCTGGAGGCACAAAACCCATTAAGTGAAACTAATACAAACAGGCAGCAAGGTGAGGTTCAGCAGTAGTGAAATTTCACAAAGTATCATGCTTTTGTTAAACTTTAATGACGGCTCAAGTTTTGAATCGAGTTGAAAACGTGGTTGATGGCTTTACTGATCCCTTCAGCTCTCTGATTCCCTGCCATTGTTATTGGCTGACAGTACACAGCATTGGCCCCTTTGCTCTTTAACCATCTGTATTAATGTGCCAGTGTGTCGATGTTTTGGCTACACGGAATGAATCTGTGTTTGCATGCCTCCCGAGGATGATTTACAAAGCATTGATTTGGAGGCTCACAGACTGGAGCACAATAAAACTGTTGTTTATGTTCGGGCGGCGAGTCTTCATTGTCAAGGGGAAGAGCATCTTGTTTTAGGGCAATGTAGAGCACCATGGGAGTTAACACGACAAATCATCTCTTTTTAACTGCCAGGGACGCTGGGACAGATGAAGCTTGTGCGATCGGTTATACACCAGCTTTTTGCAATAAGTCAATAAAATCGCCTCCACCAGTTATATGAAAATGGGCCGTGGCAGGGCCATGCTATACATTTCAATAAAGGCTGCAGATTGGAAGTGCAGCGAGACAAGGACAGAGCTCGGAAAACAATATGTAAAAGTCACGGCCAAGCCAGCAGAGTGCCAAGCAATCAGGCCAAATAGGGCTAAATGACTGCCTTAGTTCAAATGATTATGTGCAGCTCATATAGAAGGGTTTAAATTCACTTTTAAAGGCGGTAATGAAAATCCCTGCACTATTTAAGTGGCAATTTAAACACATAGTGACACCAAATCTGTTTTTAATACAGTACACATTGATAGTTTGTCCTATAAAAAGGTAACAGTCCCTGTGGACTGAAAAAAAGGAATTTATTTCATTCCTGAAGCGCAGAAAGGAGCAAAAATCAAGACAAAAACAAAAGGCTGCTCCTTTGTGTTAAAACCAGGAAACTAAAACTCCTTGATTGTGCAACACACCTTAAAATTGGAGGGTTGCAAGCGTGCCGGGGTTTAACTGATCACATTCAAAGCATGTACAAAGCTAATACGCTTTCACCTGAAATCAAGTGAAGTGATTCTAATTAAAGGATTTGACCCCAAAGGTTTCTTTGTTGCTCAGTGTATGTCAGTGTGCAGAGACACGCATGGGCAACCAGGAGCTAACATAAGGTCTTCAAGAGCTTACTGCTGAAAGGCTCGGCTTAGGAGAGGGATATAAAAAGGATTTCAAAGACCTAGATATTCCCTGGAACACACTTAAGACTATAATGAAGAAGAGGAGGAATTATGGCATCACCAGAAATGGTCCCATATAAACGGGTCTGTGTGGAAAGGTCTTTGCAGCTTTGTAAAGAGCCCTTGTGGTTCTTTAAGAAGACACTTGGGGTTCTCGGAAAGCAGAACTTCAAATCAAAGTGCAGAAATAGCCGCACTGCAAATAAATCAAACGGTTCCATTTCCTCTACCTAGACTAACACAACACGAGAAGGCTGTAACAGTCACTCTGATCGATAACAATACATCAGCTAATAACAATATTAAATAACACAGGTTCATCTTTAAATGCCATGACTGATAAGCTGGCTTTATGGATTTATTTCCATAAAGCCAGCCTAATGTTAACTGAAAAATTAACTTTCTTACAAGAAAAGCCTTAAAAACAATGTTCTTGATCGACTGACTGGACATACGTATTTACTGAAGTATCCGTCAGCAGCCTCACAAAGCCAGCCCACACATTTCCCTTCACTCATCGTAGTCTGGAAAGGCTCAGTGTGCATTTGTTTAATAAGCTACGGGCGCAATTATGGATCCCACTGGGGTGATGGGCAGAAGGACTGTGATTCGACTGCCAAACCTTAAGGTTAAAGTGGAAATCCACCCACACACACTGTTCTGTTCCAATTATTTTATATAGTAAAGTTAATATCAACTCAACACATCAACACAAGCTACTGAAGTTATCCAGGGGCAAACCTTTCTGCAGTTGGTCACTGACACTGAACTTGACGTTGATTCTGTGAGCTTGAAGAGTTGAAGTGTTTAAGATATTCCATCCAAGTGGGCTTAAACTGAATGTGACGTTTCCAGCTTTGCATCAGAAAATGCTCCAGTCTCAGTCACTGCTGCTGCGGCTGCTGCCCTACAAGTTGTTTAACAAGTCCCAACTCCTAAATGACAAAACTGGCTAAATGTTAATGACTTCCAAAACAAAATCTATGAACTTCTTCTATGAGTCACACCACTGACTGCCAACCTAGATCTACTATACTTTGCTTTAGGTGCTTCTGTAACCAACATAAACAAAGTGTAATAATGTTTCTTAAGGAAAGACCAAACTTAAAATCAACAGCAGAAAGAACTAGGGTTAGCATTTGTTTGCTTCTCTGTCAAACCCAAACCCAATTCTGAATTAAATGTTTGATATTAAGATGGAGTCCTCAAGTTCAAGAGACTTGGAGAATCTATGCTGCGGAGAACACAGAAGCTGTTCTGGACAACTTACTAAAAGGCGTATTCACATTATTGCGGAAAAACAGCACAACCATTATTGTGTGTGTGTGTGTGTGTGTGTGTGTGTGTGTGTGTGTGTGTGTGTGTGTGTGTGTGTGCGGTGTATTGCGAGCGAGCTGCGCTGACCTTTGCCAATCGCCGTTGACCACTAGTTGAACTGAAAGGTGGATGAAAAACAAATTACTTGATGCCAGACAAAAAAAAATATATATATTTGCTTGGTGAAATATCAGCATGCAGATGCAGCAACCAGGTTTGTTAAAAACACTGTGTGAGTCTCTGAAACATGGCAATCTACTGCTAGAAACATTAGCATTGTAGCGTTTAGTGAAGCTCCACTGGGAGTTCTGGAGTGGAAAATACTGCACTGACCAACGCAGAACGCTTTACCTTGTTTCGTTCTTTAATTTGTCACCTATCTATACTGTACGTCTCAGGTGCAGAGCCTTAGGAGTCAAAGCACATGGTAACTAAGTGTTTGGTGGGGGCACCGTCTGTCGAGCTGTGGGCTGGACAGAGTGACGAAAGAATAACAAGTTTAAAATACTGAAATGTTTTGGAAGAAAAGACCTGTTGTCCACTGAAAAACACTCCAGTTTGAGAAGATATTTATCTTTAAGTATGATAACTGCCTCTGATGCACGCAGACGAGTTAGCAGAGGCTGAGTGAACTGCAGATCAGTATCCAGGAGTAACACATTCAGCACTCGTCCTCATTGACAACTGACATGTTGATGTGTTGAAAGAAAGAAAGAAAAGACAGAAAGACTTTCTGGAAGACTGAGTAATTGTCTTAAAAGTCTGTCACACTGCGTAACTGTCACTTTTAACAAGTCATTATGTATCATATTTTTCAACTCTTCTTTGTGTTCATAGAAATGAAATATCGTCTGCAGTGAGGCAATTTCACACATTTGGCTTTGTGATTTTAGAAAATGTTCATGCCCACTGGGTGTTTTTCTAAATGCTGATGAAATTACTTATCATGATCAATAATTTTGGCAGTGCTGTCCAACTTTTACAAGTGAGCCTAATGCGTTTTTGTGAGTCTGTGGATATTGCTGTTGTAGAGGGATCTGTTTATATTTCATTTTTCAAACATTTTCTATAAAAATGTTGTTGAAAAATGTCTGCAGCACGAAGAACCCGGGCGGAATAAACCCATGAAGAGGTATGGCTATTTCTATACATATCTCTGGATATCTGACCAAGGCCATTCAGCACATAAGTTTAGCCCTGAGCGCTGTTGCGTGGGTTTAGGAGTGATAAGGACAAACAGCGACTGGAGAAGAGTTTCCAGTCCAAGTACATGTACAGTATCCTACAACTGCAGGATCAGACACACCAACAATACAACAACACCGCACAGGATCTTTCATATTCCCTTTCATGTAAAAGTTAAATCAATATGGGACGGAATTAATAAAATCATGGGGTTTTTTAGAGTAACTGAGGTCCTGCTGTCTTTCATGATGAGGTGTTAAGCCCCACTGTGTCTCTCTTAGGGAGTGGAGTGATGCTAAACTGTCACTGTGTGAAGCAAAAGCCTATTAACAGTTATAATCATGTTTTGCTGCGACAGTCCGTGCAGTCTTTCTAAAAACAGCCTTCCATTTAAAAAACGGCCCTAAAACTAAAATCTTCAACATGCAAACCACTTCATTTCAGTCTCGCCATTAAGAAACCATTAATTTAATGGTTTCAGATGCCTCATTATGCACCAACTCACTTTGCTGAGTGAGACTTGTGGCTCTCGCACTGAAGATCATGAACTCTTTCATCCAGCAGAGGGCAAACTTAAACCTGACCTGCAGCCCTCAGCTCTTGCACATCAGCACATAGCAATATTCTACTAAAACTCCTCTTCGTTAAAAAGACTCATTTGCATCATACGTGCATTAAAGTGGGACAAGAAGTGGTAAAATCCATTGCGACAGGCTCTGACAGCATCAGATACTTTGGATGCAGCAGGTTCAGTCTGGTTTGATGGGTACAGGGGCCTCTGGGGGCACACGGTGGATATGCTTGTGATTTTAGATATGGCTCAAGTGTCTATCTCCCAACCAGCGGCGGCTGTTTACTGTTGTGGCGCCATTTGTCTCGTAGGGCCTTGTTGACTGCTTGTGATACGCCACCAGATGGGCTGTCATGACCCAAGCGTTTTACCGAGCCAACCGCTCACTCAAAGGGCCAGGGAGGTCTTGGTGACTCATGCAATTACACTCCCCGTGGTGTCAATCATCCCCAGGAAAAACACAGAGCCGCGGCCGAGTTGTTGCAGCCGAGTGACACCAACACAGCGTTCGACTCTGAGTGTGCGTGCATGTAGGCATCATGCCATGCATGTTGTTTCTCCCAGGCTAACATACTGCTCCACTTTCCTCAAGGTTTTCCTCCTTCTTCCTGTGTGTGTGTGTGTGTGTGTGCACGGCTGCAGCACACACACTGCAGAAATGCCACTACAGCAGAATTAGCAATTTGCAACACGTTTAAGAAAAACCACTTCGCCTACTGGTGTTAAAAGTGAGAAAATCTATTCCCTCTGTGTGTTGCATTATTCATTTCAAAAGGGGTAGCGCTCTCAGATGTGGCTCCAAATGTAATTTCATTGTGTACACTCTAAACAAGTTTCCATGCAAATACAGAGAGAGAGGCACAAGGTGTATTTGTTCTTTCCAGACACAGACAGTCAAGACAGTCTTGATCACATCACTTCCAGACGGCAGCTTTCATGTGTTGGAGACAAGCATGAAAGAGCAACTTCAAAAGCAAAGATGCAGCACTGCAAAGGCGACTACTGTACAGCAGGAATGGGTTCAGTTTGACCAATGGCGGGGGCCCCGTCCTCATCAGGATGAGAAAAAGATTACCGGTGCTAATGAGCGGGAGAGGGCCTCGAGTACAGAAATTCAAAGTGCAAAGATGATTGAGACAGGCCTTCTCCTGCCATTTTACCGAGGATGCAAAAAAAAAAAAAAAAAAAGAAAAGAGAAAAAAATCAATGATCATTTCCATAGACTCCAGTGAGGGAGTTGGAGTGATAACCGTGCATTACAATGGGCCTGCAGTGTAATGAGAGCAGGGATCAATACTTGGCACATTCGCGCTGGTGTTTGCCCTGCTGTTGGCCAACAAAGCTGCGGTAATTAAGAAGTCTACCCTCAATCCAAATACCTTTCAGCTTAGCTCCTATGCTCCTTGAAATATCCGTTTAGCACGAGTGCACTCTGAATAACTGGGTGACAAATGAGTTTTAGTTTAAAAACACACACACACACACACACACAAAAATCCACGTAGTAATGAGATAGACAAATAAACCTCAGGGAATTTCCAAGTATTTGACAGGACAAAAGTCTAGTACTTTCAAGAGAAAGATTTAGTCAAGCGATCAATTTATATTTGGACAGCAGCAGTTAATACATATTCATTGCAGGGGACTGTTATTTTGTTTTTTCCTGTGTCTCAACTGAGTCACACAAATTAAACTTTCATATTCTCATTATGAAACTATAATCAGAAGAATTGGGGGATTTTCTGGGCTTTGCAGATGCAGAGATTAGCAAAGTTGCAAATGGTTCTGAAACTGGGGGGGGGGGGCTAATTGGGATTTAGTGTGCGCACACAGGACTGCAGGGCTGTCAAGGGCCACGATAATCAGACTAGCCTGCTGTGACAGAGACGAGAAGACTAAAGAAAAAAGGAGCAGCATGAACTGAACTCAAAAATAAAGTCAAGCTCTGAATTGATCTCAGAGCAAAGGAAATCTTACAAGCTGCAAAAATCCTAGATTTATTAAATGCAGCCAAAACACAACTCAAATCTTTCTCAGAACAAATAGTGTAACTAGTAGTGCATATTATCGTGGAAAGACTAAATGGTTGATCGAGCTCAGCCAAAGAAGAGACAGTAAAGGATTAAGGCAGTGGAACAGCAGTCAAACTCCTGAGAAGAAAACACGTCACGTAACTACAGTGTGTATAATGTATTTATTAGACTGTTTTAAGTCCAAGTCAATCAAACTACACTGTGAAACAAAAAATAATTGTTTCAAAATAATGTACTTTAAAAAATACATTCTAAGACAAAGCAAGACCCCCTTCCAGGTGCGTGTATTGCAGTACCACACTGCCCTCTAGTGGTCATTTCATGTCCAGACACTCGTGTCATCACAGCAAAAACTGCAATACAATTCTGTCCCCTCCTCATTCTGATCTTCCGAAACAGTTAAGACACACGATAAAGTAAGAGGTAACTGTGCATCAGTGGAGTACAACATGCTTGATTTCAATTTACTTATGCAGGTTAAACATCAGCAATACTGCTGTCGCATTATTTGCATTTATAACGTGAAAGATGACCATCACTACAACAGCTGATCTGGTTCTAAACTGCAGTGTGCAGAAGTGTCCTTGTGTTACCACTTGCTTTCTTCTCGAGTGTGGGCTGCTCTAACTATGACCATGAACTACTGTAAATGCTTAATATGAACTTTTATATAATCCTAAGTAAAACAACTTGAAGGACTAAATATCAATTTATCACCCGACCCTCAGTGTGGGAGGCAACATGTTGTCTTTCTGATATGAGATTTAAACATAAAGGACAAGTCAGCCACTGCATGCATCACAGAAACGTCAAGGAAAATTCCACCCTTATAGGTATTCTTACACTAGATATTATTATTTTCTTGATTAATCGTTTAATAGTTTGGCCTAAAAAATGTCAGAAAACAGTGAAAACTGTCCATCACATTTTTTGCAGCATCCAAGGTGACGTATTAAAATGTCTTGTTTTAACAAAACAACAGTCCAAAACACAAAGATGTTCAGTTTACAATTATATTTTACATTTGAGAGAAGCTATAACCAGAGAATGTTTGGTGTTTTTGTTTAAAATGACTTAAAACGATTGATTATCACAATAGTGGCCGATTAATTTTCTGTCGATCGACCACATTGCAGTTCTCCTAGATACCATCAATTCGTTAAGTTATTCTGAGATAAAGTTTCAGAGTACCTCCGCTCCTTCAATCTGCCTCTACTACCTACTACTGCTAATGACTTCCTACATTTCCCAGAAGGCCTTTGGACAACCCTCAGAAAGTGGAACTCCCTCTCTGTGCTGTATTTGTGCACGTAGATATAAGTGATAATATGAAAAGTGAGCAAAACGGGAACAGTGTGACGGTTCAAATTACTAAAAAGCTACCAGAAGGAGCAGCTAGATCGCCACCACAAAGCTCCAAGATGTTGCTGCACTGCATGATGGTCTTTGGAGGCTATACTGTCAGTGAAGAAACTGTCTCTTCAATTTTCCCTGAGCCTTGAAAAAAGCTGCTGATCTGTGATAAGAAGGACAAGACAGACAGTTGGTGTTGCAGATAACCGGAACATCTTTTAGCATTGAGTCCTTAAAGGAGCCAGTTAGCTATGAGAATGACATAAATACACCACCACACAACAACATGGGTGCAGGAATGCTGGCTACAAGGCCAACATCTTCTTTCTCATTTTTAATGTTTCAGGTCAATCTTTCCTTTTAAAAACAGGGAACGCGAACTAAAAATGATATTAAGACACAGCGCACTCGCTCTCCTCTCATTTCAGGTGTTTATAAACCTGTCAAAGCTCGTCTCAAGCTGATGACCATGAACATGTGAAGCTTATCCTGTTGGGAGGCCCCGCAGAACACATGCAGACCTAATCAGAGTGTCATTAATCCACGATGAAATGTCTCTGTGGCCGACTGTCAACATGACTGGAAATAGAAACTCCACAGAGAGACGGAGAGAGAGAGACGACTCATCAAAGAGAAATTCTCTGCAGCACCGAAGCTTTAAAACGGGCACAAATAACAAACAGTTTGAAATTGCAGACAACCCTGCCGGCAGACTAAAAGTGGCCACGAGGACGGATAATGAAACGGACACTGCTGTCTGGAGACAAAAGTGTTTGGAGAGGGGTTTAGTCTCAATCTATTTTCTCTCTCAAAGTTGATGTGTAAGAGGAGATGAAAACCCCAGAATTAGAACAAGCAATGAGTGAAAGCACTTGCAAATATTAAAGTATGGACAACATTAACATTATTACCCAGCTGGACGTACAAAGGAACACAGGGAACGCTACAGACAAGAAGCAAAGGACAGTATGTAAAGATGGAAGTCAACAGCAACAGTGATGATAAAATCTGTATTTCTGGCAGGTTCTGGTTTCCAACCTTTTTATCTCGTGAACCCCCCCCAGCTCTGTCACATGAACACAAGCAGCCCTTCATCAACACCAGCCATCATGTTCCAGATGTCTTCATTTGAAGTTATTTCACACTACTGATTATATAAAAGTGAATATTACAATATTCCTTTCATTCAATTTAATTTAAAAACAATTCATTTGAACTGTTTAGGTACAAGCTGGATGTTTCATCCATTTATCCATTACGTTTATCTGTCTAATTCAACAATTGCATTACTTTTAGCAAACTATTTAAACTGTTCATCCATTATCTAATAATTTGAACTGTTCATTTATTCCTTCCAGCTAGGCCTACTTAAGCCATTTATCCATTGCTTTTAGATATCAGCAATGGATAGCAATTTCATCCATTTATTCGTTACTTTTATCTCTCTAACTCCACCAGTTCTCCATTTCTTTTAGCTAACTGTTTTAGCCATTTATCCATTACTTTCAGCTGCTACACGTCTCTGCTCGCTTGCCTTTAGCTAACTATTTTGACCATTAATCCATTACTTTTACCCAACTTTTTGAACTGTTTACCTGTTACTTTGCATTACACCTTTCAAGAATTAGTTGCGCTACTATTTTTCCTTGTAGGCCTACCCCCCTGGCAGCTGCAGAAGTACCCCTGGAAATCATCAATTCTTTATGGGATAAAAACCTTTACGGTTACAGTTCTGGCTATAAAACTACAAGCTTTTTAACTTTTCTTTTCCATTTTTGATATAAAACTTGTCATATTTTGGCATCTGTGCTACATTTGATGCATTTGCAAACTGGATTTAACAAAAGACCTCAAACATGCAACAACGATGCATGAACAATCAGGAGTTTTGCAGGTTTTTAAATTCATGACCACAAGTGTTTTATTCTGAGGTCTCTGGATTCCCAGTGTGAACTATCATCCCATCATGTCCTGCATCATCACACTGAGAAAGAACACACCTGTCAGTGTCAATTAAACCCAGAGTGTTAACCAACACAACAGCGTGTCCATTCACATCCATCAGGACTCATTTACCAGATCATTCTAAACACCTCTATCAATACACATCAGCTCCAAATATTTGTAGCCGAAAAATCAATATTTGTAAACTCTGGGAAATGTGCTGAGGATATGCCATGTGCCATAGCTGTTGGTGATAAATAAGCTTTCACACTTCAACTCCTCTCATCGCGCATGTTGACAGAGCCAGATGTGTTGTTGGGAACCAGAGCAGCCCCCGCCCCCGCACACACACACACACACACACACACACACACACACACACACACACACACACAGGAGCCTCTAATGGTTTCACTGGAAAGGACTCTGTCATGCACTCTCCTTTTTTCTCCTCACTCTCTTTCCTCCCACAGTCTCCAGCTTTTCTCCCCCAGCCTTCCTTTCATCCCACCTCCACTATCCTCAGCCCCCCCACCCTCCTCTTCTCCCTGTTGACTACACATCCACACAGCAGCAGCAGCAGCAGCAGCCGCCTTGTAATATGGGTCACTCACAGGCTTGGTAAAACAGTGGTGGTGTGGTACAGTGTCATCATCTAGGAGCTGAGCAGATGACTGCTAAGCAACTGATAAACTGCAAGTGAGCATCCACCTGTTTTATGCATAATTTTTCATTGCTTTCAGAAAAAAACTTGCAAAAATTAGCTTGTTTGTTTGCAGTGTGGGCTACACAATTTGGCTTGTCTTGCCCAAAAGCTTCCAATGTGCTTACAAACTGGCCACTAACATCTTTCACTTTAATGAAGCTGGTTAATGCAGCCAACAAAATGTATCCGGGACAGAATTCACAGCATCTCCAAAGCGCACAGACGCGCAATAACCCAACATGCTGAAAACAGCGTCTAGAAAGCTTTTCCCGAGCTTGCATCACCGTCATGCTGCCCTAAGGAGCTTGCACAGTGCCTGAGCGCACGAAAAGCAGCGCGTTTAGTCCAAATCTCAACTCAACTCAAAGTCTTTCTTACCTTTCCACCCTTGGAGCATCTGCGATACGCATTCGTGGCTCCTGCCGTTTGGTTCATGGCGAAAACTTCTGCGAAAAAGCAATAAAGTAATGCAGTTTTTTTTTATATTTCTGAAAAGCTCAAAGTTGGAGTCCGATTCGAGCAGGCGAGCACGCTGATGATGTTTGGTTTACCTGGTGCGCAGGATCGCCCTCGCTGTCGCTCCTCGTTATCGGCTTGCAAAGAGCTTGTTTGGTACTCAGAGATGCATTAAATTGTCTAATGTTTCCCCAGATGTAGTCCAGAGGATATGACGAGATCTCGTGTTTGTTGTTTCACGCAAAGTGCCGCTGATTGTCACGAAGTCAAATGTAAATCCGATGAGAACTTTCCCACCAAAATCAACTGGCAAAACTGGCGCTTTTACGCCCGCGTACTGTATTTTGTGACATGAATTCCTTTGTCTTCACGCACTTCCAGGATGATTTTGAACACTAAACCTGCTCACACACAAACAGGACAGAACACATCACGGACCCGTATGTTTGTGCGTGTGTGTGAGCGCAGCAATTGCGCATGCGCATTCCGTCTGACAGCTCACACCGGGTTGAAGAAGGAGCCTGTCAACATTGCTCGCCCACTCCAGAGCAGAAAACAGCAGCAGGGACTGCAAGGTACACTATAATCATGTATCATGAGGGAAAGCATCATACTAGACTCTGTTTATTAAAAACAATACTCGATGCTGTATGTTTATGCGTCTCTACTCTGTCATTTTCCTTCTTTCTGATCAAAGAAAAACACAATTGATTTGTCTCATTCTCCTAATGCCAACACACAGAGTGACCTCTATCAAGTTCAAGCAAGATGACACCAACAATTACAGAGTGACAAATTGTTTGTGACCATTACAATCATTATCTCAACACGAGGAAGTGAATTTGTTTGGTTTCAATTATGGCATAATAAATGAATGTTACAAGGGCAAGCTTCCACTGAAGTGTGACAATTGGGTGGACAGGGCGGTGCGGAGCTGTGACAAAGTTGCTGTCACTCACTTTCAGAGCGGTTTGCAGCGTGGAGAGGAATCAACAATTAGAGGCTGGACTGCTGAAATGCATTTAATGTACACAAACGAGTGTCAAATTAAAGGACAAACCAACAGACGGCGTCTCCGTAAGGTGAGGCGTCCAGAAGAGCTTCACTGCACAGATTCTCCAAGTCTCTGTAACTCTATTGGAGGGATGAACACCATTTTCTATTATCACCTTTGGTGTTGTGATGAAGGCAATGGAGGCCAAAGCACACGAATCACATGAATCACACTATTTGCGTATTCGTTGAACCACGAACGTATATGAAGGCACCATTTGTTGTATTTTTTCCTTCAGTCTGGCAGTCAATTACACCAAGACAGTATCTGTCCAACACATTCATGATTTATCAAAAGACATATGCCGTCATATATATTCCTTCATGCAAATCAGAACAAATGAAACACGAACGCTACCAACATACATCAACACAACAGACTTGAGACGTTGTTAGAAGCAGCTTGATGTTGTGTCCTGTGAGCTGAAATGTTGACTTAATTTGCGGATTTCATATTGAAATAATGTAAATCATAATCAGTTATTCATTAAGCCTTTTATACAACCATAACTCAATGGGAAAACACACACAGAACAATACAAAACACAAATTATGTTACAATAAAAATACATAAAAATGTAATTAAAGCACCTAATTAATCGTTCATGACGATTAGGAGATCCCTCTTTGTTTAAAATGGACTTTATTGGACCGATGAGGGCATCTGGAATATAAATGTCACAACTCAGTGTTGTCATCTATCCATGTTTTGTCATTATAGAGTCACTGAGATTATATTTGAGTGAGTGTTATATATCACATGGGATAGCAGAATATATTTTTTATGATGGGAGACGTGTGCAGGTCAGCTGTCACTATCTCGCTCAAGGACACTTCAGTAGGATACCTGGCTGCTGATAGACAGACCTTGACTGTTTCAGGGATCTCAGACCTCTTTTCTTCTGGCTACAGGACATCTCGCACCCCTTTAAATCAGCCCGTTGACAGAATCTATCAGCAGACCATCAGTCAGTGTGGAAGTCCGGTTGTCAGTGCGTGGACGGTGCTGACCCACGCTGACAGGAAAGGACATCTGAGACCCAGGTTCGCCTCTACTCTTGAGCCATGCTGTCACATCCAGGGTTAACGCTGACCTATAGATCGTCTCAGAGGGAGGCCTCGGCTTTACATGAATTCGTTGCACCACCTTTTCCCGCGGGGACTCAGGCAGAGAGACACAAACTAAAACCTTAACTAAATGATGTGTGAATTAAAAGATTCGTGTCGAAGCTCAACTTTTAGGAGCATTTAG
This sequence comes from Macquaria ambigua, assembly GCA_008360985.2. Taxonomy (NCBI): domain Eukaryota; kingdom Metazoa; phylum Chordata; class Actinopteri; order Centrarchiformes; family Percichthyidae; genus Macquaria; species Macquaria ambigua. The sequence goes on from VMKM01000210.1 coordinate 420,860, forward strand.
GAGCTGCACTTTTAACTGTGTTTATGCTCCATTTGGCACAACTGCTGACTTACAGTAGTTTGTCTGCTTGGTATTCCTATTCACTACAGTGAGCGGGAACCTTCATTACAGCCGTATTGATTGCAGAGCTTATGATGTTTTCCTGTGTGCAGATTTTAGTGTGAAATCAGCAGGTGCCGCGTGAGGCCACTGAATTTAATTAAGGGCCAATCTGTTCACAGAAACGTGCATGCATTGGAGTGCATTCCTCTCAGAGAGGCTTTGCAGAAACTTTAAATTAAAATAACCCTATAGAATAGATTTACTGTGCTCAAATGCAATGTAGTGAGTCAAATGTAGAAAGTCAAAGGAACAATTGTGTGCTCAAAAGGTAAAAAAAAACACTGGTGCTCTTGGAGAATTAAGGGGTTGAAGACTTTCATCTTCAGGCACTCTCAGGTAGGAGCAGGAACAATGCCAAAGTTAGAATAAAAAGCTTTTATTGGCTGTCCAGAGGACAGATTTAATGACCAGTTTGGACCCGTGGAGAGTTTAAAAATACCTGGTGTCATTTTGGAATAATTTAACATGCATTCAATCAGCATTCAAAGAAGACTGTTGGAAGTTGAATGTAAAAGTATAGCCTTTAAGGTGCTTTCAGAGTGAACCTGAAGTGAGTGTTACAACAGGTCACAGTTGCATCCAAAGTCAATGGAAAGACGCCGAAAAGCTCCCGGCTTTTGTGAGTTGAAAATGTTTAAATTGACGGTAAAAATTACAATTATTGCTAAATTTTAGGACTCTACTTCATGAATTTAAAGGCACCAGAGAAGATGGGAGAGATTGGATGTAGAGATTGGATGGAGTTCATGGTAAGTTTGTGGTCAGTCTGGTCTGTCGGTTTCCCTGGTTCCCAGAGTTCCTGGTGTCTGTGTCCTGTTGTTTCTGTTCCACGGATCTTCATGTAATCTTTAGCCACTGGAGAAGATGCTGTAGTTCATATCTAAATCAGAAGCCTGAGCTGTGACGAGGAAAAACAAGCCTCTCTTCAGGAACAAACAACACATTTCACATCCATCGAGAGCTACCTCTACAGCAGCTTTAGTTTATGGCGATGCTGCAGTCATCCAGTTCTGTACTAACTCTGAAAAAGCAACTGAGGTCCAACAACCAACACACTATAGCACAAAAGCTCTTGAGCAGTAAATATTAACTTCCAGAAAAGTCTTAAATGCCAAGAGGTAACATTCAGCGTGTGGCTTTAATAAAATGGGTGGGTGGCTTTCATACAGGAATCCTCTTCCTCTGAAGCCTCTGCATCAACGTGGCAGAGATTATTTTGATTTGATAACTTTTTGGTATGCAGGTCCTCGGATATTTCTGTCGGCGCTCCTCACTCCTAATGTATATTGTGAATGTTAATGTGGGGTGCTGCTTTCTGTGTTGCTGTAACCAGATAATGGACTTATGCATAATAATGTTCGGTGGGGATAATCTCATTTCGGAAGCTGCTCTTTTTTTTTTTTTCCCCTGATAGCATCCTAATGTTATTAAAGACGCCTTTTCTGGTTCTCCAAACTTTGTGCAGAAACAGCTTTGCAGACGCTTCAGAGAGGAAGTTTGATTTGAATTGGTTTAGAGGTGATGAGCCGGCGTTTTAAAGCACAATGCCGGTATTTTCAGATTATGTGGGGCAGGTTTTTGGTTTTTGGCATTTAATGTTTGGGCTTAATTTGCACATTAGACCCTAAATTAAGCCTGTTGTTTTGCCTTCTCAAGTTATTATCATTCTATGTACTAGGTCAAGTACTATGTCAAGGTTGCACTAAAAGTTATTCTAACAGGTAAAAAACAGATCATTAAGAAGAAAATCCATCTTAGATGTAGTTTTTCCTGTGATGCTGGTCGGCGTGCAACTGATATCTTGCTTCTATAAATCATGCAAGTCCGTATGTGTGCTATTTGTGGTTTTATTTTGTGTTATTTTGTTGAATTTCCCTTTAACTTCAACCCTAGAGCTTGGTCTGTCCTTACCTAAAGTTGTTAGTATTTCTGTTACATGCCAGAAAATAAGCTGACAGATCCATAAAGTCAAGGTGTGCTCGTTTTTTCGGGCAGGAGAGATGACAGGATGACTGCACAGATGCAGCGGGAACTCCACAGTGGGCGTCTGTACACACACACACACACACACACACACACACAAGAGCACGGGAAATAATTAAATATATCTAAAATAGCAATGTGTTTGTTGCACAATGTGCTAAATCTGAACCTAACCCAGACAGTGACTTTGAAATTCAAAACACCCCTGTTGGCCCAATTTTAAATTTGTGGCAAAGTTATGTGCATCAGTGTTTCTCAGAGCAGCAGTCTGTGGTCTTTGCAGCGAGTCGTGTGAGTGGAAGCAGATGGTAGGTGGGTGATGCCTTAAACCTGGAGACGTAGCCTTGAACACACCAGTTATATGAAATTCAATTACATGATAGGATAACCAGAGGCAGATCAAATCCTTAGATATTCAAACCACCACAAGTTTGAATATCTCCAGCAGAAAGCAGACTCAAACTCACATTGTTTGGATCGATTACACCCATTTTACTTTGGAATATGAAAAGCAGAGGAATGAGGCGACCTGTTTCTGAGATTTGGGCATTTTATTGTGGTTGACTTTGTCCACCAAATGCAATAATTAATTTGTAAAAGTTTGTAGAGCTGAAATCCCATAACTTCTTGCTGCTGAAGTATCACATTTGTATGCCGCATGGTACATTTTAGAGTGTTAAACTCACACATTTAATATTCAGGGGCTGTTCATTAGCGGTTGGGTAGCGGCTTGCTACCTTTAAGTAGTGTAAAATTACTTTCATGTAGCAAAATTAAAGTCATCCCATGTCACTTTAGTGTGTAATTTCCTCACTTTAGCAAATAACAAATAATCTCATTCTGTTTTCACACGACAACGAGGTGATTCTGTGAAAGCAATAATCAGAATAATTTCATGCACAGTAAATAAATGTTTGTTTTACTTCTTGCTCTGAATGATAGCTACAATGCAACAGTGATTAAGCCAGAACCCAGATCATGAAAGCAGTTCCATTAACCTGGAGTTGGGCAAGTCAAAAAAAGACGTCTTGTGATTGTGTTACATTTCTGACTGAGTAACAATATCATCAGACAAAGAGCGCCACCTGGAGACTCTGTACAACCTCAACACTAAATTACTGCTGCATGATCAACCTGTTTAAAGCAGGAAGTTAAAGACAAGTACACAATATTTTAGAGAAATAAAAACATCGTGGCTGATAAAAATAGGTAATCAGAATTACTGACTGATGAACTGAAATTCAGTAGAAAACGCTGTGTTTTGAAGTTCTGAGTCTCTGATTTTGACATTGAAATGAGTGCAGAGGAGGAAAAGGTCGTCCCATAGATTTAGGGATTAGAGCAGCTGCTGGGCGAATCCCAGTCCACATCTGCTGCCTGCCGTCCTGCCTGCTAACACACACCTCTGGCTGCTCAGCAACACATCGGATGCCAATTAATCCTCAACCAGTCTATGGACAGCAGGTTTTATACTCCACTTCATGTCTTCATGGATGTGAGTTTGTCTTAAATAAAGATTTCTTCGCTTTGCTTTTTGTTTGTGTGTGTTTAAGCAGAATCAAAATAAGGATATTTCGTTGAGGACAAACCATTCTGTGCCGTATAATTAAGTTATCATGATTTGTTTTCAAATACACATGACTGAAGATAATAATGTGAGCTTTCTTTTTCCGTGGGGAAGAAAGCTCACAGACTGGATCCTTGCTCGATTTTAGTTAATTTAGCAACTAATTGTTGAGGGAATTAAAGCACTGACTTCAACTTTGTATGTTAAAATGACTAGATTCTTGAAAATGTAAAACCTGTTAATTTAACCTCTCAGACAAATGAAGTTTTAGGAATACCCTCATTAAGTTACCTACTGTGAGTAGACATGTTTGTGTGTTTTTTGTTGCGTTTCAATTTTGTATAATCAGCCATTTAGCGAGAGAAGATGTTGCACCAAGTGTAAATAACAATGGCATGCAGTGTTTTGAGCAGTGCTTCAGAACACCTACAGTGTGTAACTGATATGCATACATCTAGTATACAAGAATAGCACTAATTAAAAATGTAACGGGTGCTTGCTGTTTAGGTTATCCTACAATTTAGTCTCAGCTGGTCTGAAATATGCCATTGCAAAGTACAACATTTGTATAATAGATGACTCCTGGGAATTACAATAATGTCTGACGAAGAAATCCTGCATTTTTCTGGATATACTGTATTTCCATAGTCGCAGGAAATGTAATCTGCGTCAGTATCAAATTGTCATAAATGAGTATCTGAAGCTGTGTCTGTGGGAGACTAGCAGCGGAGTGAGTGATTTGAAGCCCAAGGCTCCTCTGCCATAACATATGGAAATGAGCTGTGTGATCTTATTTTGATCATGGCCCCAGTATGCGAGAGAGGAGACGACCCCATTCTCTCAGGTGGAAAAGCTATTTGACTGCTATTTCCAATGAGGGAATAGCCGGTTTGCAGCAAAACTGAGTCCAAAATAATTCAGTTTACAGGTTATTACTTGTCATTATGTGTGCAGTGCAAATACCCGCTGACGGTTGTTTGTCGGGAACAAAGAGCTGCACATTCACTTTAGTACCATTAGCGATTCAATAGCAATAGTAATAATAAATAATGATCAAGTTCAAGGGCATCATCTTCATTTTGACTTTTTTTTGTGGAGGCACCTGCTCAAAACTGCTCTACACTATAGTCTTCTTGTCTTCTTAATGGTGTACTGTTCATTTGTGCCTACACCGCATATACTTTATACGATATGTAACCCTTTGGCATTTAACATGACATTATGACCTGAAGAGTGTTTTGAGAAAGGGGCATGTTTGCTGTACTGGGCAAAAAAACATTTTATCATTGATGTTTTATTTTAATTGATTAAAATGCAAATAGATGAATAAATAACATGGATCTACATGTGGTGCTGAATGGATATTACATGACAATTTATGTAGTTGGGACTTTTTTTTATTCATTTATTGAGGTGAATCTTCTGTTGATTCCCCCAAAAGTAGGATCTGTCTCTCTGGTTGTGTGCGTTGGTGCAGTGCAGAATAACATGGAGCCCAAACATGGAAATGTGTGTGTGCCCAAAAGAAGTCCAACACATGGACATGAAACTGAAACTTCTATCACATTAACCAAGACTAGAAGATCTACAGCCATGCTAGCGGCTCTGCAAGGCTGTAACTAGGCACAGTGGTGCTTTGAGCTAAATGCTTGCATCAGCGTGCAAACATGCTCACAATGACAATGCTAACAACTGATGCTAATCAGGCATACTGTTTACCATGTTCACCATCTTAGTTTAGCATGTTAGCATACTAATGTTTGATAATTAGCACTAAACACTAAGTACAACTGAGGCTGATGGGAATGTCATTAGTTTTGCAGGTATTTGGTCATAAACAAAAGTATTGGAGAAACAGAAATTTTGACTTGATGATGGCACTAGATAAAAGTCAGGAGATCCCCAAAGTTATTACAATTCATCCAGAGAGGAACATGAAGGTCTGTATGAAATTTTATGGCAATCCACATCTCACTAAAAGCCACAAATATGAACCCCATGGTGGCATTAACAGGAAAAGTCAGAGGATCAGAGGATGTATCATTAAGATACATCGTCAAGAACCATGAATGTCTGGACAACAAACAAACAGTTTTGTGGCAATTCATCAAGTAGATCTTGAGATATTTCATGGGATAAGTGAAAAGCTTGACCTGCTGGTGGTGCTAGATGAAAAGTCAGGGGATCACCAACATCATTAGGATTCATCGTCTGAGCACCATGGATATGTGTACCAAATTTCATGGCAATCCATTTAACAGTTGTTGAGATATTTCAATCTGGGCCAAAGTGGTGGGCCGACCGACCGACACTGCCATCCATATAGCAACGCAGCTATAGCATGGCTAACAACAACAACAACAACAACACCAGGTAGGTAACAAAAAAAAAGGTTTGGCTTCATGCAAACAACACATGAGGGAGGGTTTGGTCAAAACATCTAACACACACATCTACATTTACTTATCATACGTACAAAAAAAAGAAAAACACTTTTAATAACCTCAAACCATAATATAGATGCTCCATCTTCAAACACTCTTTTTGGCATATTTTCATGTCATACCATAAAATGCCATCTATAATTGAGGTACTTTTTTCTGGCAACTAAGGAACTGATGGAAGTGGTGCATAAAAATAGATTTTTTGTTAGACATCTAGCAACGTATCCTGTTGTTTTGGTCCTCATCAGAATAGATCAAAGTCTAAGATTGTTCTCTGGCAGTGAAGGAAATAATTCAAGGGCCCTGTGGTTCAGATAAACAGCAGATCCCATTTTACTGTCTGAGCTGTTTCTCCATTATTTAAACTACCACTGCCCACGGATAAGTAAGTTCAGACCCAATCTATGTTCTTCTATCATGAATGCAACAGGATTGAAAATGAGGAGAAACCCTGTTGTAGCAAGTAGTTAGACGCACGCTACAGTTAACAAAAGCACATGAGAGCGAAGCTGTTAACATGTGAAGATGAAGTTGTTAACAGAAATGGTAACAACTCTATCTCATTTCCGAGTGCGGTCCTGTCATCATCATACCGCACTCACATCCAGGTGCAGATTCCCCAATTTCACGCAATATGCTGAGAGTCATAATTTGCTTTTCCACTTCATGACACACTGATATCAGCACCATCAATCTGCGGCGCTCCTGCAGAAGGCTAGTTATTACTTCAGATCAGTCAGCCTTTTCAATTCCATTGATGGGACATCTCGTGAATTGTCAACACACATAGGCACATTATTGGTGATAACCACCTTCACACTTGAGTGGTTGACAGAGCATAATGACATCAGGATGGATGGGCTGCAATCTTTATCTCACTCTGGATTTGCATATTATATCTTACAGCATGTTTTGTTTGGCCCTGAAAACCTACTTTCTTAATCATGTTCTTACTCTAAGCTGTGGGGTCCTACATGAACACACTATTAATGGTTGTTTGTGCTTTTCTGGCTTGTTTAAAATGACCTCCTGGACCTCCTGGACAACTCAAGCAAGCCTGCAAGTCGATTAGCTAGCTGGTCATTATGTAGCAATGTTACAGGTGTTTTATGTGTTATTTTGGTTTTGGTTACCTCTTTATATTCCTTCCATTTTCCCTGATTTGTTTCCTGCACCACTCTCTTTCACTTACCTGCAAAAGACCAAAGGTGGACAAAAATGGGCAGAATCTTTAGCAGCTGGTTCTTAAGGATGGGGCCATTCCCTCTCCCCCTCCACTTAAACTTCATGGCCTGTCATGTGGCGCTCGAGACACCGTCGTTAGCCAAAACCTGTTGCAGGTATGTTTTTCTTGCGGTATTTGTCAGCCAACTCATTACTGGAGGTGGGCTAAATCTGGTTGGCTACAACAGCTAAAAACATAAAGACATAAATGGTTTGAAAGAGACTTAAACGGGTACTTGAGTGATTTAGCATTGCCCCGTCATAAAGTTTGGAGATTTTTGAAGCAGCTGAGAGCTGAGAAATACACTTCCCATAATGCAACTGGATATTGAATATTTGATAGAACCTCCTTACCTCAAAAATGCCCATGTCTTTTAAACATTTGGGGCCAGTTTGTAACACAGACTTTACTTTAAAACTTTGAAGTGTCCAAGGCCAAGCTCAGATAACCCTGATGACATCATCAGGGTTGGTGGAAAACTGGTGGCGTTCACCTTTAAATTTATAGCCAGGTTTTGATTTTGGTTAGAAGTTGTACCTAGACCAGCCTAGAAGCATGAAACATTAAAAAGTAGTTGATATTACCTTTCAAACAGTCCTCCAATTTATCGACAGGCAGAAATGGTGACTTATGCCCCTCTTCAAATTCCTTTAAATGCATTGAGCTCTAATGTGTAGACACAATACAATAAGGGTCAGACGAAGTCTTGATATGTGAGATGCGAGTGTGGTGACTTGGTGAAATCTAAAAAGGATAACCAAGTTTAAATTCATCGGTCCACAATGGCAACTGACGTCCAACAGTTGTAAGAAATTCCCAGAATTGGTCCTACTCACAGGGAAGATATGGTGCACGGCAATATAAGATTAAATCAGGACAGCGATAGAAGCTTTGAAATACAGTGTATTGATTGACTTGAGAGAGGAAAATGAATAACAGCCCCAGACCAGGAGATAAAATTATTTCTAATTCAGTCGGAAGAGGTGCTAAAGATTTCCCTTTGCAGCCTATTAGCTCCCACTTAAAGTTTTAAACAGAAAGTTTAATGGTGGAACATTTATGGTTAAGCTTTCTACTGCATTACAGTTGCTGTTAAATAAAACCACTTTAAATATATTTGTTTTTAAACGCAATTTATGTTAATTCAGCAGTGATGTGAGGTGAGATAAATCTGTGTTAAGATTTTCATCACTTGCCTGTGGTTGGTGTCATTGTGTGTGTATATGTAAGTACAGTATATGTGTCTACAAGCATGTACGCAGACATGCACATGAGAGCCAATCTAATTTCATTTGCATAAAAATTGTTTAAGTTTCTTTTCTCAGTTTCTGTGTGACACAACGCTGCATTAATGAAAGCCTCCGTTTGTCTCACACAGATAAGACTTCAGTATTCAGGTCACTTGGTAGAAATGTAGTGACAAGAAGTGTGGGGGGGAAAGCAGTCATCACATTAACAGCAGAATGTGTTTAGCATCAATATGTTAGAATAGTGTGATGTGTAATTAGGCAATGTGTGATAATTTGTGATGTGTATTAATGTATTTCATAACTCTGTGGTGTGAATATTTGTATCCGTATCGCTTTCAGAACTCTTCAAGAGCTGGTTGATGTTTAAAATGTATTTATATAGAAGCCACAAAATCCGAACAAGACTTTCATGACTGCTAGCAAAGCGCACGATTGTAGGGGGAACCTGTGGTGCAAGTATGACATCTCTATCATGTGTTTTTGAGTTATTCACGAGACAAAACAAAGAGAAACAGAGATGTCACCGTGACGACTTGATGCCCCAGCAGAGGCAGAAGCAGCAGTGATGACATGTCTTGCATTGCACTTTAACCGAGACACTCTGATACCAGCCGAGCTGTCAGGCCTCCTCCTTCTCTGCTTCATCAGTCACTTTGTCAGCTGGCAGACTGAAAGAAAAGAAAGAAAAACAGAAACAAATGAGATTCCTACAGAGCCACGACACAGATCATTAATGGCTTTGCAAAGTCAATGCACCGTTGAGTCAGTTATTGGACCATATGGTAACCATTTTGCTGTGAGAGTGAAATACTACATGGTTCAACAAATTCTTCAACAGCACAGAACAGCCATAACATGCAGATCAGAGTTTAGATCCAGTCTCTTAATCTATCATCCTTCTATTATGATTATCATTACTGTCACTGATTGTGAGCATGTTTACACAGAAAACATCAGTTTTTTACGTTCCTTCCCATTCTTTTAATTTTGCTGTCATCCAACCTTAGGCTCAACTTTCTAAACTTGCTATTGTTAGATGACCACGTCACTCAGCCACACCATTTAAAAAAAGCTGATTATTGTTACTGATGACGAGAAAAAGCCGTTTTTACACACATACATGTGTATTGTTGGAAAAAACAACATGAATCAATGTGATTATGCGTACAATGCAAAAAAATAACAAATAAAATAGTGTGGAGTAAATGTACTTTCAACATTCCAGCATTGCCAACTTATATCAACATATAACTTACATATAAGTTCCTGCTGTAAAGCTCAGAGGGGTGTTCAGAGGTCTTCATGTTTTTAAATTGTAGCCTAGCGCCTTTAAAAAAGACTTTTATATAAAAATGAAATCTTGCAACCTGTGACAGGTTATATAGTCTAGTTATTAGTCTTCACATGTAGTTTAGTGCTGAGCTTTAAAGACCTGCAGGTATTCAGGTGATAAATCTGTGCTTCATTTAACAAAACCTACTTCATCATCTGCTATCGCTGACAGTCATGTCAGTGTGGAGGAAGTCCTGATCTCTTTTTTTGTGAGGGGTAACTGGATTGTGTGGGGGGGTATTGTGTGCTGTGGAGGTAGGCTTTGAGCATGTGTTTTATGTATTGTAGGTGGGAAATATTTCAAAGGGAGAAAGAGCCTTTTGGCTTCCAGGTTTCTCTTTAACACCTATCCTGAAACAAAGGCATCAAACAGCATATGATTAAAGCAAAAAAACAGAAACAGAAAAACAACTATTGGCAACAAGTGCAGGCAGATTTCACAACCAGACATTCCCTTCACAGCTAAAGTGAAGTTTAACACCAGAAAATGTTTCAGGTATTTAAAGCATCAATCATATTTTCATGTTAGTCACAACACTTACCAAAGGATTAGTTCATCATGGATGAAATGTTTAACATAAGTGTATTAAGTAACATAAATATCATAAGTAACATAACAAAAGTTCATTTAGATTTTTCACTTTATTCATATAGCCCAAAATAACAAGTTTATCTTACAGTCAGCAGTCCACAACATCTATCCTTTAGCGGAGCAGTGAAATACATTCCCTGCTGTAGCTAGCAAGCGGCTAACATGCTAGTAAGCTGCGAACATGCTATAGCTAGTCACAATATCTCTTGGAGCTTGTTTCTGTTTCCTCAGTACGGTGCTGTTTATTCCCCCTGGCATTTTGTTCTTAGGATTATAGATCATTTAATTCAGTAAAGAGTTATTGAAGTGGGGGGGAAAAGGCTCCCTGGGCTAGCGAGCTTGCTAACTGTCAGTTTAGCTCGGCCTCTAACAGGACAATAAGTTCATCACAGTTTATTCAAAAGATGTATTTGTACCATCATCACCTAACTCTCTGCAAACCATTCTTTATTTGTGCAGCAGTTTATTCTCCGACAGAGGAAGTTAAATAAAAGTGGATCGTAACAGCTAATAAGCTACAATAGCTTCTTTTATTTTGGACTCACCAGCTCTCCATTAAGGTCAGCACTGTCAAGAGGGTTTGCTATTGGTCATTGTTTCCAGCAAAATGAATTTATTTCACTGCGAAATTTCACCATTTTTAATTTCTGGTGTGACCAGACTGTATGAAAAAACTCCCAAAATCCCCTCTTACAACCCTTTTAACCAGTTTCTCTACCAACAGTGTAATGCAGTACTGAATTGAACAATGCAGCACTTCTCTCTCGCCATTTTTCTGCATCCTCCAATCAAGAGTGATCACTCTTAGATCAGAAAAAAGGTTAAAAGTATGTTAAAAAAATCATATTATGTATGTTTTAAGACATAAAGCATGAACGAACAGCCACAGCTTTGCTCATGAAACTCAGTGGGTTAAACTTACAAACCCTCCAAAACATCAGCTCTTAACCTGCGTGACAACACATGCACTGACACTAAAATTAGGAGTGTGAGCTGTTCCTTTTTGACAGTGGTAAAAGCCTTTTTTCTGCAGTTTGCGTTAGTGGAGATGTGACGGAAGTACTTTTGATGACAGATGTAAAGATAGTTGAGAGCGTGAGAGGAGATAAAAAAAAGTGTGTCTCACTTATTCCACACTGCTCGAAGGATGAAACAGTTTTTGAGATATCTCAGAAAGTATAAAATGACTGTCTTGTGGTAAAAATGTATACAAGACAAAATGTATGATACATTTCTGACCACACAGACTGACAGGATTTGTTCTGACAGAGTTGGAAAAAGTAAATTAGACTATTGTGTGGGGTTTTTTAGCATGAGGAGCTTTGCTGGATTTGATGGCACTCAGTTCTGAAATCCAAACAGGCTTTCATCAGCGCCTGAAATTGAGTCTTTTTTTTTTTTAAGATAAAGACAGTGCTCTTCCTCTACGCCTCGCATGTTCCCCGCCCCCTTACCCAAACCTCAAGCTGTGGTATCTCCTATCATGGCGTCTTAATGGCTCAGCAGTTCTCATGTATGATGTTGATGAGAAATCACATTACGGTGTCATCTGTACTGTAACAGTGATGGATTGCGCTCGGAAAGCTCCCTACTAAACAAGGGGGTTAATTTAAACAGCGTTGCCAGCAAGATGTATAGCCACTGGCTGCCGCAGAGTCGTTACCATGGTGACCACTTTATTGGCAAATCATAATGATGAACCTGAATATGCATCTTTTGGCTCACATGCTAATATGAAGATAGAGCAGGAGAGAGACGTCAAAGTCTGGCAATCAGACACATTTGTCTCTATAATTCTGAGACGGTGTTTCCCAAACAGATTTCCTGTTTCCTGTTGAAGAACCAGACATATAAAATAAATTCTGCACTAATGCGAGAGAGACAACAGATTTCAAGAGCACGAGGATGGTTTTCTTCAGCTGCTGAAGTGAAATTATGCCAAGTGATACCATCGATCCCGGAGTTTATTTTCTCAGCAGACTACATCTGAGAGTGTGGAAGTTGCTTTATTACTATTCCATCCACCCACATAGGAACTTCTCATGACCCACTTGGCAATTAATCTCTTTAGTCTCTGCATCAGAATAGTTCTGTAAAATAATGTACAGGGTTTCAAAGCACTGGTAAATCTAATGATTCCACCAAATACACCTAAATTCTTGCTTTTGACTCTCAAAAGTGTAATTCTGTCTATTATAACACGTAATCAAAGTGTATTATAATTACAACATGTACTCACTTTCTTGGGCCTTGTCATTTTTCCTCTGATCTGCACCCAAGTTCTGATTTGGGGCAACTAACTAACCACTCCCATCATATATAAAACCGCACTTGACCATTAGCTAGTGAGTCGTAGTAGCCAGAGTGATAGAGAGAGGCTAATGAGTTGTCGGCTAGCAGAATATCATGTCCAAGAATGCTTGGATATTATTTTGTGAAAAACTTTGGTTACATTTTCAAAGAATGTGTTGTCTTCCTCGTCCTCTGCTCCCTGATCTAACAAAGTGGGTGACTTTAAAGTTACACTGAAACAGAAGTTAGTGTCTTTAGCTTTTTACAGAAAGAAGAGATTTTGTTATGAAAATACTCAAAATGATTTTTTTGAACACATATTTAGCATATAGGCCTAATGAGATAAATGAACACAGAAACACTAGATTAGAACTTGGAAAATGTATTTTTCATTTCAATGTGTCTTTAAAAATTGATGATAATTCGAAGACAGCTTCTCTGTGCTAAGCAGCCATAAATGTGATGATTCACTCTAAGAGGTTCGGTTATAGAAAAGAAGACTCTGCCTCATTGTATACCTTCTCATATACTATTGCTAACATTCACCACTAAATCTTTTATCTGATGTACAGTCATTGATTCCTGAATGTGAACTGAACAAATCTTTTTCTTAAATCTGCCAGTTTGATACAGAGTTTCATGGTGGGTTTGTTGATGTGAGCAGGCAAGGGGTTACGGTCTTGTGTTTGCAGGAGCTTTGGTTCGCTTGTGACTAAGTCTCTCCGTCGCCTTAGAAAAACAAAATTTTTCATGTTTTTCATGTCGTTTCAAAATGTCCTTGTTCCCTCTTTGACGTTACTTCTAATTGAGGGAAAATAAATCATAATGCGATGAATAGTTTGTGCAGTATCTTCTGTTGAAATTGAAAAGAACTCATAACACCATGTGACTATGAGTGCACACAGATGGCATCTGAAAGGAATAAGATGTTTCAGTGTCACAACAACCTGTATTATTATGGGAGAAAGCAAGGCATTTTAACAGGGGTGTTCACATCAGAGGATCAGCTTAACTAGGTTATGCTGTTTACATGTATCAATACAAAGCAGGTTATTTGGGTAACCAGGTTAAGAACAGCATGCAACATGGCTAGTGACTTTACACAAGGTCCATACCAAGATAACGAGCCTACAGAATCAATGTCTCATTATCTCTTACAGGACAAAGAAGATCAGGTTTTAAGGCAATACTCTGAAATTGCCATGTAAAGGTACTTATCCAGTTAGCTTAAGCTAAGCTAAGTCATTTACTTTAGAGGAAAAAATATTGCAAACACAATACAAATACAGCCTCCAAAAATGAAAGTAAAGTTCAACCTCTCTAAAATATTTTCAACAAAAACCAAACATTTTGCAATAAACTGGCAACTTTTTCACACCGATTTCTGCTCACTCTGTGATTCATTAGGGTGTATAAACACCTTATATAGATTTATTTTGTTTTTCTAAAAATGTAAATTTCATACGAGACAGATTTGAGTGTCAAATAAACTGGGTTATTAGTAAAATCCCACAACTTCAAACCATGTTAATCCCTTACTTGAAACAATACCTTAAGTTGATAACTCCCAGAAACAACAAATCCGTTAAATCTTCCAATAACAAGTTGATTCACATGGGGGACAAAATACCTCACTAAATTGTCTTTTTGCTCACTTTTTTTAAGTGACAATAAAATAAAAATGTTTTGTCCTTTCCCTTACTGTAACAACATATGTCATGTCATATGTCCCTCTGAGCTACTGTAGACAGCTTCTGTGTTCATATGGTCTCAATCTCCGTGAAAACATCCTCTGTCACACTCACTTTGATAGGATTAGCGTACAGCTGTGGGCAGGAATGTGGAAAAACTCTATTTTACATAATGTATTTCTGTGCGTGCGAGTTGTTTCTGCATTGACATGTGGGTGCTTAAATTAAATGTTTACACAAATACCTCGTACACCTCCTCGTGGACATGTGATCAAAGACGATACCTTCTTCCTGTGGGAGTCGGCGGCATACAAACAGCAGTGAGAATGTGCCAGATTGTTATGTACAATATGGTGAGTTGCCAGTGGCTTGATAACTACTGGCAACCACTGTCACAGCTGCAAGCTTTGGGACGAAATGATAAAACTGTGTCCTACTTTCACTTTTTTTTCAAAAAAACTACTTATGAAAAGTACTGTTGGATAATACCGTGGCCTTCCTCAGCCATTCTTATCCTCCCCTCCCTTGCCATCCAGCCCTGTGTTTCCCCCCCCAAATAAAATTATTTTCTTTTGTGTCCTTGTAATATATTCATAGCACAGGAAAACAGGCAGAGGATCAAGATCAAGCAGCCCAGAGAATATCAAATGGAATATATTCATGGGGCTGTGTGGGTTCTCTCTATGGGGGACAAAAAGAGGAAGAAAAAAAATCAAGCATATTTTATATATAGGATGCACACTAACACTGCTTGGAGGCTATCATTGTTGTGCTCTAAAAGCAAACAACCAGCGTACTTAACTGTGTCGTCACCTGCTGCGCTGATTGAGAGAGATATTGTTGAGGGAGACTGTGTGGCCCCGAGTCTGACTGTTCATGGTTTCATATTTCAGCTTGAAAATAAAAGATCATTACTTGATGTTTTGTAATCACTTTAGGCATTAGGATTTGGAAGCATTTAAATAATATACAGAGTCATTTTTGTGCAGTCTACTGTCTGTCAAAGTCAGAATGATCTTTAGTTAGCAGTAAAAGTAACTTTATTCATATAGCAAAGTGCTTCACAAAAGAAATCAGGCAACCGACAAACATACAGACATAAATACAGACTTAGGAAGAATAAAACACCATAAAATAGAAATCATTTTAGAATAAGAGTAAATATAAAAGTCTAAATTGATGGGTTTTAGCTGCTTTTTAAAAGTGTCCACAGATCTTAAGTCCAAACGAGAGAGCTCCAAAGTTTAGGAGCCACAACCTCAAAAGCACAGTCTCCTTTAGTTTTAAGCCTGGATCAGAGGACCTTAAAGACCTGCTGGTAACATAGGGCTGCAGTAGATGTCTAACGTAAGCAGGTTCACAAGAACCTTGAATTGGATTCTGAATGTGATGGGGAGCCAGTGAATAGAAATCAAAATCGGAGTCAGAGAGGACCTGGTCAGAAGCTTAGCAGCAGCATGTTGGACCACTTGTAAACGATCCAGGGATGTTTTGCTGAGGCTGGTGAAGAGGGAGTTACAGTAGTCGAGACGGGACGAGATGAGACCGCAAATTATGATTTCCATCTCTGCTTGAGGCACATCGGGCCTGAGTTTGAGTTTTGTTTCTCAGCAGGAATGAATCAAACACTTGACATGCTGGTCCAGAGTCAGAGCCTGGTCCATAGTGACACCTAGATTTTGTAGGGAGGATTTAACAGAAGAGGAAAGAGAACCGAGACCTTCGGGACAAGACTGGGTGGAACAGAAATAAGAACTTCCGTTTTGCATTGCGCTGTAGGAAATGATCTGCCATCCAGTTTTTTAATTTAAAAGTTATTTAAAATTTTGCTACATTTTGAGGCTTAAATAAGATGTATAGTTGAATATCATCAATGCCAGTAAAGTGTCTTATTATCTGTCCAAGGGAAAGCATATACAAGGTGAACAGAATAGGACCAAGGACAGAGCCTTGAGGCGCACCACAAAACAGACTTTCAGATGAAGAGGCCAACTGAGAAACTCCTATCTGACAGGTTTATATTTATTATATATATTCATTGGCCAAATAAGCATGTGAATAAATGCTGTACATACATTATAGTGAACAAAACACATTGTGTGTATCCTTGAGCTCTAACAAACATGTTGAATGCATTTCCTTCCTCGTAAAACATTTGCAGGTTTTTGAAACATTTCAAATACTTGTTTACATCCATGTTTACTTGTTAGTAGTCTTCTTCTTCTTCTTCTTCTTTGCCTTTGTTGGCCATTGCTGCATATCTTGGCGTGTTACTGCTACCTGTAGATTGGTGAAATAACATGAATTCATTGGCAGGAATGTGTACACATGCGTCCTTGTGTGTGTGCACGAGATGAACAAAACGGGGGCCCTCTTATAGAAAAACCATAGCGCTACTAGAGGTCAAACGCTCCACAGGGAAGCTTTAAACCTGCTTTAATGGAAACACAACCTTGACATGTTATTGACATACAGCAGTCTGATGTTTATCATGATGACATCAATGATATCCACCTTATTTTATGGAAATGTGTTAAGAAAAAAACAATAAAAAAAAAGTGTTTTTGTAATGGCAACATGGGAAATTATCAAGTTCTTTTGGATTCTCAAATGGCCTCATTACTTGTTCAGATGGAGGAAGACTCTGCAGCAAGTTAACAAGAAAAATCCCTGTGTGTTTACTGTATGTGAAATGATTCATATTTTATAGTCTTTTAAAGGCGTTTTAGAGCACACATGACAGTGTAATAGGGCTTTTCCCCCCACATATCTCTCTCAAACATTTACAAGTACAATATGCATTTCAAATTGTACAATAAAACCTGTGACCTTAGTACTGCGAGACAGAACGTCTCTGAATACACTTCTATACTTAACTTTTGTCCCATTCTGGATTAATCTGGTATCTATACAAGAATAGATGTGAATAAAAAGCCACTCCTAATTAGTGCATCTGGGAGCCCATTGATCCGTGCATTAGAGGCCTACGTGCAGTCTCTATCAATAACATGGATCACGGGGGGGAAACAATGCCAATACACATCTGGATGCCAATTGGGCTTTTGTCTCCACGCTGCGATGCTCTGCTAGTCTTGCATGTAAAACGAAAAGGGAAATCTGTCATCGCCTGCATTAATTACTTTATTTTTTCATTTATTTACTGTATTTATTCATCTATTTATCTGTCATTAGTGATCCTGTTTGTGGAGCGATCGAGCCTTGCTCTAAATGTGCTTATTAGACGACTCAATCTGATTTCTTTTGATTTGGTTTAAATTGGCACAAAAAGCCACCCTCTACACATCCCCTGATTAGTAATGGCAGGAGCAGTCTAAATATAGGAGTCTCAACTCTCTCAACTCACTAAAGTTGGGTTCCCACAGAAGAGCAGTTTACATTTACAACACTGCCTTTGAACTTTATGCCTATGAAGTCTTTTTTTTTTAAAGCCGTGGTGCACCCCAGTTCTTGCGGGTCTTTGATATGGTGTCTCTTTGACTCTCAGATCAGCAGGAGTGTAAGGTGTGAACCTCAGAGAGATCAGATTTGTATACTGTAGCAGGCCACCGAAATGTCGGAAACAGGGACTGAAGCTCTACGTGCTTTATTGTCACTCTACCTGCAAAAACAAATAAATAAATAAAATCAGGCAAGGTGTGGACGTCAAAAAGCATCGGTGTTCTTTTCCAAAGCTGATCTTCAGGTCTAACGTGGAAGCTTGTTTACTGTGTCGTGCATAATGTGATTTAGAGGTATGTTTGGCACGGATGGCAAAAATCCCACCTAATCGCGTTTCATAAATGTCAAGAAAATTTGCAAGACAGGGCCTCTGTGACCAAACGACTGCAGAGAAAAGGCTCAGCGGGGACTCCGAAAGAACACTGAGCACGCACAGCAAAAAGGTTACTCGTTTAACTGGGATTGTTGCTTTTCCCAATTTGACATTTCGTTCCAATGATGTGACAACTTTAATGTGAGTGATGTGATAATGTCAAGGATCTTTCTGCTCTGCCGGCAGAGGAGTGGCATTAAAGGTTCTTGCTTTCGAAACCATTCAGTATCAAAGAAGATTCGCCGCCCACATGCATACATTACAAACAAGAGACATACAAACACAGACATGAACACATACAGCTGGCAAAGGTACACTATCCTTTGATTTAAAAACATTGCAAGGTAGCAGCTCACTCTCTCTAACCTCCTGAATTCGGACTGCACATTATTGCACAGTGCTGATTTTAAGATTCCCCTTTCCTTCGTTTCTCATTTCCCCTGAGAGCTTTCACCTCTCTTGATAACTCCCTGGGTGCCTCCCTGGTGTATGGATGAAAGATTTTGCCTATAGTCCCTCCGACAAAAATCTATCCAAAACCAACCTTTTGTACTTACCACCAGGGCTTTGAGAGTGCAGATTTAAAAACAAAAACATGGCTCCTCCATGCCCGATCTGTCTTGGGGTGTGTTATTGATGTGGGAATTTCTGTATTGGCTGTAGACTACTGCTCTCCAGACAGGGATATAGTACTCTCTGACTGTAACAACAGTGGATCCACAGTCTTTTTGGCGGCTACATCCATTAGAGCTAGAAGTAGTCCCTTGGGTGTTACACAGAGAAAGAACCTGCAGGCTTAAGGATCTCCAAAACTAAGCACCAATGAGCAATATTAGACTAAAAGCAGCATGACAAGGAAAGTAATTCACTGTATTATTCAAATTCCTACTGAGAAGCCAAACTCCTCTGAGATTACATTGTTTCACCTTTGAAGCCAGTTCTTATGCAGCCTCATTAACCTCTGTTTTTAATGTTTATGCAGTGAGCCAGCTTACACAGTTGCAAACTCCAGAGAGCTGCCAGGAAACCCTCAGGCTTCAGCTGCTGACCAAGTAAGGGCCGGGATCTAGTAAATAAAATGTGTTTATAGTTGTTCTGAACGGCCACACTGGAAGGCGCAGTGAAAATCCGGCTGTCACAGAGAGAGGGGGGAGACGTGATATCATTTAAATATGGAGATAATGGCGCACATCTTCAGACAGTCTCTCCTGGAAGACATTCACAGTGCTGCACTCGGTTATTCACATGAAAAGTGGTAGGAATAGTTTTGTCAATAATGTAAAAAAGAGAGCTCCTTTCTCACCTCTGCACAGCTGACCAATCACAGCGTGAAGTGCGTGTGAATGTCGGATTGTCGGTTTTAGAAAGTGGTCAGACATGGTCCAAAGGTTTCCGAAGTTATTCGACCTTCTGACAAGCAGTTCTGACGGAGTACAGTATACTGGTCCCTTAAGAGCTTCACACCAGTACCTGAGGGTTAAGAGCTGCTGCTCATGCACAGCATGCTGGTACTGTGAACTGAAAAAACATGAAGGCATTGCAACTTCAAACCTGTCTCCTAGAAATTACCTTTATATACTACTCTAATACTATGTTTGGAAGGAAACTGAATTGCCGCCTGGATTATGTTCAGTGGCCATGTTTTTTTTTTTTTCAGTGAAGTAAGCACTACATTTTTGTACTGCGCGCACAGGACATCAGAGACTGGAGTTTGCATCCTGAGTCCTGTCTGTGGTTAGGTTTATGCAACAAAAACACTTTGGTTAAGGTTAGGAAAAGATAGTGGTTACAGCTAAATGTCAATACAGTAAATACTTCATGTCTGTCTTTAACCAAGACCCCTAAACTTAACCAAGGAGTGTCTAAACATAACCGTAAAAAGTTTATATCATCATACTCATCATCACTACAGGCAGATATAGATATAGATATAGATATAGTGGATAGGAGAACAAATTAAATACGTCACTGAACATTTTGCTAATGCGCTCAGTATTTATATGCCTTTCTTAGTTTTAGTGCTATCTTTCAAATACTACATTGTCCTTGGCATACCTGCTCTTGCTATTTGCTGCTTCTCTTCTTTGTTACTCATTTGTTTGCTTGGTTTTATTGCGCAGTATTTGCACTATTTTATTATGCATGTTTTTTTCTCTTGTTTCTTCACTTCTATTGTAAAGATCATTATAGAATTAAACTGCTGATATACTATATATAGAACTGAGCATACAAGTCTACAGTCATGTGTAACAGCAAATAGTTATTCTACCTAATAATATATGAAATTACTGAGGATATTTTGAGTGTTCTCATTTTTATCATGATTAGCATTTTTCCCATTTGTATCTGTAACTTTAATTCAAAGAGGCTGTGATGCAAAACAATCCAAAGTGATGAAGAAGCGGCTTCTTGAGAGTTAACTAAAATGCAGTCTAAGTTGGGAGGTTTGCTACAGTCAGTGTGTTGATATATAATCATGCCATGACATACTTTTAGATCAATTGCTATGAAATCTGGCACAAATTCATGGTCTCCAGACACCCACAACCAACAATTAACTCATGATGAAGCTTTTCTTGCAAAAGTAGAGTTTGACACAAATCCACATTCACTGGATTAAAGATTCAAAATGAGTTTCACTGAGCATTTTAAAGGGCAGTCAGAGTGCTTCCTATTCAAATTATACAGCCGGTTTGGGATTCAAACTGCCAAACGTCTCGTCACAAGCACTCTTATACTTCAGTTTTCTAGGTTAATGTCCCCAATAAAACTGAGCACCGTTTTAGGAATGAATAATGCACAAAAAAGAAAAACTTTAATAGCGAATGGCTTTCCACATGGAGCTGGAACACAGGGAAAACAAGGAGCTCAGGAGAATAGAGTGAAATGTACTTCTTTACATTTAGCCACTTGTAAGGTGCAGCTCATTACCGCTAATAGGCTAACAATTCGCCCCTGTTACCCACCTATTTGAATTACACTGAGACAGCTGAACCTCTGTCAGTGTAATTGATGTGCCTCACTTACTGCTGCGCGAGGTGAGTAATGGCAATCTTCTCTCTCCGTTGCTGTTTCTCTCCCCATCCCGTAATGTCTCTTCTGAGAGCCATAATGGCATCTGAGACGGGCAGTCGACTGCTAATACTCTCATCTCTTTGTTACTTATGGAAACTGGAGTGACACAGAGTGCTGGTATCTGAGCAAGATCTCTGCAGAAAGAAATACTTATGGCACAGGCTAGATAATGGAAATAATGTTAAATTATCCTTCAATAAGAAGTTAAAAGCGTTGAGTTTGATTAAGTAATAGACCTGTCAGCTGCTCTAATTATCCTTTCCAAGTACCTTCTGTATCCCTTTTCCCACCTTGGATAGGTTATTTGGCAGAACAGTCATCCAGAGGGAGCATGGATGATCCGAACAGTTCCGCCTTTTTTTCTTCAAGGGTCTAACCTGAGCTCAGAGGACCCAACCCCCACCAGGAATAACGGCTGTTGGAAGGTAGACACGTTTGAAGTGTAAATATCCCACAGGTCAAAGACTGCAACTGAGAAGTCAGATAACGGTGTATTTTTATCCGTGCAAAAACGACTTTGATTTATTTCACACGCTTTATTCTTCCCAGACTGCAGACAATGTTAGGGATCTACCAGCGGTGGTGGATGAGTAATTTTTATTTTTATGGTGTCGGTTTGAAGCTATATTAAGAGCAGTCAGCTTGCGAGAGTTTGCTTGGTAAACAAAAAGTCAAAGGCTGTCCTGTAAATAAAAACATCACACGTCCAGGAACAAAAACCTCTGCTTAAATCTGATTTCTATCATTAGCATCTCCATTGTGAGGGTCAGTAAGGATGCTGAATTAGCCAAATGGCAAACATGGTGTTTCTCTGAAACCTTTCTTTGACCGATCAATGGTCATCATCTATGATCTTTTCAAACCCTGCTAAGTGAGCCAGTTAAGCCAAACATCCCATTATTCCAGGACACTTGTTGTGAAGCTGATCCGTGGAAACATGGCTCATTTAGTATTCATTAGGAGGGCTCCCATTGAACCTAAACCATACTCATTAGGCAGAGGCTGGCCCAAAGTAAATGTTTGAGGCTAAATATTTAAAGGATGGATCCAGCTCATTTCAGTGTGGGCTGTAATTAAGCTTTTGACTTCTGATTTTGTTGAAAATGTCTTCACACGTCACATCTAGGGCAGATTAATTAAAACAAGTCCTTTCAACACAATTAAACTCACATTGCCGCTTTACATACATTGTAACAGATACACAGAATTGAATCATATCCTCCAATAGATATAGGACTGCAACATCAGTTATAAAAAGCCCTTCGACTTGTTTACTTGCATTGCTCAAACTTTGCTTGCTGCCGCTCTTCTACAGCCTGTCGTATCTGAAGAAACAGAAAAACTGACCTTCTTTGCTTGAGCCTGAAAGCATTCTTTGCATGTTTGCATGTTGGATCTCCAGCATCTAAAATGAATGACAGCACAAGTCGTTTGTTCACCAGCCGTTCGTTGAAGGAAAGAAAACAGCGTGACTTTGTTCTAGAGCAACAAAACATCATAGGGCACAGGTCAGGTTGGATAGATGGGTCAACATAGCGTGTGATTCTGACATGGGGGACCCCTCTAGTTTCCTACTGACAGACATTTTTTAAAAGTAGTTTTGGTGCCTAAATCTAACCAAACCTCCAAACCATCCTATTTAATGGGAAACTGGCAAACTGGCACTGTCCTGCCGATAGCGGTACCAGATAAAAAATGCTCAAGTTAAGAGTCAAGAGTGACCTACACTCCATAGTGTGCCTGAATGCATCGCATGTAGACACTGACAGAGGACTGAAGCTGGATGTACGCCGGCCTTATTGCAGTGTTGGTGTTATTGTGTTGAAAAGACTTGTTTAATTACTTTTTGGAAATCTGCCCCATGTGCAGATTGGAGAGCAGCATCCTGGGAGCCTGGAGCCAAATAAAACTCTACAGTGAAGTAAGTTAGGAAATGAGGAAAAAGTGTACAGGCTGACAATGAAGCAGCGAAAATCCCAAAAAACAGATTGTGATTGCAAGACCAAGCCGTAGTTACATTTCAAGAAGAGCTTACAGTAAGAAATCCACTGTGCACTGTGTTTAATTTCAGGATGACCTGATTCATATAGCTTACATTTTCTGCCCTCATGTAAAAGTAGCCTTGGTGTACCAAGTGTGTACCATATTCTTTGGAGCTTTTGTGACAGTATTCCTGTTCCTTAACCCCCTCAGCTAAACACCATTATGGAGCCAACATCCCAAAGAAAATAAAGTGCGACCTACATAGAGGAGAGGGTGAGTGGACCGTCAGTTCCCCGAGGTGTACATGCTGGTCATGCATGCCCCCTCACGCTGCCGTATTGTACATTACACATCTAACCACCTCATTCCTAAATGACCAGTGAAGAGCACTCAAGACATAAGAGCCCTCAGACCTCCGAGGAGCATAATTTATTAAATAATCATGGGTTTGGTCTATACTGAGCTCATGTTTCAATGCACACCAAAGCTGGGGAAATGCTGTATTTTACACTAGCTTTCTCTGCCTCTATGTGGATGCATGAGCCATTAACTGACTTGCCTTTACCCTAACCCTTCCTGTAGGCATGTCACAGTGTATATATTATATACAATAATAGTAATATTATTGATAACAGATTAGCAGGCCATGTACTACTATGCATCTATGCAAAGAAAACCGCCAAAACGAATGAAACTCCAAGATAGATGGCAGCAGTGAACCATGTCATTCAGGGCCAAAGCTGATGTTAAGCCAACAGAGATGCTGTGAGCAAAGTTAATTTCCAGACACCTTTATACGGGTTGGACAATTGCTTCTGCAGTGAACAATACTGCAACCGATAAAACCTTATGAGCTTTAGATTAACTTTACAGCAACAACCTTTGAGGTATTCTGATTACAAGGAAATGTACTGGGGCCAAAGTGGAGAAAGTTTAGTGCAGCGGGCAGCATAATGTTAGAGTACAAAATTAAAAGAAGGAAGTTTCATGGGCTCAAAATAATAAGAAATGAGCTGGTAACACAGTACACAAACCATTTGCATTTGGGGGGAAAAAGTCAACCTGAATCTGCATATTATTGTTGTCATGTGAGCTCCAACCTCCTCCCAACCATCTTGTTGTTGAAGGTTTTCATGCTGCAGTTTGGCCATTAACTGTAGGGATGTGTGTTTTGATTGATGGCTAGTCAAACCAGCCCAGTATCCCTTGGAATCACGTACGTAGTGGATGATTCAGCACCTCAGGATTTATGATTTACAATGTTGAGAGTCAACGCAGGAAGAAGTGCGGCCTGTTGCGAAAAGTAAGGATAGGAGGAGGTTAAGTGACCGGAGTTCGCCTCCCATCACAGACCTGCAAGCTGTTTTTGTTAACAGAGTGTTTTAGCCATCTATCCCTAAACATACCGTAACAGTATGTTATTTGTCATAACCATAATCTTTTCCTAAATCTGTCCATACAATCGTTTCCGTGCGCAGATACGATAAAAAGCCAGAATTTTAAAAAACGTTATCATTAAACGTAATACGGGATTTAGTCAATGTGTGTGGATGGAAAAATATATTAATTGCTTTGGACAAATTTATGTAATCTAACATAATGGGTGTTGTTGTTCATAAAACCACAGACCTCTTTGCCTCTGAAGAGTTATTTGTTCCATTCAACAGCGACGTACAGCAGACATTTCGACTTGTCAAACACAGGTGTCACTAATAGCATTAATAATGGCTGCCTTCCATTAGGTGTTTCAGCTCCAGGGCTTTGGCATTATAATACATGCTTACTGTACTGGCAATGCCATGCCTTACTGGGACACTTAAAATGGGATCCAGCCATCACCACTAATGTTATTCGTTACACCTCTGCATTTCAAAATGTCTGCTGTGAGAAAGGTATGCACTTACTGGAAGTAACTTGTCAGGAAAACTGTCACTTTCAAACACGCCAATGAATAATAACCCAGTTGTAAATCAGAATAGCTGTAAACTATTACCACATGTACATCAGTGTCAATTGTCTGGTATTGATGTTGCACATATTAACTTGTGTGAACTCAGCTACCACTCCACCCACACAGCATGGAAACAACTGCAGTTTTACAGTGATCTTCTTAAGTGTGTTTCAAGCCACGGCAGCAGCATATTGCTTTGGGTTGTTTGAGAGTCACAGAGTCAGAATTGCAGGAAACAGAAGCTACATTGCATGAGCTAATCAATTTTATCCAATCCTCTCAATTCTAGTGAAGTTGCCTTTCTCCATAGGGGAAAGAGATGCAGCAAAGAAACCAAAGATGCTTTGGAAGCATTATCAGAGAGCAATAATCTTATGGTAAGAATATTCTCAGCAGATACTGAACTCAAACTTCATAGAACAGCAGTTTTTGGTGTCTTCAGCGCAGCTTGAAGGGAGCTGAATTTACATTTAAGAGAAAATGTTTTGGTTGGCTTTTGGTTGACGCCAGTTTATATTTATCCAAACACACATGGCGGGCCTTGATTTAAAATTCAGAAACTGATGTGAAGCTCGTAGGAGAAATGCTCAGATCATTACTATCAGTGTAGAAGAGTAAACATTATTTTCTGGATAGATTAAATCATTTCACAGCTCTTACTGCTGAAAGTCAGTCTATGACATTAACATATCTCAATCTGTTATCAATAAAAAAAACAACAACTCTGTTCTCTGAGATACAAGAGATGATGATCATTATCAGTGAAGGCTTGTTTTGGTTAATCAAAACCAGCTTTTTTCACCCTGCATTTTAGTTTTGGACAGATTTATGTTGCACTCCACATTCCTCAGATTAATATTTCATTTATTGCTTGGGGCTGTGTCGCCACTTTCTATCATAATATTGCAGAATAGATTGTAAAACCTTACACAGATGTGTGACAGCTGGTGGCGTCATCCTGTTTAGTGTCTCCAGCGAAGCCTTTTTTAAATCTAATTTAAGAGAGCCACAGAGAGAGTCCACAGCTCTCTGCTGAGGTTTAGTTTACTCAGACAAATTGAATATTTCCTCACAGCCACTATTAAATCTCCTGGGTTAGTGATAGTGAAGGATGCATATATTTCTTCAGTGTTGTACTGAAGTCTGTAACCTCATAAAATGAAGCTATTAACTAAATAAATGACATGTAAGTGACTACACTGACTTGTTACTTCCCTGCAGAATAAGAGGATGCCTGGAAATCTCAATTAATGTGATCTAGTCATTATAAAGCAATATGATAAGTAGGAGGATTATTTTAAAGACACACCCACAGGAGAAAACAACTACATTTTTTTCAGGAAACATTCATAAACAGCTTCCCATCAAGCTTTCAAGAACTGGGCCTATTTGACATTGTAATTTATTAATTTGGCATGAGCGAGAGAGAGAGAGGTGCAAAAAATAAAAGTATTATCATTACAATAATACAAATTGTCCTTTTTACAGATCATTGACTTGACTATTGAGAGGGTCAAATAACAAATGCGCCTTTTGTTTATTTGCACTCCATACCAATCGGCACCCATACCAAACATCCAGAGGTAAATATAACCTAAACGAGAGTCTACAGCCATGCTAGCGGCTCTTTGAGGCTATACTTAGGCATGGCAGTGCTTTGAGCTAAATGCTAACATCAGCATGCAAACACGCTCATAATAACAATGCTAACATAAGGATGCTAAGCAGGTACAATGTTTACCGTGTTCCCCGTCAGTTTAGCATCTTAGCATGCTAACATTTGCTAATTAGCACTAAACACAAAGTACAACTCAGGCTCATTAGTTTTGCAGGTATTTGGTCATAAACCAAAATATTTTTGACCTGATGACCAGATGAAAAGTTAAGTGATCACCAAAGTTGTTACAATTCACCCTGAAGGGGTCACGAATGTCTGTACCGAATCATGACAAACAATCCAAGACATTTCACTCAAAACCACGAATGTGAACCTCATGGTCGCACCGGAAGAACAGTCAGGGGATCATCAATGTCAGTAGGACTCATCCTCTGGGGATCATAAACATCTGTACAAAATGTCATGACAATCTACCCAATAGTTGTTGATACATTCCAGTCTGGACCAAAGTGGCAGTGATCGACCAACCAACAATGTCATCCATGGAGCCATGACGGTGACTTGCTGTGCTGCAACTTGTGACTGAACATTTAGAACATGTTTTATTCGTCATACAGCCAACTAACAAAGGAAACAGTGGTGGCTGGATGAGCAAGGAGCTTGACTAGTTCAGCCAGCAAGCCTGTACACACTCTGAAGGTCAAAGTTCATCAGTTGTACAGGTCACAAAAGATATCATGCAATACATGTTCTTACTGTAGGTATGCTACATGTGTCGACATGTGGTACAAATGTAATGCAGTACATAAATAAGTAAATGAGGATGAGAGCGTTTGCATGAGAGCACAGAAATCTCCAGATGAACTGTATCTGTAACTAACCTTCTGTTAATGCTGCTTTTGTACCCGCAGCCCTGAGCCCGAGGCAGCGTACTTTATTTAAAACAAAAGAGGAAACCCATAGAAGCCAAAGATAACAGCGGTCACAGTAATTAAACGGCTTCAGCTTGATGTATTGGAAAATGCTCAGCTTTTATACCGCCAAGCCCTGCTCGTTTACTAATCCATACAGGAAATGCAAATGTCGTTTCCTGTCTCGCTGCTGCAGTGGAGAATTGAGCGCTGCGGTGGAAACCTTAGCCAGGAAAGCAGCAATTACATTACTCACATCATTGTAAACTGATCATGTGTGAAAAAAAGAAATAATGTAGGAGGGGAGTTCAGCAGGGGAGCGGGCCGAAGTTTCAGAGTTCAATTCGATGTGTTTCATTTTCTCTTCTCTGAAAAGGAGCTCCGGCTGCTGGATCCATTTCAGCTACAACTGCTTTTCTACAAGAGGTCAGGCCTGACTTCTTTATGATACCAGAGATGGCTTCATTGGCACATTCTTACTTATAACACCATTATATGGAAAGTCCCAAGCTATTTATAATGCTTTTTCAATCCGAACACTTGCAACTTGTGCTTTTCACTGATATCAGCTTTAGGTCTATATTCTTGAGGACTATATTCTCCTAGGTGACTTGAAGTGCATAATGTGGACTATAAAAACCGATGTTGTTTTACTTGACAATATGCTGCTGTGAGATCGATTTATGTCCAGTAATATGTGCAACCTCTAGGAAGTAGCATGACGTTATTAAACACATGAAAAAGCGGAAATAACCCAAGAATTCAAGAAAAAAAAACAAAAAACACCACAAACGCTCTTATGGAGGAAGTCGGGTTGGATGGTAGGAAGTTTAGCTTAGCAAGGTTAGCTTAGCTTAGCATAAAGTCTTTTTGTCGGCACCCAATGGAGAGTCCAGGAAGTCACTGCACCTGGCAAAGAAATAGCCTGACACATAACCTCCCATAAAACCACAAATTGTCATTTTTATACTTTGGTTTTTGGATGGATTAAACAAACAAGACATAATGTGTTCATAAGTGAGATTTTATCAATAGGCGTATCTCCCAATATATTAAACTATTCCTTTAACTACAGGTGGCAAATCAGAAAAAGGCCATAAATGATGACAAACAGCCTATTTTGTTGTTTAGGTTGTAGGAACTATTGTACGTTTTCCTACCTCTTCTTCTAAACGTGCATTTATAACATCTAAACAGTGCATTGCTATTATAGCCACTGTGAAATCCCCCAGTTTAAACTGGAAATGTTGTTGGTATCTCTAATATTTGAAGGTGCTGTGATCTCAGAACGTGGACTGTTCGTCTATTAATCAGCCTCCTGCTGAGCTCAATTGCTGCCAGATGCACTCAAGAGAAAGTGTGTGATTGCTGGTTTGAAAAACAAGTCATAAATAGTTGGTTTAAAGAAAATTATTAGAGAGACAGAGGTGATCCAAAAGTACTCTCCTGTGCAAACCAACTCAGCTCCCGTCCTGGACATGGCAGGAAATACAGGGTGCATGAATGACAAGGTAAGAAAGAAACAGCTTTCAAAAAAGATTATTCAGAATTTCTCAACAAAAAAACATACATAAACTGGCATAATTGTAATTTCTTCAAGCTTTAATTCCATTGCAGTGTCCTTTACCAAACTACAATAACAAGTGTATGCAGTACTACACACACATGAATCGACACCAGTCATTGCAGGTGCAGTAATTTCAAAACACTTCACATTTTGCTTCATTAATAGAAAAATGCCACAGAAAGCAGCCCAGAAAAGTTCACCAATACGCTCATTATTTGTGCCACTAACACTATAAAAGCACCACATGTTTAAAACAGTAGTTATAGCTGTATTTTTGTCCTCCAGTGATATTAGCTGCTGAGCTTCCAGCTATTTATTGACCAGAAACCTTCCTCATGAATTACACATTAAACACTGCAACTGCCATTCAAAAGACCTTGTCAGTTTTTTTTTTTGTTTTTTTTTAGGAAGCTATTATGTAAATTTATTTCCAACATTTTTGACCCCTTTATCATTAAGCGTAAGTGAAACTGCTTTGATTGGTCAAATATTGGTTCAAACTGTGATCTGTTGTTTACCGCCAGACTCCGCTGAGCCACTTTGGAGCCCAGTGCTGTTTTCTCACAGATAATGAGGCCTGTGATTACCATCTTAATAGGCATTAATAAGAAATGAGTGATGGCACAAGGCACATTTGCAAACAGTACACAGAGAATGGAGTATCAAGGAATTAAGCACACTTGGGAAGGGAACTATAATCTCATGAAAATTCAATTAGCCCACTTTAGAAATGGATTATGCACGAGAAATAAAATTAGCAAGATAGGGTGGAAAGCAAAAGCGTATCATTTAATCAGATAGCAGTTGCCACTCTGACATTCACTCATACAGCTTCACAATTGTATTGCCCCTCATATTTTCACATGAAACGCAACACAAAGTCCTGTAGCAGTCTGAAGATGGGAGCCCCTCTGTTGGCAATTTGCGTTTGGAAATGTATCAACTTGACAAGGCTTCCATTATTAACTTCCCATAACTAACTAATCAAAAAGTCCCATTAATTTACCGTAAACGCAACCCTTGTATCAACTGTATCAAACTGTATCCAAGTGATGCCATCTTTAGGATGAGGGTGAAAGTGCCTGTTGTATTGGGAATATAATATTGGGTCCTAAAATCACCACATTTAACTGTTTTACAAGAAATCGCCACTTTGGTTTTAACACTTCATCCAGTGGGGAACATGAATGCATGTACCAAATGTAATAGTTGTCCAGACATTTTGTTCTTAACCAACTTTCTGGTGGTGCTAGATGAAAAAGCAGGGGAACACCAAAGTCAGCTTGTGTTTATCCTCTGGAGACCATAAATGTCTGTACAAGGTTTTGTGCCAATCTGTCCAGTAGATGTCAAGATATTTTACTTGATCAGTGAAAACTCTGATCTGCTGGTAGTGCTAGATAAAAACTCAGTAGATCACCAAAGTCATTCGGTACATCATCTAGGAACCGTGAATATATACCATATTTTGTGCCAGTCCATCCAACATCCCTTGAAATATTTGACTGGATAAATAAAATTTTGACCTGCTGCTGAAAATTCAGGGATGACCAAAGTCATTCAGATTCAACCTCTGAAGACCTTGAATGTCTTTCACAAAATCTATGGCAGTTTATCCAACAGTTGTCAACATATTTTACTAAAAACCAAAAATGTCAGCCTCACTGTGGCACTGGAGGAAAAGTCAGGGGATCACCAAAGTCAGTAGGAGTTATCCTCTGGGGACCATGAATGTCTGTATTAAATTATTAGCATCTGCCTTTTATATGCTTTTAAGTGCTTTACATATTTCCTGGTGTATTTTGATTATTTGATGTAATACAGATGAGCTCAAATATTTAAAAACACGTTTAAGAGTTCCCATAACTAACTGCAGCAGGGGGGAAGTTTGAATAAGTTGGATCATTTACCAGACATTAAACCAGAATAATGATAGGGTTTCTTTCTGTTTGAATGCAGCTTCTGTTCCAACAAGCTTTGTGGAGACATTTCAAACACCTCCTGGAGAGAATATAATTGATCAGCTTCAGACAGTGTGATCAGCATGTTCCCCTTAAAGCCTTTACTTTGTTCTTATTCATTCAAAAGGACTTTAAATTTGAAAATGATTGTCAGTGTAGTCATGAAAGAGCAAGGCAAAAATATTTTCATAAGCTGTGGAGGTTTTTTTTATTGAACTAGCAAAAAGACCCAACAGTGTATTTGAAGAAACAAAAAAATCCTTTGACCAAAATGATGAAATTACAGTACAATGTCAGTTGTCGCTTTTGTGTTGACCAATCAATTTGACTGTTGAATGTTGAGGCTCTATTGATCATTGACCATTGACTATCATGCTGGTAGTTTATCATCTAAACCTTCATATAGAGTATGTTGGAAACCCATATGATAGATAGATAGATAGATAGATAGATAGATAGATAGATAGATAGATAGATAGATAGATAGATAGATAGATAGATAGATAGATAGATAGATAGATAGATTTTACAGTTTTTAAGTAGTCTTCCCATGCACAGTACATTTAGTGTCCAAGGTGATCTGCCCTACTTTCCATCGACCAGCACACACTCTCCTCAATCTTATAAATCAATCAATTACGGTTAATAATCAGCCTTTCTGTCATGCAGTGTGTTCAAGACTTTTGGCTTTGGCTTTTATTTCAAAAATCCAGATTTTTAAAAGAAATTTGGCACAAAGAATGTTTGGTTTGAGGCTGCTTTCAATCTTTACTTCCAAAACTAATTTGTTGTAACATCTACCAAATTGGGAAAAATGGCTGACCTGGGTCTATATTGTTTCCTTTGGTGACTTAGATGCACCACGGATTGTATAAAATCTCAGGGTCAGTGACCTTACAGCCAAACACTGGCCATTAAACTTACGTTACCTCTCTGAGGACAGATTTATAGAAGAAGCCTTACCCCAGTAATTTTGAGAAATACACAGAGAGAAGCATTTCTCAGAAAAACGTTATGATTTCCAGCCAATATACCCCAGTTAATGCTGTCTTATAGTGCAAAACAACACACTGAGAGAGGAAGTTTGTCCATCCTGATGTATGTGTGAGTCTGGTTGATAAAATATGTATGGTTTGGCCTTTGGTCTGAGACCTATGGAAAGACCATGAATAATAGATGGGCTATAGCTCCTATGGATTTATCGGTTTATGTCGGCTTTCTTTTAAAAGAAGCATCTCCCTGAATTTGATATTATGGATGCAATGATCAAACCAGTTCTAACATCCTCAACCAGCATTTATTCCCGCTCCTTAGAACATGAATTCCTCCAAGGTGAATTACTGTAGCTTTGGGTAAATCTTAAAGTCTATTAAAAGTTGCCACGATTTTAAACACGTACAGTCTGGAAATTCAATAGTCATAACTATTAAAAGTTATTTAGTTCCTAGCCGCTTTAGTATGAAATTGAACTGCTGTAGCCTCATGTCTCCATGTACAGCTGAGGGAAAATGGATGTTAATGGCTGACTGCAGTCACATAAGTCGTCATCAATCATCCTTCTATTTGGCCTGACAGCGTTTTCCCCAACGTCAGATTAGAAACAGTTTTTTTTTAAATTTGCATGCCATTACACAGCACTGCAAATTGGAGAGGTTAAACTGCCAGTCAAAGAGATGCCTCAAAGAAGACCTTTCCCTTCAGGAGGGCTACGCTCTGAGAGAAATGGTCACCGTTTCATCTTAGTTGATGCCATTTTAGAGGGAATTACTCATTTCTTTATTCATGAGCAACATACTTTGGCTTCTCTCTTGTGTTAAAAGACGCCGGTGGCGAGCCGTCTCGGGGAATCTTGTTGACAGTCATTGGATTTCAGGCTTGCTGAGTCGACAAAATGAGGCAAGTCAACCGTGATGGTGGGTTTATGAGGAATACATGAATCAAAAAAGAAAAAAAAAAAGTGTATGTGACTGAGTATGTGTGTGGTACTACAATCATTTTCAGGAATGTGTTTCTTTTTCAAACAAAAGGCACTACAAGACACCTCTGTCTTCAACAAGGCAACTAGTCTGAGACACTGTGCTTTTGCTGTTTGTCCTTTTTGTCAGAAAGTCTTTAAATATTCTTAAAGGAATAGTTAGATATTTTGGTAAACACGCTTGTTTACTTTCTGGCCCAAAGTAATATGAGAAGATTGATACCAATCTCATGTCTGTACATTAAATATAAAGCTACAGCCAGAAGGCAGTTACAGTGTCTTAGCATAAAGACTGGAAACAGGGGGAAACAGCTAGCTAGCATGGAGGGGTTATGTGCTGGATCATTTCTTGGCTCGAGCGCAGTGACTTCCTGGAGTCTTGCAAGCCAACGAATGTCAAACAAGAAACAACGTGCTAATTAGTGAGCTTCTGAGGTGCTGGTGGACTTTTTTAATACCTTTGAACAGAGCTAGGCTATCTATTTACCAGTCTTTATGCTAAGCTAGGCTAACCCTGGCTGTAGCTTCATATTTGATGGATAGACATGAGAGTAGCATCGATCTTCTCATCTAACTCTCTGCAAGCAAATAAGTTTATTTTCCAAAATGTTAAACTATTCCTTTAAAGTTGAAGTATTTTAAGGGCTCTCTACAAAATCCAAAGCACTTTTGGCTTTCTGTCCAACTTGGCTTGTAAAAAAAGACTGTAGCAGCAAAATAACAGATTGCAAAAGGATGGCAGTCAGATCTGAGGTTGGCAAAACAAAGTACTATATGCTGGCAGTGAGTTTAGAGGAAAGTATTAATAAAATATGTTATCTGAATTTCAGACTCTGTTAATACGACCTCTATTTTCACTTTGTTTTGTTTTTTTTGGCCGATCATAATTCAGCTGTGGTTTGCTGATTAGATATTGAGTGAGCAGACACATCTGGCATTCGAAACGATTCTTTTATCTCTCGCTGACCTTGCTCACATCCGTCCTCTCAGTCCTCTGGCCTTCACCTGCAGCCTCGCTCAGGGACGGATGATACCTAATGAGACGAAGCGTCACCTTCAGATGATCTCCAACAGATCTCATACAAAAAAGGTACATACAGGGTGCACAATTCGTCATACTCTTTCCCAGCCATCAACGGTTTATATGATGAAAATGGTCAGAGATAGATGGGATGGAGAAAAAGCTGGATATCTATAAACTTATAAAAGGAGCCATTTCAAAGAGTGGAAAAAAACCCAATGAATGCGGGCGATAAAAGCTGGAAAGCAGATGAGAACAGGTAGGTGCATGGCTACGAATATGAAATCAACTCACTGGGTGAGCTGCAAGTTATACACCCTTTATCATCACAACCTGACATAATATTTTTTG
The DNA here is from genome assembly GCA_008360985.2 of Macquaria ambigua. NCBI lineage: Eukaryota > Metazoa > Chordata > Actinopteri > Centrarchiformes > Percichthyidae > Macquaria > Macquaria ambigua. Next base: position 455,583 of record VMKM01000210.1, read on the forward strand.
GGGACACTATGATCCTATCCACTATCCTCCACTCTGTAGCTTCAAATAAATAGACAGGTTTTGCCTAAAATAATCAACTGAATTGCTTAACTTGATTGTCTAGAAAAGGTGTTACCCCAAAATTCAGGAAATGAGAGAACTCAAACCTGATTAGAGATAAAATGTACAGTGCCTCTTTGTGGAGCTGCATTCTGTCTTTGTCTTTGCCCAAACACTGTCTCAGCTTCAAGACCTGTGCCCTGTTAGGTCTATTTAGCAATTTGCGTCTGAAGAAAAGCACCCGGAATCAACCATCAAAAGGGGAACCTGTACATTTTCTTGACTCAAAGATGATTGCTCTTCATATTGCAGGTCCATTAATAGTAATGTATTACACAAGAGGCACTCCAAAACAGAGGAAAAACACAGCAGGTTTTGGGAAAGTTTTGATTTCTAACCTCCAGGACATACTGGATGAACGTGCAGAGGAAACAATAAATAATTTGGTTGTTTGTGCATGCAAAAAGGCAATTATAGCCAATGGCAAGGTCTATATGATTAGTACATTTTGGATTCATTAAACTGTAATTAACCTAAAATGTGCCTTTGGAGATGCTCGTTAACATGATTACCGTGAAATGTTTGCCCTTCATTTCAAATTAACTTGTGCTTTTACTCAATAATGACAAATAAAACTTTGTGCGTTGACATTTTGACACAAGGGTGGTGGGTCTTTCCTCCTACAGTGAGACATAAATAAAAGAAACCCACAATTTTGTAAAAAAAAAAAGAAATTCTCAAAGTTTCAACTTCTGACAGGAAAAATGAAAAGAATAACCTTCACGACAAACTCCCAGAAGTGTGTCAGTAGTTTTTAGGAGGTGGTAAATCACCAGAGAGGACACACAGCCACTTTAAAATGCAGATTGAGAGATTTATCATTTGGGAGAAAAGAATATATCATGGTGTAACAATTTAGTGGAATTATAAAAGCCAGTGCCTTCAGTGGGAGTTATATATGTAGTGCTGCAGGTATACAATCAACTTGTTTCATCCCTTGAGCAATGAGTTGATGGAGGCTGATGTGTACAAGGTTATTGATCTGAAAGGAGCAGTATGAATACAGTCTGCTGAACACCCGTCTATTCATGCATATTCAGGATGCAGTCAGTTTATGTGCACTATGTACACACACAGAGACTTTATTCCCACCACGACCATTTGGAGCGTTGAGCGTTCCTCAGTATGGAAACTCTCAACACTGGTGCTAGCACATAAAACTCTCACATACGTTTACTGTGTGCCATTTGTTTTGTAATAATTAAATTGAAAATTTGTTTTCCAAGGCTGGATTACTAGTCCTCAGGCTGTCAGGGGCCCCAAAGGCCCTTGGTTTGGGGTAGTTTGATTAATCATTAATATAAACTGAAATGGAAAGGGTGACTCCTGCATTTGTCATTTATCTTGAGGCCCTGTCAAAATCTGCTTTAAATACCTTTAATGTTGCATATTCTTAAAAAGAAAAAAAAAGAAAAAAAAAAAGAAATTGTATTTAGTCGATTTATAACAAAGTTGGGGAAGAATAAGAGCTCAATAGGGGTCCATAGCTCACTCTTTGCCCCTGTGTCCACTAGCAGATGAATCCAGCCCTTCTGCTTGTACTGTGAAACATTACATGAATATAAATATGTAATATTATGTACTGTTAAATAAGACTCATAAAAGCAATCCAGGTACAATGTGCAGCAGACTATACAACTGAAACCTTGAAATATGGTGTCTCCCTACCTTCAAAGCAGTCTGGTAATCCAACAGTGAAATAAATTCTTTAAATCCCAATAATCTAATAATAAACAAGAGTCTATAGACATACTAGCGGCTTAAGCACAGCGTGATCTAGCCTAAATGCTAATGCTAGCATGTTGATGTTCAGCAGATATATGTTTAACATCTTAGTTTACAGTAGTGTTAGCATGCTAACAATACTGTATATTGGAGTTAAACAAAAAGTACAGCTGAGGCTGGTAGGAATGTTATTAGCTTTGCAGGTATTCGGTGTTTAACCAAAGTTTTGGCTAAAGAGAAATTTTGAGCTGAGGATGGCAAAAGATGGAAGGTAACAGGATTATACCTTTTTCAAATCATCCTCTGTGGACTATGAACGTCTGTACCAAATGTTATGGCAATCCATCCATAAGTTGTCAAGATATTTCACTCTGAATCACAAATATCAACCTCATGGTGGCGCTAGAGGAAAAGCCATGGGATCATCAAAGTCAGTAGGATTCATCCTCTCGGGATCATGAATGTCTGTACAAAATTTCCTGGCAATACATCTTATCGTTGTCGAGATATTTCAGTCTGGACCAAAGTGATGAACCGACCAATAGACCAACCGACAGACCGGCATTGCCATTCCTACAGCCGTGCCACCAACATGGCTAAAAATAGCGCATTATTCCCAAAAGATGAGTGGGTGTTGATGGGTTAAACTCTTGGTCACATGGAAAAATGCCAACACGAGGAACCTCTACACATGAAAGACATGAAAAGTCAGATGCTGGGATGGAAAAGCATCAGAATGGATCAAACATGAAACTACCATAGTTTAAATTCACTTACTTGTCTATACTGTTGGTAAATTGTTTGAATGAGGAAATGAGGCGAGCATATATGTGTGTATGCCCTCCACTGTAAGGACACCTTTGGTGGAGGATTCAGAGAACAAAGTTGGGCAGAGCCTTTGAACATGCTTTTAAATATTTCAGATAGCACTGATCAGATTAGGAATGAGAGCCAATGTAGGTCATATAGATCTCAGGTTGTAACCTCGCACCAAATCAAAGTAACATGAGACAGACTTTGAACTTCACATAGAGCCATCCGGATGACCTTGGGATTACATTTGAAACGCTCCATTGTTATTGAACATGCGACAGAGATAGCACAGACAACGACTGTTTGTAGTCTAATCAATGGCGGGCCTTTACCGGTTTCTCCTTTCTTTGCCATAGGGTACGATGTTTCGTTACTGCAGACAGCGATGCGTTTGGTAAATCTCAAAAGGGATCTGAGGCTACAAATAAAAGAAGATGTGTGAAAAGGGAAGGCGAATGTGTACTTTGCAGAGCTGGGAACTGAGCAGGAACCAGGTTTAAATGAAGCATTTACCATATCTGTCCCACTGGAAAGGTGCCCGGCATGAAGTCGCTGTTTGTGGAGATATTCTGCTCTACCTTTGAACATGAACAAACCCGGTCGATGTAAATGAGAAACAGTCATCACACAAGAACTGAATGAAGAACTGCTCAAAGCCAAACAGAAAAGGTTCATATAGAAATGCAGTGCATACATCAGATCACACAGCTCATAAAATTTCCCTCCTGAATATTTTTGAGTCCGCCAACCACAACAGCCAGAAGAATACCAGTTCTTAGTTGCGCAACTTAAGATATTTAGCTTCCAAACCTGATGTAAGGTATAATTTAGGGACATATTTCTGCTTAATATGTTATGGAGGCTAGTAGGACCCCAATGAGCAGAACGACAGACTAGGCCGTGATAGTTCCTAAGCAAGTTTATTCGAACAACTGAGGTAGTAGGGAGGGGGAGAGGTACAGGGATGATCCGGGACCAGTGCTGAGTTCAGGCGGGAGGCGAAGCACGGTGGAGATCCAGGCAGGTTGAGGAGCTGGATTGCACGGCGCGTGGAAGGCCAGGCTGGCGGGGCAGGCAGATGAGTCTTGAACAGACAGGCTGGCAGATGGTTAGGCGGGATCACGGGAGACCAGGTACTCGGAAGTCTGTAGCACAGGGAGAACAATTCGTCAGTAGGCACTAGGCACACAGAAAGACACAAAGAGAAGCTAGAGGCGTAGTTACCATCCTGGTTGACTGAACGATCTGGCGATGAGTGGAGAGCAGGGCCTGGTATTTGAAGACAGGAAGATGATTGGTGGATCAGCCCCAGCTGCTCAGGTGCGAAGTGAGGAGCAAATGCCCCGCCCAGCCACACACAAACATACACGCACACACACAGAAACAGACAAGGGAGAGAGGAGAACAGCCTCAACCATAACATAATATGCACCTACAGTATGACCTTTTTGGTTTTTACAGTACTGTATATCTTTTTTGACCATTTGCCAAACCCCTCTTAACAGCGACTGTCCGATCAGAGCTTAGCAACCATAACTAGGAGCAACAGGTCTGTCAATCTTTGGATTTCTACACACATCGAAGCAGTGCGCTTGGGGCATCTAAAGAGTTTGTAGTGTTTTTTATCACCTTTCCAAAACCAAAAACTCTAATGCTCTAATGTAAGCTGCAAATGTTAGCATGCCCAGCTAACTAGGAACAGTAACTGTTACTTCCACGGCCAAGCAGCAAGCAGGATTAGCATTAGCATTAGCTAACTACCTTGTTAGTGTGGGCTGGTTGCTACAAAAAACGAGATTCAGGACAGACACATCTACTGTGCGGGAGCAAAGATGCCACTGTATCAAGAGTTTAGGCTAACATTAGCAGCTGGAAAAATTAAAAAGGTCAGCCGGAGACAGGGTTTTCTTCAACTCATGGAGCTAATGTTAGATTAACTAGCTATATAGCTAGCTATAGCTCATAAAATCTGCTAATGACAGTCCTCATTCATCAGCTAGAAGCTTGCCTTTGTCTACCTCTGTCTGAAATCAAGGACCCGTTTCAAAAAGAACTTTGAATGCTAAATCTGCCACTCTTTTCAATGTAAACAGCATTTGTGCTAGAATGGAAAGCTTGACAGATGAGGTCTGGAGTACAGGGTTATACAGTCATTAGAACTTCTCTTTTGCTGCACATCATAAAAAAAAGCTCCAACTATAACTTGTGCTGCAGACCTCATCAGTCCAGCTCCTTTCTTTTAATTGTGTTAGAAGTTCAGTGGCTCGCACTTATAGATAGGAATATGTAAAGAGGATAGAGTGCACTCACCAAACCTTCTTTTGATTAAATTATTTTTAAAAATGATCTTGCTGACCGTGATATGTTTTTAGTTAATGCTGGATCTCCTCATTTGGTAAGAAAGTGTTGAGACACAGAAGAAGTCTGCTCAGCAACATGACAAATATAGATATGTTGTATGATATGTAGAGTTTTCTTTATTCCACACTCTCGCAGATGTCACGTTAAAATATATATGGTTGGTTTTAGTATTCGAGGACATAGCCAAAGACAGATAATGAGTTGCTAATGAACCCTATGACAGCAAAACAACAAATACGATGTGCCATAATCAACCAGTGATGAGATAATTACGTCCTCTTAATGAACAGCTCCTTGACCTAATTTACTGTCCTGGGAAAACCATCACACACATCCAGAGCATCTCTCCAGCACTGTTTTCATATCAGATCAGGAGTTGTGATATGTTTCATGTTGTGTAACTGATGAGCCCCTTATCGCAAAGCACATGTGTCCCTATCTTACCATCTCTTATCTGCAGTGTTTCTGGCCCCGGGAAATCAAATCCGAGCTGATTGCATAACAAGCATGACAGCCCCAGAGTAAAAGCTTGGATGTCAGAGTGAGCAGGAGGACTAAAAGGAAGGACCAGCATTGAACTCAGCAATCTGCTGACCTTGGTTTTCTTGTAAAGACAAGCTGAAATGGGAACAGACATTAATGGATAGTCTCACCGTAGTAACACTCCACTCTCTCTGTCTATTAAAAAGACGTTTCCACTCCTAACACAGAAGGAAAGCCCAAGTCTTAACTTTAATGAGGCCCCTGAGGGTTTTAAGTCAGGGGCCTGAAGGGTCCACCCTACCTCTGGAGCACTAGACCTCTGTATATATAGAGCACAGAGGACAGACCAGATACTTGCAAAGGTGCAAGTGGTGAGTAACATGGAATCAGAAAGAAAAAGTTAATAAAGTAACAAATGTGAACACATTTATTACTATTTAAATTGTGAATTTAAAGGAATAGTTTGACATTTTGGAAAATATGCTCTAAGATTTAGATGACGAGCTCGGCGCCACTCTCATCTGTCCATAAAATACAACAAATCCTCCAAATTAAATGACAACAACCCATGTTTCTGATCTGATGCCTCTACAGACAGGAAAACATTTTCAAAATAATAATGAAATAAAAATAATATGTTTTATGATGTGACACTGCTATAGTTAAGGTTTGGCTAGGTTTTGCTACAAAAACAACTTGTTTGGGTTTAGGGAAAGATCATGGTTTGGGTCCAAATAACTACTTGGTTAAAGTTAGGGGACCTTCGTCATCATGGTTACAATAATAACCACCTGCTTACACTTGCAACGCTGACTATTGGTTGGAAACAAACAGCAGTCAGCAGTTACAGCCCAATGTTTTGTTGACTCATCCATCCACAACGACCTCCTCCCTCTGGACTCTGTGAAGTCACTGTTTCCGCCTTTTCTCTTGGCAGGCAAGAGTCGTAATTACTACAGCCGCTGGAGGGCTTTGTCACTTGAAACATCAATGTGTTTTGTTTTTTTTACCATTTGTAGAAACGTTTTGTAATGCAGAGTGAATTTGCTCATCTGCTTGAGAGGGCGACGTTGAGATGGTTTCTACAGGCAGTGCTGTGACATGTCTGCACATCACTGGCTCGGTGCTATCACAACATCCTGCTATAATGTTGCAAGAGCTGCTCCAGGGAACGAAAGATCATGACTGCCCATTGCTGTATATTCCATGTAGTGACAGCTTTGGTTCAGCACCTAGGAAACTACAGTAATGTAGCACAAGACTTAATGAAATGAAATGCTTTAATCAGCTTGAGGCTGTGGGGAAACTGGTCTTAATCAATAGAGCAGCAGCTAATTATATATTCATTACTGTATTCAACATTGATTAAAAGTTTCTCACAGACTGTCAGGTGTGGATTTTGCAATGGTGCCCTTTTCTGTGTTCTGAAAATGCCATTATTTATAATTATGAATCCGACTGTTAACATATTGATTCTCTTCTTAATTAGAAATGTTATAAACCCCATAAAGACGCAGCTCCTCATTATTTCTGGCACAGATATGGCTGATTGAACAGAATAAATCAATGTGTCTCCGAGTGACTTTCACGTCGGCGCTCATGGTTGTCAGGGGCAACCAAGTGTTTCACAAAGGCGGGAGAATGAAACACTTGCATCATCCTGAGAAAGGGAGTTTTGTCTGTCACATTATGCCGTCTCCTTTGGAAAACTTGAGCATATGGATCTTAAAAATCTTTGTAACTCAACACTGTGAGAACATTTTTCCTTATAAAAAAGGTGCAGTCGGTTCGGAAGTAAAGTACGATGAGGCCAACATTTAGCCTTACTCAAGAGAACTTCCACATTAACTCCCCCCTCTCCTCTCCTGGCCATCTCTCCTCTCTGTTGCTCTCTCTGCATTAAAAAGTAAGACGTCTGCTGCTGACTGACATAGTAAGCATGTCAAATTGATGGGCTATTTTTATCCCAAAAAAAGCAAAGCACAAGGGAGGGGACAGAGTCCGTTTATTAAAGCCTCGCCTGAAGGTAAGGCTTTCAAGGGACAGATAATGCGACTGTTTCCTGTAGGAGAGATCTGAGCAGCGTCTTATTTATTTATTTATTTGAGCTTTGTTGTGTCAAAGTTGAACTTGGACTCAAGGTTGGCTTAGAAGTCAACACAGAGCTGCAAAGCTGCCTGCAGTCCTTTATTGCAAAGTCAATACAGCTGGTCTTCCAAGACACTGGTTCACCCATGTGTATGCTTTCAAGATTTTTTATTGATTTTCCCTTCCCATAACATACACTTCTTCTTTGACGCATACATAGAAAAATAAGTCTCCAAATATGCAACCATGTCCGTTTTCAAATAGGAGGCACAATTCTTGTTTTTCAAAACACTGGACGATGCAGAGTTTGGTTTTTCTTTTTAGCTTCACACACTTCAGATTATTGGACGTTGAAAAGTATTATGAAATGTGAAGTTGATTTGCTTTTCAATCAGTTTCAAAATGGGCTGGGAGATTTTGGAAACTAGTAATAATTTGATTGTATAAATGGGTTAATTTTCCCGCGCCCCCAGGTACAATGTGTTTCCTTGCTAATATGAAATATGGAAATAAATTACCCATACACTCCTAGATTTACTGCTGGCGTGAAACTTAAGCTCATTATGTGTTATCACTGAAGTTTGGAGTCACCTTGAGACGTTTGCTCGTGGGACGACTCATTTATGATCATTTTCAGAGCACTTTTTACTCACCATGTGTAGTTCTGCAGAGATATAGTCAACTCTACTTCTATGTCGCCCCTCATACGACCTTCTGCTCTCCTAAGAGGGCATATCAGGTGTCAGAGGAAGCAGGTCAAATATTCATAAGCCTTCATAGCAGGGCTGAGATGTCAGTGCAAAGACAGGAGAATAAGGCTCTCTTTCATCTAAGTGGGGATGTAAATAATGCTGGAGAAAGGACCACTGACAGATTTACTATCACGTCCATGAATACTTGTCAGCCGTGGAGGAAGTATTCAGAAGTAAAAGTAGTAATACCCCACTGTAAAAATACTCTTACAAGTAAATGTATGTGAGTATAATCAGGAAGATTTACGTAAAGTATTAAAAGTAAAATGTCCTGTGACTGTTAAACTATATATATATATATATATATATATATATATACACACACGCGCACACACACACACACACATTATTTTTACTCATGCATTGATGTAAAAGCAGGATTTTACTGTTGTAGTTGGTTGAGATGGAGCAAGACTTTTATCATTTTAAATAAAGCTGAATGATTATTTTCATTATGGATTAATCTGCTGATTATTTTCTCCATTAATCACTTAATTGTTTGGTTTGTAGAACTTCAGAAAATAGTGAGAAATGCCGTCACAATTACCCAGAGCCCAAAGTGACACCTTCACACTGCTTCCTTAATAGAAATATTAAAATAATTACGAGGGACAAATAGCAACTCCCCACATGAGAAGCTGAAATGTTTTTGCATAAGAAAATGACTTGCCAATTCATTTTCTGTCAATCGACTAATTGATTATTCTACTAATCATTTCAGCTGTCAAATAGTTATAAATATTTCCCTCTGAAATGTAGTAGAAGTATAAAATGGCATGAAGTCTCTCAAGTGCAGTTTTTCGATTATGTATATGTGAAGTGATAGACGTGTCCGTGAACACGTGATCATACAATTCATCTGATGTATGCTGAGGCTGCTTTTTATGTTTGATTAACATTTATTCAAGGCCAAATCAATAACGCAATTACTGTTCACAGAAGTTGAGGAATGTTACAGCTACTTGACATTTAAATTGGTCAAGTTTTGCCACTTTCTCTGTAGCCTCTCGGCCATATAACTTAATTTTGTCTGCATGAAACCCCACTGGTTCTGTTTACAGAGCAGCATTCAGACTGTAGTGTGCAGGCAAAGCACATCCCCACTGCGTTTAAATGTATCAGTGGATGCTACCATCCCACAGATCCGTGAGGCTGATTAATGCACAAACATGCAGTCAGACTGCATTTCCATACTCGATTGATGTCGTTTTAATATCTGCATTTCAAATGTCTCTTTATCACCCTGCCAACAGTAGACGGCACATCCCCTCCCCAGGATGGCTGACAGCCAGCACTAAGAGGGATGTAATTTCCCCTGGTCTCCAGCTCAAGTTGAAATGAGCCTGCATGCCTGTCAGAAAACCAGACACTTTCAAAATATGTCCATTAAAGAGAAAACTTGTTTTGATTTCTCTGCGTTAAAGTGAACTATTAAATAGAGTTTGATTATTTAAAATTAGACCTCTTTGCAGATACGTTATTTAGTAAAAGAGAAAACAAAATTCTAGCATAAACAGTTTTAAGTGATGAAAAGAGTGCTGACAAGTGTACAACAAGACTAATCTGGGTCCTAGTTATAATCTATATACTTATTCAAGTTGTGTTTTGAGTATGTTGTATGTTCAACCTGGGAAGAATTGCTAAATAAAACACACTGTAACACATATTCTCATACAAAAGTCACTCAATTTGTGAGTGCCCTTAAAGAGTATCACAGTTTCTCCACTTTGGAAACAGGGAAAAGGCTGACTTAAACGCATTTTACTAGAAACTGTGGTCAGTATACAGTCAGCATGTAGAAAGCATGCAGTTACAAAGGGCAAACAAATCTGATTTGGCAAAGAAAGCAGGTGAGAGACAGGCAACACTATAACAAGCGCTCAACATAGAGGATCTGGTAACTGGGAGTGGAAAACCGGCTGATATTTATACACAGGGGCTTAATGAGGGACAGGAGGGAGCAGGGTCAGGTGACTGGAAGAAGCGGGGAAACCCAAGACTGGTGGACAAATGTGGAAGAGCAGAGTCTGGAAAGTTCTGAAAAGAATACAGGACCAAGGGAAGGAAGAGAGTCTGGTGGCGCAGTCAGACCGAAAACGGAGAAAGTTGTAAATTATACAGTGTTTTATCAAACATTTTACTGTCCTTAACCTCTGTCGCTGTCCTTACACTCACTTCAGCCAAACAACATCATTTCCTATCTGCTGCTTGTATTATTTCTGATTGAACTTTGGATGATGCAAGATGGCGAGGCTCTTCAATGCCCAGCCAGTTTGAGAGAGGGACGGGGACTGACCTCTCATTTAGAGAATGTTGTTCTTTTACATACTTATTTTATATCCACATGCCAAAATGATGAAAATAAAGCATTTGCTTGGCTGTAGTAAGTGTGAGGACAGTGACAGAGATTAATGACTGTAAAATGTTTAATAAATCAATATATAATTTACATGCAAGTTTCTGTAGTTTATTTACAACCCTACCAGCCCTTCCACTTCCTGTCCCGCCTGCTTTTAGCCACGTCACATGGGTACATTTCCCCTGCTGAAATCCAGTCCAATCCATCCAGAAATGACATTTTTTGTGTACCAACTGTCTATGCCATATTGCGCTATGATAATTCCAGAATATATAATTTTATAATATTGGTATGTACTATGAACCAGTGATTGTATGTGGGAGAATCAACTGACAGGATGTACAGCATGTGCAAAAAACTGTGTGATCGTGCTTACAAGAACCATCTGTTCTCAGAGAGGGAGTGAATATCATGCCCAATCAGATGCTTTTAGTGCTGATTTCATTATTTCAGGATTCTGCTACTTTGAGGCACTTTCGTAGCCTCCGATTATGGCTTGATGATTTAGTAAATGCCACTCTGAATGGCAAAGTTTGTGCATATATCAGGAAACATTTAGATCTTAGGATTTAAATTAATAAACAGTGATTTCTTCATCATGGACTGTAATTTTAGATTTGTATTTGTTGACCTAAACTTAAGTGTAGTGATTTATTTTTTACTTATAATCACTATGTTGACCAATAGCAGCAGTTTAAGTGGTTTGTTCACAGAAGCAGATTGCGACCGCAGTGCTGCATGCTCTGTTCAGATTCAGCTAAAAGTACAGCGAGAGATAACAGAGGCAACTCTGGAAGTGGTTGTTCAGTTCCAACTACCTCTTGTTCAAGTTTTATTTCCTATACTCAGTGCCAAAGTTTCTGCTTTGTTCCTGCCATGTATTCCTTGTAAGTTCATTCATCATATCTCCCCGAGTGTATTTTTTGCTTGATTTAAATGTCATCCTCTGATTACGAGTGTTGTGTTCTCACAGGGAAAGAGTGCCAATCTAACGGCTTCCTCGCTGTTACCGGGAGGATGATTGGTGGTGGCTTGGCTTTAGTAACTGGAAGTTCTACTGTCACACTTATTGAAGACAACATAGTTTGATCTTTTACCTTCTGACAAAACATGAGGTGCTTCCAAGTGTGTGATAAAAATTTCAACGGCTTGTGTTGGAGATGTGCAGCCGCAGTAGCTCTGAATTCCTTTTCTCAGTTGGTGTGAAAGACAAAAAAACATGTTTATGTACAACATGAAGTAGACGAGGACAGCTAATATAACAGTGTAGCCCTCCTGCTGAAGCTTCTGTTTTTGACTTTGTCTCACATACTTTTAAATGTTTATAGAAGCTGTTTGTTGCAACTTTAGGGTTTATTTAATATTCTGTTTATTCAATTAAAGAATATTAATCAGTGAATGCCAAAAATGATGTAATGCTCTTTACATGATGAACAGTTTTAACTGAATATTAGGTTAACCTGCACACTTTAACAGTTTAATTAATAACATTTAACAGTGATGAATGCATGTGTAAAACGTGAGTAAAGACAAATGCAGCTGTTTAATATGTATATATTACAATACATTAATCATCACTTACAAATGATTAACAAAAAATGGATTCATCATTGCGTCGCTGTCCAGTGAAAACCATGTATCTCCACATTTGGTGATTTAGAACTTTTCTTCTTCTTATGTTACATAAACCATTTAAAAACCCACTGGACTGTCTAGAAAAATGTATTGTCACAAAAATGTTTTTCTTTGCTCATGAAAAGTTGACTTTTGGGAGATACATGGTTTTCCCAGGACAGCGACATAGTATAAATAATAACGATTTTATGGGTTCCTAAAGGAGGGTATGTAGGTCTAAACATTAATTTATTATCTGCTGTATAGACGTAGGATTAATGACACCATATGCCCTCAGTTGCATACTACTGTATATATGCATTTTCATATGCATGTCATATTATCATTAACCATAGTTTATTCTCATGAGAAGTTACTGTTCTTATTAACTTGACTGACACGTATCCATCAGACCCAGACTTCCATATTTAGTCTTAAAAAGTAAAACATTTGTCATTTGTTAACAAAACAAAAACCTCCATCTGCAGGGATGCCTTCTTTGAGTGGCATCCCATTTGTCTGCATGCATGTGACCATTTACATGTCCTCCTCCACACTACTCATATCTATCTGCTCTGGTCACATCAGGTTATTAACAATATATATTTCATGACTCAAAGAAACAAGAACATTATCTCTAATGCTTGACTGTAGTCAGTTTTGTTCCTCCTGCACAGTCTCGGTGATGAGCGTCCTCCCTTCACCTGATGCAAGCTGGACAAATAGGTATTGAATAAGACTTCCCCTGGGACTGGGCAACACCTCTTTTGTCTCGTATTGTATTGTGTAACTGTGTTTTTCTTCCTCTCCTGTCTGTTTCTTTGTAGCTCTGCTTTTTACACCACATTGTCTGGGATGTGTTTGTACAGAAAGGTTGAACAGTCAGCTATGTGAGTACGCTGTTACTCATAATTAAAAAAACAAAACAACAGTGTCAACTGATGCTCATGTTCACATATATATTTATGCCTTCCCTTCCTTGACTTTTTAGCTGCCAAAATCTCCAGGTTCAGAATGAATAGCTGGGTCCAAACTGGTTCACATTTAAAACACATTTACCTGTGCAATATTTGAAATATATTTATGACAATAGTCTGTAACACTGTTCATGTCACCTTGTGTTACCACTTTAACTGCATTTACTGGTTGACCTACTGTAGGTAGTCTGGCTAGCGCTGTGACCTGCTTATCTCTGCTGGCTGAGTACCTAGCTTTCCAGCCTACAGCCTACCTGACTAGCTAATTCTCTACAGGCTGACAAGTTTAACGCGCTAACTCAATACACAAAACATCTACTGCGTGGGAGACAGTCCCAGAAGGTCCCATGGAAAAGCTCAGGGAAGCGGCTGTGCTCTGCTCTTTAACGGAGGTGGGGCGGTTAACCAGACATACATTTGCCAAAAGGCCTGTAATAGTTGGAGGACAATAAGCTCATAAGCACGACTTTAAATTCCCAATTTGCCAAACAATAAAGAACCTGCTGATTCAGTGAGTCCCTTCAATCAACATCTGATTGAGAGGTTTGCCTCAGTGATCTTATGGTTCCCAGAGGAGACTATTTATTTCTGCTGATGCAGAGGAGCGCACATGTTATTAGCCATTCTGTTTGGTTTCAAATAAAATGCCACTATTTATGCAGGCCAGACTACCGTTTACAGCTTTTATATTAAAAATGGGAAGAGATGGAACACCACTGATTACAGTATCAGTGTGTACTTGGAACTTTATCAAGGCAGAAAAGGAACAGAGGGTTCAGACATTGAGTTCTCTGACATGTTTAGAAAACTGATATCAAATAAAAAATATATATGGACACATACACCCACACAAACCTGACACACAGAAAAGAAAGCTGCTTTGCCTGAGCTCAGATTCCTTGCATTTAACTGCCCTCCATTGCCACACAAGTTTATACAGCCACTAATTCAGACATAGTTCCTTTTATTACACTGCCTCCATATCTATGATAATAAGCCATGCCTGGGATATACACATAAAAATGACTCCTTACTGGACACTCTTTTGACCTTTATCAAACAACACTATAGGGGCACTACTACTATTTTCTAAGACTGCTGAATCAATAACAAAGTGGTGTATTAATATATCATATATCAAGTAAATGCTGTACACTGTTTATTAAGACAAGACTATTCTACTGTGCATACTATTTATTCGGTTTGGTTCATACTGTACACATCATAGTTGGGGTACATACAAGTCACTTACAGCTGTTCTCACTTTTTCACCCTTGGTTGAGGTCCATAATGAGGTCACATTACCTTTGTAACACAATCCTTACAAATTATAAATCACTTTAAAAAAACTTACAGCTAAATCCAAGACAAAAGTGGTTGTTACTATTCTGCCAGCAGCAGTTACTTTCAGATGAACATTCTGTTGCTAGTAGCAACCGTTACTGGCAAAGTTCCATGGCAGTTACAGTTTAACTGACGTTGTTACGTCCACCATTTTGTCTATTCTGTTGCTGTGTCTCAATTCGCGTACTTCCATACCTACACTTGGTATTTTGAGTGCTTACGTGCATTCACACTGAAAATGCACTATGAGTACCCACATGATGTACTCATAACGTTCAGTGTGGAACGCTGCACACTTCTCCCCCTCAACGGTTGCCATCTTGGCTACATAGCGGAAGGGGAGGGACCACCAACGTATGAAAATGGTGGCCGCAGTTGCGATTGTTACAGCTAAAAGTAAAAGCAGGCTCATTTTTTATTCATTTTTAATCAAACTGAATTGAAGTGAGAAAACAAGCTGGCAGATATTTTAGCGTGCAGCAATCGCAGTAAAATGTTGTCGATAATGCTCCGCCCGGCTGCAGTACACCATTAAAAAGAAGAAGAAGAAGAAGCAGTCAAATGTTGCGATCGTCATTTCCGGTAAGTGCATGACAGCCGTGTTCGATTTGGAGCATTATCTGTAGGTATACTCTTTTACTATAGCTGTTTTGTTATTGTTATGTTAATTTAGCTCTTCTGCTATCAGTTTACTGCTAACCAAGCTAGCTGCTACACTACTGAAGCTAATGTGTTGCTAATACAACCTTCTCCAGTCCAACTGAAACTAAATTTTTGTCGGCGGACGAGTAGTATTGTGGGTAATGTAGGCATCAGGTTTTGAGAAGGAAGAAGAATGCTTAGAATAAAATATAATGAATATATCTCTGGTTCTGCTGCGTTGATTGTGATCCACTGTCCATCGTAAGTTTGACAATGTTAAATAAGTGCTAAGCTAAATCCGTTTTTGTTGCAATGAGATAATCTGCCTTTTGGACACTTAGAATGACATTATAGGTACTCAGATCTTTGATAGCTCGTAGATTTTTTCCAAAATCAGATGTGTTCTTACGAGGGCAGAATACCAGTCATATTTGATTTTATTTGGAAATAAATAGATGTAATATCTGCATATCTCAGCATGTCAAGTGAGCTCTATGATGTAAGCCCAGATATTTTGCAATCTGAGGGCTGCAGTCTCTCAGAATTAGTGATTTCGGCTAAAAGCTATAAATGTTATAAGTGAAGTGCTGAAAACAGAACCGATAGCACACACTTTCCCACATCTGAAATTACAATCTATCCCACGGTGCACTTCCCAAGTGCATATTTTAGGTGAAAGGCATGCAAGAATGTCTTTATTTCCTACTGTATCACCGGGACTCGGCTTGCACCTTTGCTTTGACATAAACAGCCGTGGTAGACCAGGTTGTAATGTGAAGTTCTGTGAGGAGTGAATCCTCAGACCAGCTGGGAAATCAGAGTGGGGTTAGTGATTGAGGAGCTCAACAACAAACAGCTGCTGTAGTGCCAATGATCAATACACTTCAACTGTAACTACAAGAAGGTTGTCTGTGCTCTTAAACTTGAAAACTACATAAATAAATCAAGTTCATGGGGGAAAAACATATCAGATCCTTCAAATCTGTGAACTCTGGCAGGCTTTTATGCACTTTTCTTCAAACAAAATGAAAGACTGCCGGTGTGACTTGCATGAAAATGCTGGACAGGTGTTAAGCTACAGAGGCGACCCCTCAGGGAGAGACGAACCTTTCCTCTGACCTGGATTAAATATTGATGGCCTGCAATAATAGAGGATAGAGCACAAATGTCTATGTCACAGTGCATTGAGGGGCTGGGGGGGGTCAATCCTTTGTTAATGAACTTTAGAAGGGGATTTATTCATGTATGTTTTCCCAGGCTCTGAGTCGAGTCGTAAAATGTCCATTTAGAAATGAAATGTTAATCCATTTTGATGCATCTGTGTGCTTCTTCCATCTTTCACCCTTCCATCATTAGTGAGGCTGTTTAAGGCATGTAGGCCACACTTGCACAGCTGCACTAAAAGTTAACCTTCAAATTTAATTAAAACTCCAGACGAGGAAAAAAAAAAAAAGCTTCCCCCTTGACTGATGTGTGATTAGTTAGTAAAATCTGCAAGCAAATTAGCCAAGTGAACCAGACGGCCACATTTATTCTGCATTCATGCTGCTTGTCAAGAAGCTGTGATACTGAATCTGACAGGATCACGACAATAGCCAGGCAAAAAGCACTCAGGTGCATAATGAAAAATCTTCCAAGGAAATGTAAGGATTATGTAAATCAGTTGTTTTGAGTACTTTTCTGTTTGTCCCAGCTGCATTTCTTTTGTGTTAGTGATAGTACTGGTTTATATGAGGAGACAGTAACCACGAATTTAGAGAAACAGGATTGTAAGAGGGATGTTTTTCTTGTTAAAAAGTCCTCATCTTCTTCAGTAACATGAAATTAGAAGTACAAAGTTGTACTGGACGAGCTTTCCCTGCTTGATTAAGAGTTGCTGTCATGGGATTAAGAAAGGTGTGGGTTTACACTGACATCTGGTGGAAGACGTCGAAGCTTGCAGAGTATACAGTGTTTAAGCTAATTATCCTTCTTTTCAATAATGTCATTACTCATATAAGACAAGTTGTATTAGACACCTGTAACGCTGACACATTGGTTTTACCTCCACAGTCATTTACATTTTACTTTATTTAACCAGGTAAAAGTCTCGTTGAAATCTGGTGAAGAGGGCAGCATTAAATCATTGTTACAATAAACACAAACAACATGAACAGACTAAGGCAACTACCTCATGCTACAAAATAGTATAGATGCAATAAAACAATTTAGAAAATACCCAGTTCAGATGCAATTAACGAGTACAGACAGCATCCAGTTAAGATGCATAAACAGGTAGGATTTTCTAAAACTATCAAAAGTAAAAACAATACATTTTTAAAGCAAATACAGCATCCAAGAGTACTCCTTCCAGATCCTTTCAAATTGACTTAAATTCACCAGTAATCAGCTCTGACAATTTCAAGTCCTTCAGTACACTGTTCCTGGAGGAAGGTGCAGCGTATTTAAAAGCTTTAACACATGTAGAACACTGTAAGAATGCACAGGTGAGGGGGAACCAGCACATATAAAAGTAAACCAATGGGAACGTGTGTGCAAATACAATGATGGCCACAGTGGTGTACAGTAATAAAATGTGTACAGTATCCAGCATCTTTAGACACTGGATATTTATGATTTGGGGTCCCACATACCACTGCTGATAACAATAATAGCAAAATCATTCAAATTTGTTTTTCTTAAGATATTCTTTTCTTCTGACCTAACAAAAACCAGTATGTAGTAGCAGTAATAAGTACTGAAGCCCTTGTAACCCTTCGTTTTGCCACAAACCTAACTTGCACATTGGATGGAGGTAACAAAATACAGGAATATTCATAAAGTATTGTCATTACACCAAACGAGGAAATGTTTCCAGTTGCTGTATCGCCATTGCATGAACACATCTGCTAAAGAAATCTATAGTATGTTATCCTACATGGTGACATACTTATGTTTTGGGTAAGTTAGCCCAAAACTGTTATAAAATTCCAATAAGATGTTTGATTTATTAGGGATTATGGAGGGGTAGTGCTGTGTCAAATGTACTGCTAAGTGTCATTGCATAAGCATTGTTTTCTGTAACTTGTGCAACATGTCATCAGTTCAAAATCATGTTTATAAGACATTCTCATAAAAGTAGGAAAAGTTATGAAGTATCAAGCTGATAAACCAATGTTCAGTATATTTTTTTTAGCTGTTAAAGAGGGTCAGAACATTAACAATAATAGTCACGCTGATTATTATTTCAAGAAGAATTCAAAGTTGCAGAAATGTCTTATCTGCATGGATTCAGGATTCAAATGAATTCATGCGATTCGTGCTCGTCACTGTAACATTTGTGTCTCTACCATCATTCACACAGCTTGCTGTCTTATTTGGTTCACGTTAGAGGTCACACTGTTCCGAGATCTGAACTCATGTAAAACTTTTAATAGCTAACCGCTGCCAACCTCTGGGGCCGACCTTCACAGGCTGTGATTGAACTGGCGCTGGGTGGGCGTGGGACGCTCTGCTGAAGGTTACACAACGCTGTGATGAGAGGGGAGTCTGCTGGGATGGTAATTGGTGGGTTTTTCCCATCGAACAGGTTTGATTAATGATGCAAAGATGTCATGTGGACGTGAATCTCTCTGACTCCATAAAGACAAACTGGACAGGTAATGAGTTTAAAGTTTTATTATCTCCACTTTCGTGGCATGCACATGTTCTTGCACAAGGACGTTAACAGGAAATAAATCGTCACACTTGATCATGCTCCAGTATGCTGCATGACCATACTTCATGTCTTTTACGCTTAAAAAAAAGATCTAATGTACAGTGTATGAAAAATCTAACAGCTCTGAGTCTAACATCAACACTGTACTGTAGCAAAATAAAGTAATATCTAACATTAAAGGAGGAATGCACCCTCAAATACTCTTACAGGGATGTATGATCAGTTCATAATAAATTAATTCCATGTTTTTGTATTAACATCGAGCAGTTGAGTTTTGGCATTTTTCCTCCAATCCACCTTGTCGCTACTAAAGGGAACAAATCCCTTCCCAGAATGCCGTTTGACACAGCAAAATAGCTTCACAATAATCTATACAATGTTGACAGCGTCTGTTCTACGCTAATTAAATGCAATTTTGTATCTTTAACATGCCATAATCTGTCTCACAGACTCAAATTAATGTTAGCATCATATTTAATGTGTACAGTAATAATTCTAAGAGCTTTGAAACAAGCTAAACAGTCTGCACAAATACTGAGTCACAGCTGTAACAGTGAAATAATTAAAATTTTCAGTCAGAAACACACCTAACCAGTCTTTTACATTATTTCTCTGTTCATATATTCTACTGTCAGCGTAGAAAAGGAATCAAGTCCCACTTTTCACTTGTTGCACTCAATCATGATCATACTGATCTCGTCCTCGCTAAAGGTACTAAAGGTACCGTCTTCTGTCCTTCATCACACCTTTAATACCTTCATCTTGTGTAAAACAGGATTTCCTGTGGGCATCTGCTCTCGCCATCTACTCTCTTTTTTTGTTTACCCGAGCTGCAGGAGATCTCTGACCGTCCTCTCGGCTCTCTTGGAGTAGATAATTATTCTAATCACAAATGAACGCTTGACACGGTTGTCAGGCCTCGCCTTACAGTGACAGATTTGGTCTGTGAATCTCGTTGAGGACGACGTCGCTGTTGGAGCCGTCAAATATTCCGCTGTCTGCAAACACAGAGCCTGTAGGGGACCAACACAATAATAATATAATTGCATAGAGTATAAAATTGTATAAAAACATTGCAAACTGCCACCTGTGAACATACCACTACTATTGGTGCCGTTGCTGATGACGGAGGAGCTTCGAGAGGTGAAGTGGGGAGCGCTGGTGGTTGCCGTGGCGAGCGACAGATTTCTTTTGTTCTGGGTGGCCGTACGACTCCATTCTGCAGAAAAGTGTATATGACCAACCGCATGTCAGTTTGTTAATTTAAAAATGTTTTCGTGATTTCAGATTTGACTGAGTTATGACTCTGAGAATGAGTTTAAGTTTAGTCAAATTTGGGCAATCAGGCGCTAAGGGTTTTAAAATACATTTATTGCTCCCCTGCCCTAATCTGTCCAATTCAATCATCAGAAGTATAAGAACACATTTAGGTGCCCACCTGAGTTTTCAGCCAATCGCAGTCTCCCACAGCAAAGATAAGTTCTCCACTGCCTGCGTACATTCTCCTTTACAGCACAGTGGAAAACAAAGACAAGGAAACCTATACAGGACAAATTAAACAAAAAGAAATTAGCTTTTGGGATACATTTGTGTATTATGGTTTGGCTAATATGGATAAACTCATCAGTTTTATCAGAAAAAGAGTCAGAACACAGTATATTATATACCTTGCAGAGTGTTGAATATAGTGAAAAGGTAAACAAAGGGTAAGTAGAGGGGTCCCCAGGCGAACAGGGCGAACCCCCAGGTGAGGCCGAGCAGGATGACGAGGCCAGCGATACTGCGTATGTCTGTCATCACTCCCCTGTTAGGAGCCTGGTTCTGGGGGTTCTGCTTCTTGATCCGGGCCAGCTGGACCATAACCATGATGAAGACCAGCAGGCACAGAGCAAAGATCAGGATGAAGTAGGCCACCACGCCCACGTAGAAGGCGATGTCATTACGCAGCCAACAGCTACAGGGGGACAGATAAAGACACAGAGAAGTTCAGACTATATTTAAAGAAAATAATGCATGCTTGCTATCATGCAGGTGGTTGCTATGTGCCTACTAGGATGTTACAAGATACTTTTCTTGGTGTTCAGGTAGGTTAGCAGGATGTCACTAGTTGTTTTTTCAATTTCAATATTATTGCAAAACACTTCACAGAAGGAAAATATTTAGAAAATCTGAATGTGGACACATTTTGATTTCTAGAAAAATTATATTTCTTTTACTTAAGTTCTGCATAAATTTATAAGATGTCTGGCCCCTGTCAAACCACTGCTCTACCCTCTGACCAAAATAAAAGACCTGTGAACAGATCTAGTATATTTGCAGATATGTCCAAAACTAATTTATTAACACACATTCAGCCAGGCTACAAAAAATAGTCTTGTACTGTTTGTTCTATTATGACTGGTTAGAAAACAATTCAGAAAAAAACACATAAATCTATTAAAAATCAATCTGTGTTTATAAAGGGTTATTAAGATTTGGGCATAACTTACAAGTCATCTGTAGTGCCGTCTGTGTATTTTCCATATGTGACCAGGCCATAGTTGTCTTTGTCCACTGATATTACAACGATCACCACCAAAAGAGGAATGCCTGCAAAGACCAGGATGTTAATCAGCAAAACCATCTCAGTATATCCAATAAAAAGTGTTTAAGAAGAAATGGGTGTTTGAAAACCATTTTAGAAGTGTATTAAATTATACATTTGTAGTAAATAAAAACAAAGAAATAGTTTTGTATGGCATTGATTGACAAAACACCCTGAAAGAAATATACTATATTGTATAATTAATATAAACATTTTGACATGTTGGAGTCTAGTGTTACTCACCCCAGCCCATGAGTGAGAACTTGAGCATATATCTGCTGAGGTAGGGAGTGAACACCTGGACGACGCTCAGGTACATGTGCAGGGCCTCGAGACCCGCCCAGGTGAATGATGTCAGCAGGAAGTAGTGCAGGAAGAAGGCAGTGCTAATACAAAGCCCGATCGCTGGGTACAGCGCCAACCAGCCATCCAGCAAGAAGACCAGGTTGAGGAGGAGGAGGGACAGGCAGAGCTGAACCAGGATCTTGGCAGGAATGTCCCGGAGCAGCTTGCTGCATAGAAAGAGTTTGGATAAGAGCTTTATTAGCCTGGTTTTGAGGATTATTCAATAAAGCTCCGATTTAAGTTGTCTTGGATATGATTCTTACTCAAATGAAAGATATGTCATCAAGGTGACAGCGAGAAAAATGGCAGAGATTCCACAGCCGATGTAGGTGATGAAAGTAAGAATTTGTGCCTGCTGACGGTCAATTATTCCCTCTCTGGACAAATCCTGTATTTAGGGCAGAGTACACACACAAATATACAGTGAACACACATTGTGCAACAGCAGGCTGCTGTTAGCTTTATCATTTCAGCATGTAGAAAGACAAAGTCATATCATTTCTGTTGCCACTTCAACTGGTAATTTTAGTTGTTCATTTAATTCCCTATATAAATGTTGTAATTGTGATTTGAAGCACTTTATTGATACTGTTATTGTCAATATATGTCACACACACACACACACAAACAAGCATGCACACAAACCAGCAGTATTGCAAAGGATGTGAGATGGTTGCAGCTACAGGTTGTGTCTTCCAGTGTGGCATTGACAACAAAGCAGCCGGCAGAGCTCCAGCCTCCTCCACCACCTAAACAAGAGAAATACAGCAATCAGGAATATTAATACTTGCTTTTGGCTCTTAACCAGTTCGATTTGGCATGCATGAACTCACCGTTCTGAGTGAAGTCCCAAAATGCACAGGAGGCCACGTAGTTTGCCTGCGAACCAAAAACAAATTAGAAGAAAAGCATCACAGAGGAATTTTGAGTGATCTTTCAACACTGATTTTTAACCACTTGTTTGAGTTTATTTGAAGTTAACTTACAAGTAACCTTTTAATTTGAAAATTTCACTGAAAAAATGCCAGATTCTTTGTTATGTTTATAAACAACAAAAGGTGGTATTGTTATTATGGTCTTATTGTGACTTTACATTGTTATGAATTCATAATTTGTGGAGGCATGAAAAGACATGAAATTCCTTATAATAATGACATTTCCATCCTTATAATAAATAATACAAGGCTACCGATAAACAATAATCAGCATGGCCAGAAAGAGTTTTTTAAAAGTCAGAATACTAAACTACCTACACTTTTTTTTCATTTGACCATGGAAATGTTGGCAATTACTTGTTGGCGTCCAAGTTATGTGTGATTCTTTTCTGGATGAATGGGTTCATGAGAAAAATAATGTTTTTTTGTGTGTGTGTACACTTACATTTATGGGGTTGATGTTTTGGATGGTAAACTGAATGTTCTCAGTCAGGTTGCTTATTGACAGATTGGCCACACTGGAGCCCAGGACTGGACTGACAAGGGTTTGGTTATCTAATGTTGGATCCTGCAAAAGAAAAAGAAGATAGATGGAACCTTTCTGAACGGAGGTGATATTCAGTTTGCATTTCATTTCATCACAGTTATTTCTCTATCAGACATGTCACAGCCATTTCCTTTTCTATTGAACCATACCTGACTTATAATTAAAAACAAATGTTGGACATGATTATAAATCATTAAATGAACAATAAATACTTCCATATTCTGTGAAAGAATCTGTAATACATGACATGACAAATCCTGATGTGACAATGAGAAAGTACCTGGAAGAGGGCAGATTTGGTGTAGAAGGTGAACTGGACCCTGCTGGCCTGCTGTTGCTGCTCAGGACTGAGACCCGAGGTGAGGGAGGAAGGCAAGAATACAGACCCAAGAGCAGAATCTGATCTCTTGGACCGGGATCTGCTGAGGGCACGGAGCTGGACACACAAAATGTAAACAAATGGATAATGGCATATTAAGGCATTTTGGTTCTTAAGTCAAACGGTCTGTACATGACTTGTACGACAGGTCTGGACCACTCGTGAATTTTGTTTGTACCTAAGAGAAAATTGTAAGTATGAGAAAATCCCCAATTGGTTGGCATTGTGTCTCATGAAATGCAGTGAGACCAGGTGAATAAATTCAAATCTGGGCTACCTGGACATTATCAGTGTTGAAAATGTCAACAGATGTTGTTGGAAAGTTGGTCCCATCAACTGTCCTCACTGCCAGAACCAGTGAACTTGAAGAAATTATTTTGCTGTCACCAGTGACAACCAGCTTAAGACCCAGTTCATCTACCACTCGAATCAGCCTGTCAACAGGAAAGACGACAAAACATTTTAGAAACATCAAATGTATGTGAATTTGTGTGTGTACGTGGGTGAGGGTTGTGTGAGTTGTACCTGTTAGCAGACGCAGAGAGGGCCACTGAGTCAGCCCCCATCAGGTTGCTGATTACGTTTATGGCCTTTTGACCCACTGCCTGAGAGACAGTGGGGGCATTCAGAAGCTTCTCTAACTGGCCCACCAACTGCGCCACCTGCAATATCCATCAAATTATAAAGTTTACTTTCTAAATGACCGATCTACCATTCAAAACAACTCCAATAACACAGTGGTTGACACAACATTAAATGGAAACAAATCACTTTACAATTTTGATGCTAGTATCTGACTGACATTCTTTTTTTGGCGTAATTACACTTGCATTTAAAATTCAGAAAAGTTAATAAATACCCTAAACTATATTATATATTTTTTATTTATTTTATGCTAACATTATTTTCGAATCGTGCATACTTTAATGGATCAGTAGCTTCACCTGAGAGGAGTTGAGCTGAGACGCATCCTGTGTTTGATCCAGCAGCGT
Organism: Macquaria ambigua; assembly: GCA_008360985.2. NCBI lineage: Eukaryota > Metazoa > Chordata > Actinopteri > Centrarchiformes > Percichthyidae > Macquaria > Macquaria ambigua. The sequence goes on from VMKM01000210.1 coordinate 480,319, forward strand.
GTTTGCTTGGTCCTCCTGGATCGCTTGGCTTTCAGTTGTCTCTGCGGTGGTGGTTAAGGTAGTTCCATTACCTTGGCAAGTACACAAGTCATTTAACCTTTAAAAAGCTTTAAAAAGAAGCAAGCTATTCCAGCCAATTTGATCCACCACACTCAAACGCTATATGTGTGTTCAACCAAACTTTAAATGCTGAATTCTCAACTATACATACCAGGTTTTGTTGTGGTTGTGCTGGTAAGGGTGGTGGTTTGTAGAGTTGCTGTAGAAGACGTCAGGGGAACCTTTGCAGTAGTGGTGTTTATCTGGGCCAGAAGTGTATCATGCATAGTTGTAGTAGTTGTGGTGGTTGAAGTTGTAGCTATATGTTCAAGGGAAGCATTAGCTGCTGTAGTTGTTAAATTGACTCCTGGTCCTTTGGTTGTTACGTTGAAGTCAGCAGTTAAACTGCTTGCATTTGAGCTCAGGTTGAAGCTGGTTTCTGAAGTTTCATTGAGATTGATGATGGGATTGACGCCAGTGGAAGCTGTGGTGGAGTTGGTGTAATTTTGGTTGGTTGTTGTGATGTCGAGAGTCACTCTATCAGTGGTGTGATTTGCAGTCTGGTTGTTCAGTGGAGCTACTGTGGGTTTAGTGGTGTTGTCGACAACAGACTTCATATTGTCCAGAGTTGAGTTATTTGTGGATGTTGTTGCATTGTTAAGAGTTCCATTAACTTGTCTAGCAGTGGTAGACATTGTTGTGGTTTTATAAGGAGCAGTTGTGTTCTGTTGTGTTTCCCTGATGGGTGCAGTGGTTACATTGTCTGTGGCTGTTTTGTTCTGCAATACAGTAGTAGTGATTATATTCTCAGGTGTTGGGTAATTGTTAGAGACTGTGGTTACATTGTACACTACTGTGTGATTGGGAGAAGTTGTCAATGAGTTAACTGTTGCATTACTTGTTGTAATTGTACCATTGGGTAGGTTCCTGTTGTTGTCCGCTGTAGTTAGGTTGTACTCTGTTGTGTAATTGTTAGAGGCTGTTGTGTAATTGTTGGCGGCTGTAGTTACATTGTACACTACTGTCTGATTGAGAGAAGTTGTCAATGTGCTAATTGTTGCATTACTTGTTGTAATTGTACCATTGGGTAGGTTCATGTTGCTGTCCGCTGGAGTTATGTTGTATCCTGTTGTGTAATTGTTAGCGGCTGTAGTTACATTGTACACTACTGTGTGATTGGGAGAAGTTGTCAATGTGTTAACTGTTGCATTACTTGTTGTAATTGTACCATTGGGTAGGTTCCTGTTGTTGTCTGCTGTAGTTAGGTTGTACTCTGTTGTGTAATTGTTAGAGGCTGTTGTGTAATTGTTGGCGGCTGTAGTTACATTGTACACTACTGTGTGATTGGGAGAAGTTGTCAATGAGTTAACTGTTGCATTACTTGTTGTAATTGTACCACTGGGTAGGTTCCTGTTGTTGTCCGCTGTAGTTAGGTTGTACTCTGTTGTGTAATTGTTGGTGGCTGTAGTTACATTGTACACTATTGTGTGATTGGGAGAAGTTGTCAATGTGTTAACTGTTGCATTACTTGTTGTAATTGTACCATTGGGTAGGTTCCTGTTGTTGTCCGCTGTAGTTAGGTTGTACTCTGTTGTGTAATTGTTAGAGGCTGTTGTGTAATTGGTGGCAGCTGTAGTTACATTGTACACTACTGTCTGATTGGGAGAAGTTGTCAATGTGCTAATTGTTGCATTACTTGTTGTAATTGTACCATTGGGTAGGTTCCTGTTGTTGTCCGCTGTAGTTAGGTTGTACTCTGTTGTGTAATTGTTAGAGGCTGTTGTGTAATTGGTGGCGGCTGTAGTTACATTGTACACTACTGTATGATTGGGAGAAGTTGTCAATGTTCTAATTGTTGCATTACTTGTTGCAATTGTACCATTGGGTAGGTTCATGTTGCTGTCCGCTGGAGTTATGTTGTATCCTGTTGTGTAATTGTTAGCGGCTGTAGTTACATTGTACACTACTGTGTGATTGGGAGAAGTTGTCAATGTGCTAATTGTTGCATTACTTGTTGTAATTGTACCATTGTGTAGGTTCCTGTTGTTGTCTGCTGTAGATACGTTGTACTCTGTTGTGTAATTCATTGTGGCTGTAGTTACATTGTACGCCATTGTGTTATTGGGAAATGGTGTAAATGTGCTAACGGTTGTGTTGGTTGTTGTAATTGTACTGTTGTGTTGTTTTCCAGAGCTGTCGGCTGTAGTTACATTGTACTCTGTTGTGTGATTGGGAGAAGGTGTAACTGTAGTTACATTGTACCCTGTTGTGTGATTGGGAGAAGGTGTAACTGTAGTTACATTGTACTCTGTTGTGTTATTGGGAGAAGTTGTAAATGTGCTAATTGTTGCATTACTTGTTGTAATTGTACCATTGTGTAGGTTCCAGTTGTTGTCTGCTGTAGTTACATTGTACTCTGTTGTGTGATTGATAGAAGGTGTAAATGTATTGGCTGTAGTTACATTGTACACTGTTGTATCATTTGGAGAAGGTGTAAATGTGTTGGCTGTAGTTACATTGTACTCTGTTGTGTGATTGGTAAAATGTGTAAATGTATTGGCTGTAGTTACATTGTACACTGTTGTATCATTTAGAGAAGGTGTAAATGAGTCGGCTGCAGTTACATTGTACTCTGTTGTGTGATTGGTAGAAGGTGTAAATGTGTCAGTTGTAGTTACATTGTACGCTGTTGTGTGATTGGTAGAAGGTGTAGATGTGTCGGTTCTAGTTACATTGTATGCTGTTTTATCATTTGGAGAAGGTGTAAATGTGGCGGATCTAGTTACATTGTATGCTGTTGTATCATTTGGAGAAGGTGTAAATGTGTCGGCTCTAGTTACATTATATGCTGTTGTATCATTTGGAGAAGGTGTAAATGTGTCAGCTGTAGTTACATTGTACTCTGTTGTATCATTTGGAGAAGGTGTAAATGTGTCGGCTCTAGTTACATTGTACGCTGTTGTATCATTTGGAGAAGGTGTAAATGTATTGGCTGTAGTTACATTGTACACTGTTGTATCATTTGGAGAAGGTGT